>JACXIL010000186.1:677356-1277356 GCA_014737365.1 Bombus soroeensis
TGAAAAAGTAGATTTAAAATTGATGAGAATGTCTCAAACTCTTGAACAAAGAAAAGAAGATGACAGTCACTCAAGATCAACACAAAATTTACAAACAAGCAGAAATAGTACGAAACATCCTGTTAAATCCTCTAAAAGTGTTCCCGCTAAGGAAAGTTTTTCCTCAACATCCAAATCAAATATTAACAAGTCTAGAATATCATCAAAAAGTATTTTAACAACTAAAACACAGACTGAACCTATGAAGAAATCAGATATCAATGCTGTAAAAAGCAGTAAAAGTAGTAGTGGAAGAATACAGAGTAATTATTCAGAAAAGAGAGGACAAAGTACAATATTTATACCACAATCACTTACAACTAAACTCAATGCTAAATTATCCAATAAAAGCATTAAATCTGTATCAAAAAATGGAGAAGAAGTTAAAACATATTCAAGTTCATCAGAAACAACTGAATCAAAACCAAGGTCTAGGCAACGTAGACTATCTAGAACATTAAGTCCAAGTGAAGTAAAAATGTTACATTCTGCTAATAATAGATCAGATCCTTTACAAAAAATAGACCAGAGTAAAAAGGAGAAAATAGAGGTACTTCAGACAGACAATGAATATGATTATGAAGATGATTTTGAGGTAAAATACTGTAGTTTATGCACAATTTATAATTTAGGCCTAATTTAAACTATTTCATAGGATTATGAATCTGATTTTCAAGAATGCACAGATAGTGAAACATCTGAAGTTAGTGAAGAAACAAGCATTAATCATATTAATGTACCGCTGGATCCAATTGAACTGCATACTGCAAAACAAGTACTGATATTTATTTTATCATAGAATAGTATCAAAAGCAGTAATATTTTTTTATTTCAAGTTATCACTTTACTGTAGCGCAAAATTGTGAACAGTGCTGAACAAAAGGAAGAAGAACATATGCATGATTCTGGTCATTATGAGCTTACAGAAGCAAGAAAGAGAGCTGCAAGAATAGACTCAATTGCAAATGATTCAAAGCTATCTTCTCTTCTTGAGATAAAACAACCAGTTAATAAATCATTTAGGTTTGTTCTAAGCAAAATCAAGTTTCAAAATAATTAAATAATTTTTATTGTGCAAATTGTACTGTTTTCAATAATTATATATAAATGATTACCAAAATAATATTGATTTACATAAATAAAAATTTAATACATGCACGTGTACGCATTTTTATATAGTGAGGATAGATCAGAAAATAAATCGTTACCATTATCTACTGATGAAGGATTCGAAGATAGTCGTTCCGGTGATTTTGCAAAATCACCACCGCTCTCACAAATTTCGTTCATTGATTTCCGTAAAACCAAAGAGGAACAGAAACGAAAGGTAATAAATTAATAAATTGACAAAATAGTGAAACTTTTTATTAATAATTTTATTTATTATTGCTTTCAGAAACCCATAAAGAGTTTAAGTAGAGGTGAAGAGCTATTAGAAATGATAAAATTAGATGTTATGGAGTGGTCTGTTCTGGAATGTTCACCTATACCATATGAAGAATTTATTAGAAATTATGGAAAATTAAATGCTCAACAAGTATAGTGATTGCCTATTAATAATACTACATTGTGTTATTAATTGAAAAATTAATGCATTCGATTTTTAGATATCTACGCAAACTGGTGAAGATAATATTGACATAGAAACACAAACGGAGGAAATAACATTTAGAAATAAATGGACTCAGTTTCCAATAGCTTGCAGACAAAATTTACAAACCAAGGAAGATTTAGACTTATTTCGTATGGTACATACACTTATCACTTTTAGTTATCTATATAGGATTATACAGTTAATATACAATTAGTTCTTAATGTACTGATTAATCTTTATCTTAAATATCACATTTTTAGGATCAAATTGGGGTCGGTAGTGACAATGATAATAATATAGAAACTATAAACTCTATATTACCGCAATCCTTTGATATATTGCGATTAAATGATTTCATGAGTCGCGCAGGGAAGGTAATGTTATCGTTATTGGAAGAAAGACGATCTGGTGGCAATGTATTTAAAAATGAAGAAGAAATACCTTTCAGTGACGGCGTTGTCAAACTTTCTATAAATTCCATAACATTTTTGGCTAGTAGAGCGGTAACGATAATCCATTATTCAGAAGTCTTAAATAAAATCCTACTGACTATTCATTCTCCAGCTGAAGAAGTACGAATTATTTATTGAGGTACTAAATATAATCTATAGCAGTAAAACGTGTAATATTTTATTCAGGAAATCGAGACATCCAGCAAACAAGATTATATAACCGATTGTTGTATTGGATGCGTTTGGAATATTTCTGAACCATCGATGCCGATTAAATTATTGTACTCTACCTGCCCTATTACTTCATGTTGTTTTCATTCAACGAATTATAACATCGTATTTGCTGGACTTCAGGATGGGTATAATATTTTATTACTTACAATTGTTGTACAATTTACTATATAAAAATAAATAAATATAATGAACAATAGATCGATAAGTCTCTGGGATTTAAAGGAAGATGAAATGTGGCATCAGAAAGTGACAGATAAAGCCAACAATTTAGATTGGACAATACGGATGCCTACATATACAACAGCAACAAATGTAGAAACAAATCATACAGCACAAGTTGTTGCAATACGTATACTATCTAAAATTGAAGAAAAGTCAGTAGAACAACATAACAATAAATTTGTACCAATACAGGTTTGTTAAAATTATTGTACGCATTATATGCTGTCATGTATATAATGCTTTAGTTATTAATATTATCTGCATCAGTTATTTGTTTAACTTTAATTGTGAATATTACTTGTACTAATAGATATGTAGCTTAAGTGAAAATGGTTCAGTTGTTATATGGAGTGTTTTGCACAATATGGGCAAAAATGTCGACGATTTAGGACTATCATTTTGGGGTAGTGTAAAACTTATTAAAAGTCAAGAACTATTTTTACAACCTAACTATAAAAAAAAGTAAATATTCCCTAATAACATATTTATTACCTATTAAACTTCAACTTTACTAAAGTCTTTTAACTCTCTAGAAAGATCACTGCAGCTACGTTCATTGATATGCATGTGGATTGCATTGATAGTAATAATCTTTATATTGCCACTAACAATAGCAGTATTTTGCATGGTACTTGTATTGGTAACAAAGCTAATCCTCCTGTATATACAAAGTTGGATACTAGTAAGTTATTAATAACACATCAATTTTAATTAGTTCACTGTAATTTCAAAACTTCATTTGATGTTTCAGATGCCTGTGGGAACGTAACTTGCATAGAAATCTGTCCATTTGGATATTCATTCTTCTTAGTAATATTTTTACTTACATTCACTCTCTTGGATTCTTTCGTTGTTTCTAAAGCAGTTTTCTATTACAGGTTAGCTGTGATGATGGAACAATTCGATTGCACTCTTTAGATTTTAAGAAACCAATTTTACAATTAAAAGATGAAGACAATACATATATTATTAAATCGATACAGTGGTCAAGGTCGAAACCATTTACACTTTTTGTACTAGACAATAAATCATGGTAAGAAAAATTAACAAAATGAATATTGATTTAAATGGAGTAAGCAATTGAAATAACTTTCGTATATGGTATTTTAGTATACATATATGGGATTTAAGTAACAGTGATATATATCCAACATACAAAATAAATATGCAAAATAGTGGACATATAAAAACTATGCAATTATCATACTGCAAAACAAAACGAGATACGTCTCATCAGTACTTGGTATGTTCTTTTTTCATGCATAATAATTTATAAAAATTCTATATGTGTTATTTTTTCCAGGCGTTTGGTACAGAATGCGGGCACGTAGAAATACACAAGCTAAAAACAAATTTTTATCATTCAAAGGAAGAAGATTATTTACAGGAATTAAATGCTTTCATGCGATACGTCGCGATTTTATAAATAAAATAAAATCACCAATAGGGTAAATACTGTTCAAGGAAATTGACACATTTTTTATACTTCCGGTAAATTGAAACGGACTTTGTATGCCTTGGATATACATTTGTATTTTCAAAGTGAATGATACATACTTAAATAGTATTTAAGGACAATCCTATAATCATAATGTATGTGCCCACTGAAAAGCATTTTTTAAACTGTAGTATCACTTTAAGGCAAAACTAGAAGTTTGCACAAAACTGTTATTATTTATTGTACACATTATTCACTGTAACGCATAAAACTGAAACCGTCCATGAATTGTATACAATCAAAAATTTTATAATGTAAAAAGATATTTAAATAATATACCTCAATGAAAACATTCTTCATTTCTTTATTATTGTAAATATCACTTTATCAAAACATAGACTTATATAATGATGTAAGGAAAGACATTCATGCTCAGGTAATTTGTAAGTTACTTAACACAACAATCAAAATATATATAACCTTCATGTAACTATAATGGAAATTCAAATATGCCGCGCCGTTGCAATTAACTTGTTTTACAAGATCATCAATAATAACAGGGTAACTCGCAACACGTTGAATTTGGTGAACTTCTAACTGTAGATGTTGAGCTTCGTCCTGTAAAAAAAAGGACATTTGCATTTGTTTTAAATAATATAAATCTACATTAATAAATCTATTCATCGTCGTAAAATTTTACGTTATTCATTCACAATGTGCGATTATTGTTCTTGGATTGATCAAATTTTAGCGAGAATCAGATATGAGGCAAAGCCAGATGAAAAGAAACGTCGTAGCTATGTTGATCCAGTTATAGTAGTTCATGGAGGCGCGGGGAAAGTTCCTCGAACGAAACGTAAACACATACTCTTTGAGGTTTGAAAAATATATACTTTTAATAAGATTAATTTAAAATTAATTAATATTATTTTCAAACAAATGTTTATAAATAAATTACTATAACATTAATTACAGAAATAAAAAGTAATTGTTTATAAAACATACCTGATAGTTAATAAACCTTTTTGTAAATAATTATTAAATGAAGATCCTTATTGATACAAATAGGTTAAAAATGCCGCCATTGAAGCGTATAGTGATCTTATTAATGGTCGATCAGCAGTGGATGCGGTAGAAAAAGGAATCGTTTATATGGAAAGTAAGCCGTTTTTTAATTGTGCGAAAGGTGGTTCTTTGGACGTTAACGATGAAATTGTCACGGATGCTGCTATAATGACGATACGCGACGCTGGATGTGTAGGCGCTGTTCGTGACATAGAACATCCTATTTCTTTAGGTATATATTTTATCTAACAAATCAGTGTACGTTTAAAAACATTTCCAGTTAATGATTTACCCTAATTTCCAATTTCTATTTCTAATTATAGCACGGAAGGTATTAGAGAAAACGGAACATATTCTAATCGTCGAAAATGGAGCTCAAAAATTTGCCTTGGATAACGGAATTCCAATTTTACCGCCGAGAAGTTTAAACATATCCGAATCATTAATGTCAAGTTTTGAATCATTAACATGTTGTATAAATGAAGAACAGGAAGAAAGTGAATGGAGAAATGTTGCTAAGGATGAAAAAAAAGAATGCGATTCGGATTGTTTTATAAATCGACCTCAAGACGGTGAAGCATATCCATATTGTGTATCATCTACTGATTTAGACTGGGATGATCCAATAACTGTACAGGTGTGTTTTCTATGGCACCATTATTTTATAATACTATTAGACTCTAGACACATTATAAAATCATAAATTACAATTTTATTTAATCCTAAACGTTTGTTCGTTTCTTTGTTACTATATCTACAAAAGAATAAACAAAAATCTAATAGCTACTATAAGTCCTCAAGTTTCATAAAATACAGTTAGAAAATATGAATATTAGGTTAGCGCGGTTGGAGTAGTAGCATACGATCGTAAGAAACGGCTTGCAAGCGGAACATCAACAGCTGGAGAACCTCGAAAGCCGGTTGGTTCCATCAGCTCAATCGGTACGGTAATTGGTTGCGGCATTTACACAGATGAACATGGGTGTACCTCTGTATCTGGTAACGATACAAGTATCTATTGCTATGCACCAGCACGGAGAATAGTTAAAAAATTATCTGAAGATATATCGATTAACACCGCAGTAAACACAGTGCTACAGAACTTCGAAAAAGAAACTGGGGAATCTCACATAGGTGCCATTGCGTTAGATGCAAAAGGCGAGCCCTGCGTTTCCTTCAATTGCACACATTTCCCATGGGCCTTTTGCCAGAAAGGTTACGTTTATTACGGGATGGCGCAAAACGAGAAATATTGGGAAAAAATAACTATATTAGAGCGACCTTTAGATTGCATGTGTATAAGCTCCGACGATGAGGATTAGAGAAATGTTAAATATTTGATTTTACATGTGTTATACTAGACGAATTTAACTGTATAAATGTTTATTTTTAATAATGTTAATATTTGTACCTATAGCGATATTAGTATCTTATTATTTTAAAGTTAATATTATGCTTTTACATACCGGAAATATAATACTATGATTTGAATCATATATTCCATACATGGAGAAGGCAGGCGTTGGGCCCTTGAAAGTAATTCCGAAAAGCTTGTCCATTTCTAAAAGCATCGAGTAGATTTCTTCTCGTCTTACGTCTGTTATATTTTCATGTGTTATCACCTAGAAGTAATATTTAGAAAAATATTTAATGCCGTTACTTTTAATACTTTTAACATTATTTTTCTCATAAGAGAATTACCATGCCTAATGGAGCCCACGTAAGCAAACATATTTCATCCGAATCGACCTCATTAGGGCATAGGGTTCGGTACTTGTTATTCTTCGTCTGATAGCCAGGATTGCCTAAAATAGGGAAGAAGCAACAAGTTTAAAATGGGACGCAAGAAATATATTATTATATACTCACTGATATTGTTATAAAATAGTGACGAACTAACATACCAATTTTCCCCTCGATGTTCTTTAAATCAACAAAAGCCACGTCTCCAACATCAGACATCATGCAGTCAAAGGCAATCAAATCTTTCCCAACTCCGTTCGCTACAAATCACATTGTTTTCTTGTTTAATCAGCACACATATCATGCTACGCGATTTTATTATCACGCCACGTGTAAGTACACACCTTGGGTATTCAAGGCATGTAAATTATATGGCATTTGGCCGTCGCTGTCACTCAGACCAACAACGGAACTCTCTGTAAAAAAGTTAGCAACTGCTTCCGTGTCCGAGCAATAAGGCTTTGTACCTGATATATTCTTCAGAGCAGCCACAAAAGCGTACCACCCTACGAAAATGTGTTTTGACCGTCATTAAACAATTTTGAAAGAGTTTAAAAATATCTTAAATTATTTATATTGCTAAACATATAGAAATCAATTGAAAACTTTTAAAGAAAAATTAGCCGATATAACATCCAGAATAGGTAATATTAATAACTATTATTTATATTTCTCATTATTTCATAACAACATGCAACAATTAAATTTCTATTTATTGATTAACAGGAACATTGAAGATTTTGTTTAACAACTTTATCTGCAAATATGAAATAAGACTCGTCTAAAGATCATTATTCAATAGAATCATTCAGAAAATGGAAATATTCTCACCAACGTCTCGATATCCCGTGAAACACGCCTTGACTCCTTTCAAGTCTCTCAAACTCTTGATCCATGAATCCTGTTGGACGATAGCCGCAATTCTAACGAAGTCATTGTTCCTCTTGGGTACCACCTGCACGATCGTTTTTAGACCCATTCTGAAATAATATCCTAAACACTGTAACCACTATCATCTCTATCCACAACTTTATGCAACTTGAATCTTTACTTACTTTCTGGCGTCAAACAGCTCCTCCGGCTTTGCAACGAATATATCCGCACGCTCGGTCTTAAGAGTCTTTAAACAACCTGCTCTGCTCAATTCCTGGATACACGAAATTGCTGGTTCCACACCATACACGATCGAAGCTTCCCTGAGCCACCGACACTTATTCTCTTCCAAATTGGACGCGACGCACCATTTCACTCTTCTCGATGGATGACACGTTGCACGATTATTAGCGGTCATGAAACGAGGAACTGTGGTCAAGTGTTACTATTATTATTATTGCAGAAACAAAATCTTATAATTTAACTTTTTTATAGTGTAATATGAAAGAAATTCGAGCAAACTCCTCTATGTATCTTGGAAGTCATTATTTTCCTATTTCTTATTATCTTATTACGCTATGAAAAAGTTAATCTTTAATTAATAAGGTATGATATATAGTGATATATGATGAATAGACTGCGGATTTTTATTTATGGGAAATTTAAGGATGTACAAATGCACAGAATGTTCATAAGATGTAAACATAGATTTGCACAAGCATTCACAGTCTAATGACAAATTAATGAAAATCATTTTAAAAAATCAATTCTGTCTGATTAGTTAGAAAATGAACAAAGTAAGAAAACTTCTTTAATAGAATTTTTAAATAAATTTTTTCTTGAAGAAGATCGAGTGTTGTTCATGTTGTAATTAATCGTCGCTAATTACATCTTGTTAGGAAGTCCTCCGGCGTTTCCAGAGTATCTGTGCTCACCGGCGTCGGATGATAATTTTCCAATAATTGGCGCAATATCGAACTGAACTTGTCCATTTTCAAAGAGCTCATCATCTTCTCCACCTTTTCTGCTACCTCTCTGGTAAAAGGCAAACATCACTTAAAAGATACATTACTCCATCAAATCCTTTTTATTAAAGTCTCTTCTTTTACTAACGATCTAGCGACGACCATCGGCCATGGTTTTGTTATCCATACACATGGTTTGTCAAGTTTCACGGGCCTCGTCGTACCATCCGGACAAAGATACTTGTAATTTTCTTTACTGATCCGTTCCGTCTAATTTCATACATGGTTTCGTTAACAAACTGTTTGAAGTTGTTATATCACGCTACTCAAAATAAT
The DNA here is from genome assembly GCA_014737365.1 of Bombus soroeensis. Lineage (NCBI taxonomy): Eukaryota > Metazoa > Arthropoda > Insecta > Hymenoptera > Apidae > Bombus > Bombus soroeensis. Next base: position 686,318 of record JACXIL010000186.1, read on the forward strand.
TAACACGTTCCATGGCAGACAAAAATTAGCATATTTCTCTATTTAAACATTCATTAGGCGAGCATACAAATATTTCTTGATCTACTGCAAAAAGGCATGAAAATGTCAAGAACTCACCTTTTTCTTTTTTTTTAGTTACATATTTCACTTTTAAAGTTCAATTAATCGTTTATTTTATATCTTAATACTCTACTCTAAGTTTACATACTATTCTGAACTTTAGAATCTCAGGCGAAAAAGCGATTATTCTGATACTGATTATTGGACATATACTGTCCAAAAAGGTTAAGATTCCGCGTTTTAAGATAATAGTTTGGTTTGTGCTATTTATGGAACGTGTTTAAAAAGGGACAATATTTCAACCCTTTCATTTTTCTTCATTCTTGCATTATTTCGAATAATCATTTGTTTATCTGAAATTAATCCCACTACCTTAAAATGCAGCAGGGTATCATTTAATCTAACCCAGGCAATGTCACCTGCGTTATCAGTGAGGCAGAATAAAGCACCTTCGCGACCGTAATAGGCATCATTCGTATAACAGCCGACTGGATTATCGCACGCGGCGCAAAGATTCCTATACTTCGATTCTACGAGCAAGAAGATGGAAATGGAGTAATTACATTGTGCATTATTTTCAATTTGCTTCAACTGTACAAATACTTACTTAATTTACTATCATACGTGGTATCGGCGGTCCAAGCGCCAGCTATACAAGCTGCCTCGAAGAAATTCGACAAACCGTCCATTCGATTCTCCAACAACGTCTTGTCCGGATCACATTTTCTCAATATTACCCATTCGTCAAAGTACTACAATCGTGATACAGGTATGTAAATGTTTTGATAGTTCATTTGTATTTTTAAGTAATACCATTTTGTATGTCCAATTTTATATTTAAGTTCAATTATATTGTTGGATGCTATAAAGGCCTTAGCATCACATGTTAATTTGGAGTAAAGTTTACCCAAACATTTGTAGTTAAATAATTGTTGTACGCAGTGATTACTTTCTGCGGCATCTAAAAAAATAATATTTCCCTTTTGATATTTGATTTTTATAATAAAAGTTATGTAATAAATTAATTGCAATTTTCATACATTTTTCCGTTAGAAAAAAGAATTGTAAGTAACACTATTTATTTATATTACTTGATATTTGTGTAATATTTGAAAAAATTGCGATTCCCAAAATGTGTGTCAAAATAATGATTCCATTATGTAAAGGTTCTAGATAAGAGTTAGATTCAAACTGTTAACATAAGTCGGTCAATATTGATTCACAAAATTTAATATAACTTCATGAAGACATAGTAACAAAGTTTGTAGGTAATATGTAAGAAAAGAATGAATAAATTATTGGTGCGCTTCATGAACACAGAAGAGTTTTGAGTGTTCTAAGGCCATTTTTGCATCCAGAGATACAACTGTAATTAGTTATTAAAGAGGAAGTTCATATCGTGAATTCGAATTTAGTAATTAATATTTTTAATAGAATTCTTCTCAGAAGAAGTGATTTATATACATATAAATAACAAGAAGCAAATTATCTTTTCTGATATTCCAGTACTTATAATCTTATTTTGAACGATTAAGTTATATTATCTAAGAAAAATAATATCTTTTATAGGACACAGACACGGTAAACAAGAAGTAGTTATAAGAAAATTAACCGTAGAAAATGCATTGGTCCAATCATCGGTGGTATCCAGTCCAGGATGACAGAATCTCTTACCCTTAACGTCCCATATATTCCTCACATCCTTAGATACTATGACTACCATCTCATAACGTTGCTTCTCTACCAAAAGATAATGTAACATCGAAGAAATGTGAATTTCAACTTCTCGTGTGATGGCAACTGGTAAAATAATTTTAATCGCTGTTCGATTTACTTTGTAATTACCATCTGGAAGCATTCTTAGCTCGTTCGTGACTAGAATGTTGTATTCGTTGTACGCGGATGCTGCGACCAGATCTTCCGGTTCCAATACGGTAAAGTCGGCTTTGGCCATGGTCAATCGCCGCAGGCAATTAAACCTGTGTAATCGATGTGCCGTTAAAAAACAACAAGACGCGGGACGCGGAAAAGGGAATCGATCAATACTCTTCAAAAAGTATAAAGTAGCATTCAGACAATTATTATTGTCAATATTTAAAATTCTCAACATTGCATTGATAATTATATCTCAATCGTCTACAAGGTGTCTTATGTACAATAATGGTGAGTACCTTAACTATTGATACCAATATTGATAATAATATTAATAATATCGATATTGTCAATATTGCAGGGTTCTCAACATTATCGTACATCAATATATGTATATTGCCAATACAATATTGTCAATATTTATCGAAAAACTGCATTTTCCTCATACATTCAGTATTATTGACAATATATTCAATTTCGCGTTAGCGTTTAACGATGTCTAATCACAAGAAAGGATATTCAGCCATTACATATTTCAACATTATCAACGAAAGAAGATAAGAACGTATGGAACACAATTATTTTTCATCAAACCACCTCGACAATATTCAAAATATTAATAATACTTCTCTATACTAATACTAGAGGGTCTCTATAATGTTGAGAACCCTGAAATATTGACAATAATATTAATTGTCTGAATACTCTTTAAAAGATTTATCGATCTTTCTATAAATTTGTTATACTCGCCTATCATTTCCTATAACACACTCTACCTGACTCCCTGAGATTACCAACTGCTTGCAAAGTTCGCGGACCCTTTTTGTTGTATGAATGCTCTCGACCACGCATAGTTTCACTGAAACGATGGTGTTTCTATTTTTTTTCTTTTTCTCTTGCAAAACTCTTTCTCCTCCTCTCGAGCAAAGGGGAAATCATGACTACATAATTTGTTACCAATGACGAACAAATTGCTCGCCGCTCAAAGTAACTGGAGGGATCGTGTTAACGCAGCTTTCTATAATACTCTACGATATTATTCTCTTATGATACTTGAGTATTTTAAAATCCTATTGTTATCTTTAGCGATGAATTAGTAAAGGCATTGCATGGGTTTAAAGAAGAATTTTTAATATTTCTTTTTAGCTTGTGTATTTTATGGAATATTGATGATACGGGGATCGTGGATATTAATAAAAATTACTTACAATTTTCAGCGTTGATACTTTGATGAACAAACGCGAAGAAGAAGAGTAAAACAAGTAATCGAATATCCATCTTTGACCACCTTCCCACCAGCATCCTCTTCAAGGACGTACCGTAAGTGTTTGATTTTCACTTTTTCACAAGACTCTTCAAACTAATTATCAAAAACTAATACACGATATTTTTCCATGTAATGTATCATACCAAAGACACACTGATGTACAGGAATAGAGTGTGCAATTTCATTATTTATAACAATAATTACACTTGTCGAACCGTTATAGTTGACGAGGTAAACGCTAGTTTAATGAATATGCAGGCACATTAATTAGTAACGGGACTAACAGTGTTACACATCCACTTCAATGAGACTTCGAGTACAAATAGAAAACCAACAGGCGTTTATTAATTTTTTCTTGTATATAGTTGCATTTATAAATACTCAATGATTTAAAAGTTATTTAGCAACAAAGATCGAGTTTCATCTATTGATACAATTAATCGGGTTTGCCTGTTACATCTCCTCTTTTGTTATACTATCTACTTTTCTTCATTCTCGTATCGCTACTATTAGCGTTATTATTACGCGCGTAGATTGAGCAAACTTTAGTTAATATTCCATGAATAATTCTATTCGAAGTTTCATTGAAATCAACGCGTAATGCTTCAACTGTCTGGTCATCGGTTTTCCTCGATTCTGGTGTAAATCGACAGAAATCATTGGGAGACAATTAATACGGACATTGAAATGAAGACACAGAAACGATCTATTAACGATCACGGATAACCAAATCTACAACGATAATTATTCATGTCTGTTTACGAGACAACTTGATGAAACAACGCAAGGATCCTTTTACAATCGTTCTTTATAAAAAGTTCTTCGTCATTTATGAAATGACGTCATCGGCTGAATCTTCAATTATCACGAAAAGAAGTATTATTCGACTGTTTCCTAACAACACGTACCTTCACCTTTCAACCAGTGCACCAAATTCTCTTGATATACAATGAAGTACTCTCTCGGCAGAGCGCTAAGGACAGATGCCCGACGATCGAAATAGAAGACAGTAGCGGGTAGACAACAGGCACGGTCTGTTTCGAGGGGAATGAGTATGAATTATGTGAAAAAGGTCAGCCGGTTCGGCTGCATGAATAACTCGTTTCAACAGAGTCTTTGGAGATGCAAAGAACAACAACGATCGACGAATTTACCACATGGCGCCCGGTACACGAGGAGGTGGATTTCTTTGCATTCGATGCGTCTACCTCTACATGTAACTCCACGCAGACTGGATTAAATTGAAACTGGCTGCTGATGCGACCAATAGTCCAGTAGGGAACTGGAATTATTGAGGCTGGTGGGGGCTCATGCGTAATATAACATGTTGGTACAGTAGATGACGTTAATGTTCATGAACAATCCGAAACGAATTTAACCAACACTTCGCACAAGTGAACTTTTATGTGACGCATACTATTTAGTAAATTGTAAAAACTGTGAATTATAATTGGTTGAGAGTTATTACTGCATTTGATGCACATGTGAAAGGAGAAGAACAGGACTGATGTTTCTTACTGATGATGATTTACATCCTCCTACACAGTGGTTGCATGTGTGCCTCTGTTATATTTTCCGCGTATTTCCTCAGTTAGTCCTGGTTGTCGTTTTATAATCGGGAAATCCAAAGAGTTGAATTAATCGTGGGTTAATTCCACGAATCAGTTAATTTGAATCAGATTTGAAACAATCTTCGTGCGTAGCTGTTGTTAACTTCTTGATAATCATAGTAGGTTTTTATTTGATACCTTTAACTTTACTATTTCTGTTCAAGTTTCATCACTCATATCATTTTAATTAAAACAAAAATTCGATTAATCGTATAATATACACAGCACTTCATCAATATTTACATTATTATCAGTATTATCAATATCATTTTATTGATTAGGATTAAAGAATATCATAAATACAAGCTATGCTATTTGCAAAAACAGTAACGTATTCATAGAACATGAATTATTCACCATGTTTTCTATCAATCATCATAATTTCATTAAACACATAACACAAGATCTGAAATCTTAAACTTTTCTTGTAGAGATCTAAGTCATGCTACAATTGCTACTGAATTATTTTGTTAGTAACTGTAGGAATGAAGATTGCTAGCAAATTATTATTATTGTTACGCAGTATCATTTCTCTTAACGCACACACGTCGTCGTCATCATACAATATTTTCAAACAAAGTCTTCTAAAATTGCAAAAGAGTAAATTCGTGAAAATGTAAATATTAAATATTCCACCTTTTTTAACTATCACAAGAAATTTTTATTATTATTATTATTTATTATTATATATTTATTATTATATATATATTTATTACTTTATCAGAGAATATTTGAATAAATTAAAAAAATTGTTAAGGTATTCAAATAATCAAACATCCAATACAATTTTGCGCATAAAATTTTTACTCGATTTAAAGTTATAGTATCCACTGTATAAAAATTACAAATGACATATACATGCGTGTTTAATGATAAGCCTTGTTCGACCAAGATAACTAATCAGCATTGATAGAAGACTATGTATAAATACTAAAAATGGCTGATTAATATTTGTGAGATATTTCAACTACTTGTATCATTTTTTTACGACGTAGTGATTTTTTATAAAACATAATTAATCAATTCTTTTGTAACCGTAAAGATTAAATTAATATTCATATAATAATCTAACAGTACTAGTTATAAAAAACCTCATTTTGCAATATAACTTTTTAAATAGTCTTTTTCATAACATGTGTTAGGATAGATAAAATCTTCTTTGTAAATACGGAGATTTTGTCATATGATCAAATATCAGTTATCACAAAGTGCATCTTATGCTTACATATGTATGTATCTGTCATATGGATGACCTTGAGTCGCTCACATCTATATATATGTACATATATATATATATATATATGTTCATATCGAGTAAAAGTATCTCGAACTTCAAATTCGAAGCTTGACACTTGGCACAATTAGTAGTTAGTAGCGCTAGTATAGCTGTATGTGAAGGCGGTACATTAAGTCCACGTGATTCGCTGCCAAGCATCAGTGTACAGCCTCCGTACTACACGTCAGTACGTTCAATACTCTGCTTCTGTGATATTGACGATATGTAAGGAGAACAAATAATCAGGAGAAACAACACTAGGTTCTATGCATTATATTATTAATATTATTCAGTGTAATATGATACATTTAATTTATTCTGTTACGAACAATAATCCTTTTTATTGTAGAAAAATAAGTCGTATTAGTATTATTGAAGATGCAGATAAGGTATATCATTCGATAATGCAGAGGGTGTTTATTGCGTCGTTATTTATATAAAGTACAAATATAGAGGAATCATATGTAGGGGCAAATTCACTGAACGCGGTTAATTCGATACAGTGAACTTTCACAGATTAGAATGCCATTTTTTAATGTTTGTTATAAAGTACGCAACATAATTTTTATTGAATATTACTTCTAAATTATATTTATAGATATATGTGATAAGTTATCTTTTTCGTACCAGTGTTTCCTCTCTTACTTTATATTTGTTTTATGTATTTATTGTTTTCATTTATATATGTGTCTAGAATGTTTCTAATTAGTTATGTATATTAATATATTTTGATTTCAGAAAACAATGCTGAATTTAAGCATTGTTCCCAAGACTGAAATACTTAAAATAATATTTTTCTGGTGTAACAGGTTACTGTAACACCACAAAAGATGAAGCTGAATTACACACAGTTGCCTATCAAGGCACATTACTTCTTCTTTATGGCAGGTAAGTCCAATTAATTAAGTTGAAATACATCTTTCTTTATTGTGTAATTCTTTTATATTATTTCTGATTGCAGCTATGGGACCAATTCTTCCATTTTTACCAGTTTATGGTAAACAACTTGGTATTTCAGCATTAATTATGGGGAGTATAACAGCTATTCTACCAATCTTGTTCTTAATTGCTAAACCAACTTTTGGTTTTCTCGTGGATTATTTTTATGCCTGGAGGAAAACAATTTTTATCGCATTATTAGCAGTAACAAGTGGTTGCTATATTTGTATGTACTTCTTACCAGTACTTCCAGGTCCAGTTTTTTCAGACTATAGTTTTAATAATGTATCTTGTGATTTGTTACCATATTGTAAACTAGAGGTACTTTATTATTGATTTGTAATAATATAATTTAAACACTCTCAAACTTTTATAAATTATCAGTTTTTATTTTCTATTTCAGGATATTTCCAAGCCATATTTATGTACTGGAGTAAAGAATGCTATATGCCATTGGACCTGTATAGATAAAAATTTTTCTTTATCAATACAATTCCAAGCACTCAATGAAGAAATTAGCTTTTCCTCAAATTCGATGTGCTTAATTGATAAGAATAGTACCTTATATTGTTCTAAACATAACAACTGCAATGTTGTTTGTGATAACTTGGATGATAATTATTGTCTATATACATCTGTTACTTTTTGGGGTTTTGTTTTATTAATGTCTCTTGGTAATATTGGTTTCAATGTATGTAATTGCATGAGTGATGCAATTTGTTTTGATATATTAGGTATGATGTAATTTTCTTCTTGTTTCATTTCAGTTTATTAGTGATAGAAGCAAGTATTATATTTCTCAGCTTTATTTATTTTTCTAGGTGAAGGTGGTCAAATGGGGTATGGTAGACAACGTGTTTGGGGAACTATAGGTTTTGGAATTTCTGCCTTTTTGGCTGGTTACACAGTAGATTATTGGTCTAAAGGAGAAATTATTAAAATATACACACCTGCGTTTTTACTTGTTTTCATATTCACACTTATTGATCTATTCTGTTGTAAAAAGTTAGACGTGAGTACCTATCATAAAATCTCAAAAATAAGAAATATTTGTTTTTAATATATTTAATTACACAACTTATTAAAACTACTTTTTGCAGCTGCCAGTAATGACAGGATCAGCAGATATACTGAAAGACATTATGAAACTTTTGAGGTTGAAACCTATAATCATATTTCTCTGTTTTGCAACAATTGCCGGCATTCTCGATAGCTTTATGATTTATTTCTTATTTTGGTAAATTCTTATTTCGATAAAATATTAAAATATTTTTTAAAATGTGATACATAAATTACAAGAGCAAAATGAAATTCGCAAATAATACGTTTCAAATAGGTATTTAGAAGACCTCGCTATGGCAACTAATTGCATGAGAGAGATTAAATTAATAGAAGGTTTAATCGTTGCAGCAGAAACTTTGGGCGGCGAAGTAATTTTTTTTTCATTATCTGGTATATTACTTATTTATTTAAGTAATCTTATTTTTTGTATTATTTTTTATTTTTTAATCGGTTTCTTCCTAATAGGTAAGATCCTAAAGAAACTAGGATTCGGATATAGTTTTACATTGTGTTTCGTATGCTACGCTTTACGACTTGGACTGATTTCTTTGGCATTGAATCCGTGGTGGGTAATACCAATAGAACTGTTTATGCAAGGACCTACTTATGCACTTTGTTACACAACAATAGTTGCTTATGCAAGTAAAGTTGCACCGCCCGGAACATCAGCTACTGTTCAAGGAATCGTAGCTGGCATGGATGACGGTTTTGGTAATGAAAGTTTATGATATGGATGTACCGTTTTTTAAATATAATACACGTAATATGCATTTGTATGATTCTAATCGATGTTTACGCAAAACTACTCAAAGATATTACTCGATTATACTTAATAGTTTTACTATATTATTATTTATTGTTCCAGGTTTTGCAATTGGTAGCCTGATAGGCGGAATCTTATACAAATTATTTGGAGGTGTAACGACGTTACGGATATTTTCATCAGTTGCCGTTATAACAGCATTCATATACCTCATTTTATACCTGTTATATTTAAAAGATATAACACCAGGTAGTAAAACTAATAGTCATTAGACATTTAATTTTCTGTATGCTGCTATGGTTAAAATAATCTTTTATTATAGATACAAAGAACAACGTAGAGTGGAAAACACCAGAGGAAGCTCAAAAAAAATGTACAGTTGCAGAAAGCTGACTACACAAAGATGTAAATCAAAAATATTTGAATATTTTACTGCAAATGAATATTGTTAATAATATAATTATCATTTTACTAACCGATATTTTTATTACCATAATTTATAAATAAAATTTGAAATATTTTTCTAATTGGTCTAATTCTTATCACGCGTATTTCCGTTTAAGAATTTGAAAATAAAAAAAATGTTTACATGTAATAGTTCACATGACGGTAAAGTTTAACAGCTGTTGTACCCGCGGTTGCCACGTGATTGGTTTGATAAAGATGACAGATGCGTGGCGTTTAGATACTTTACCATCTGACGTTTTGATTTTAATTTTCGATTACTGTCATGCATTTGATTTGGTACGACTTAGCGAAGTTTGTACACGATTCTATGATATTATACGGGAAGAAACACTTTGGATCAAGAAGAGTAAACAGCCGATTGTGACGAATCAAACTTCAAGAAAGTTTCGCGAAAGGTATGATAGGTTACGTTTAAATATTTTTTTCTGTATATAACATATTATTTTTGTCGCTGTTTTTAGTTATCGTCCGTGAGGTGATTTTATTTGCACAATTCTGTGTGTTGCAAAGTTCATAATATGTGTTGATACAAAAGACAAGAAGCTTTTATGTTAACATACATATATACGAAATCTAGAAAGCTTCAGGTGGTTCCCAATTGTTCCATAGTATTAACAGTTAATTATATATTTTATATTTATGTCATATATATTATACATTATATTATGTATTATATATTGATAATTAACATAACAAATAAAGTGAAGGATCACTTACATTTTTTAGAAATAAATTATATTGTTATTAATCATATTACTACTAATTATATTACTATTAATTATAAATTTAAGATATAATTGTAGTATAATATAACATATTAATAAAGTTATGTATTAAACAGAATTTTATTAAAGTTTCAATATCTCAATTTAACAGGTGCAATTCATTACTAAGTTTACGTACAAAATGGCATGTTTCAAACAATTGGCAATATGGCAAATACGAGAAGAAAATTCTCTTCTCTCAAAATGCAAAAGTTATACCACATGTTCAATTAACCAAAGATATTTTATGGTGGAGTGGTGGAAATCAATTGTATGGTTTTAGACGTACTGAACCATTTCAAGATAATAACCGAATTTTTATTCGTGATAATGTTAGGAGTGATATTTGCAAATTTATTGTCAAGAATGATTATATTATTACAGGCCATAGGTATTTAGCCATAGGGTTCTTATTAATCAAAATAATAGTAAAGCTGACATTTTATAAAATATTATTTCATATGTATTATTTTTTACAGAGATGGAAGTATACAATTTTGGACAAGGCCACAAGGTAGCCGAAACATAGATTTTAACTTTAGTATAGATCAAGCACATTCTAGAAATGTAAATGCATTGGATGAAACATTTACAGCTATTATATCAGGTTCCAGTGATGGAACCGTGAAGGTATAATTTTAAATATTACTTCAAAAAGTATATAATTAATCCTTTCTGGTCGCAATTTCTGAGGGCATTGATCTCGCCAATACTTCTAAAAAATGCCTGGCAATACCCGGACTTCGACAGGAAAGAGTTGACATTTGAATAATATTATAATAATATCTAGATTTGGGCACCTCTTGGACAAAGGATCTCAAATATACCTTTAGCAACGATAAATATTGCAGAATGGGTGTGTTCTCTTTCAATTGATCCAATGAATAAGAAAGTTGCCATAGGTACTGCTGGTGGTAGTAATAATCCTCATCTTCGTATATTTGATCTCGAACAGTAAGCTATTATTTAAATAAACGCAAATTGAAACTTCGAGAACACCTATATAAAATTTATGTTTCATAATAATTTCAGTTATACCGAATTTGATATATTAAAGTCAGATAAAAAAAGATATGCAGGGGTATTAGATATGGTTTGGGATAGCCCACAAATTTTGCTTACCTGTGGGTATGATACTTATATTCGGAAATGGGACTTGAGGTAAATATAAATATAAATATTTCATATTTTAAAATAATAACATCATTATTTTTACTAAAAAATAATTATTCTAGGACTGGATCATGTGTGTATTCGTGGCGAGAACCAACAGATGCAACTTTATACTGTATATCATCAGACTATCAGTACACTATGATTACTGGAACCAAATTTAACTGTAAGGCTGTTCTCTGGGATCAAAGACAAACAAATTATATACAGGTCAATACTGACGTATTTCTTATACGATATTCGATACAATATATAGTTTATATATCGTATACGATAACATTAAATCATATTTATAACATGTTTTTAATTCTTACAGGTCTACTTCATGAATCTTCGTAGAATGTCCAGTCCTACTTATTCTCTCAGCTTTGATAATACACATTTATATGGAGCAACAGATCAACATTTAGTCGAACTAAACTTCTCAGGATATTCGTACAAAAAATCCAATTACAAAGAAATTCTGAAATATGAACAAATAGGAGCGAATAGAACTGACTCAAACTGGATCGTGTAAAATGAACGCGTAATATTAAGTATACTAACATGCAGGAATATTTGGACCCTTCCAAATTGTTGCAAATATATACTCATATTATTTGCAAAAAAAATACTCTTCAAAGAAAGCTCTTTAATTTAATTTTCACCTCTGATCTTATCTCAAACAATCATATATAGTTAAAAACAATAAATAAATTATTAAAATAGTTAACATTAATTACTATAAATAAAGGAGCAAAAATTTTAGGTGGGTTAAAATTGTATTTGTTTAATATCGAAACAACATTTGATCTCAGTTATGGCAAGAAACAAAAAATTAACAGTAGAGGAATATTCTATCATAATGTCAGAAATGTAATAGAAATATCAATATTTTGATTGGATTGTACCAAAGGTCCAAATAATTATGCATGGCAGTGTATATAAAATAAGAAATACTATACGACTGATATAGATTAAGATATTTTACTATTTAAATTATTGACAAATTTAATTGTAAATTAAAAAGCACATCACATTTGTAATAATTATTAACACTTTATTATATCAACAAGTATTAATTTCTGCAGAACTCTTTTTCTTTTAAATAATCGCTATAAAATGTAAAGAATTTGATTTAATGCACGCATAATTATACAATTCATTCGTAAATTCGTCAGGAAAATTTATTAATTTTCAGCCTAAAGTATATAAGAAACAATCCGCAATTTAATAACACTTGGAAAAAAGAATTTGTAATACGCAAAACCTAAGTATATTTATTCAAACTGATTTAATGCGTTTGTTCCTTCGTCCTTTTATATTTTACAATACAGAAGCTATTTTTGTTACAATTAACTTCTCTTGTTATAAATAAGGATATGGATACATTCAGACATAGATGCTGCAAATCCAAACCCAAAATTAAGTATTGTGTTAAGTAACTTCTTATGATAAATCTATACCTCACCGGTCCTTGAAACAATCCTATCAAAGCATTTTTCTAATCATATAGTTTAGTATACCACCGTGTTTATAGTATGTTAAATCTACTTCGGTATCGAATCGTAGGATTACTTCGAACTTTTTACCATCATCCGTAGTAATGGTAATTAGTTGACCAGGTTCAGAATTTTCAGGGACTACTATATCATACATTTCATAACCGGTCAATCCTAAGGTCTCTGCGTTTTGCCCAGGTAGGTACTGCAGTGGAATAATACCCATACCTACCAAATTTGACCTGGAAAATAGTAATGGCAATAAAATGTATATAAGATACTCTCCTATATTTTACATTTTGAAGGTTCTCTACAATGTAAAATTTTCTCCGATTTATTTTGTAATAAACAGTTACCTATGTATTCTTTCATATGACTCAGCTATAACCGCTCGAATTCCAAGAAGATAGGGTCCTTTCGCAGCCCAATCTCGTGATGATCCAGATCCGTATTCTTTGCCGACAAGAAGTATTAAGGGTGTTTGATCTTTTGCGTATTTCTCAGCTGCGTCGAAAATATCCATCTAGAAACATACAGTTATGTTCAAAGATATTATAGAGACTAGTTTGTTTGATTTTAATATGTCTACAAACCTCTTCCTTAGTAGGAATGTAAATTGTACGTGGTCCAGTTTTTGTTAGAAACTTGTTTACCAAACGAATGTTAGCGAACGTACCTCGTGCCATTACTTCGTCGTTACCTCTACGTGAACCGTAAGAATTGAATTCTTTTGGTGTCAATCTAAAAACGGAAACGTCACAAATGGATCAAATAAAAGATTTATTTATCTTCTTTACCCTTATCCTGTACTTTAAACATACCCACGACCTGCGAGATATCGCGCTGCCGGGGAATTGCGTGCAATACTGCCAGCTGGACTGATATGATCTGTTGTAACAGAGTCGCCAAGATTTAGAAGAACGCGTGCTTTGGTAATTGGTTTGATTTTTGTTAATTCCTAATTACAATAAAAATAATCTCAATTAATCCTAAGTTACTTATCAAATATAAAATAACATGTCTCTAAAAATTAATAGATTTATGAAGTTGTATATAGATACATAATTTAGTGAACAAACTTTGCCAATGTGTTTTATAGATAAAATAAGACTAAAATGTGACAAAAATATGAAATGCAATAAATATTGATCCTCTTTCTTTTAGTTTAATACAGGATAAGGCAGGATACATACATAGTATTTGTGGTATTTTTGTGTTGATACAAGATACATATGTTTACTGCCTTTGTGCACGATCTAAATATTCAACAGTAAATGTACTGTTTTGTTTCAGTTTCGTTCTTGCGAAGACAGAGGTCTGGATTTTCAGAATGCAGCAAATATTTATACGAATCATGAGTATAAAGATGAGCATTTCATTTACGAATTGTGTGTCGCAAGTTCTAGAAGTGTCGTTAGAAAACATCATGAAATGTTCTTTAATAAAAAAGTAGCACGTCACATAGTGTTTATCTACAATAAATTCAACAACACACCGATATCAACTTTGTACTGATAAAAGAGGACGATACTTCGAAATATACACATTTATAAGTATGTATAGCTTTACGTTTCATATTTTTGTTATAATCTTCCAATGTAGCTATGGGCTGAAACATGAATTCATGGACTTTTTGCTACATGACTTGTTGTAGTCTTATTTTTATTTATAAAACATACTGGCAAAGTTTGTACACTAAACTACGGGATAATCTTTATAATATAATATTCACCTTTTGCAAATTTTCGAAGTATGGTGGACTCTTTATATAAGTGGAACTTGCATCCCATGGATATAATGTAGAATCTGGAGCTAGCAAATTTGCCCAGCTAGAGCTACCCTGTTTAATTTTGCTGTAAACTTCTGTAAACATTGCCGGAATTACGAATTTTTGTTCGACAGCTTGAATTTCTGATCTAGTAGGCCAAATATCTTGCAGGTATATGGGAGTGCCATCCGCTCGACGACCTGAATATTATGAACATTATTATGAAATTTTTCAAAGATCATAAAATTAATTAAATCATTCATTTACCAAGTGGTTCTTTTTCAAAGTCTATATCTACTGTCCCAGCAATGGCATAAGCAATTACCAAGAGCGGTGATGCTAGGTAATTTGCTCGTGTGTGCGGATGAATTCTGCCTTCGAAATTTCGATTACCGGACAATATACCACAACATACAAGTGCGTTCTATTTAAGTAAAACAAACAATTAGAAGAGATGAAAATTATTTACGCGATACAAAAATTGAGGACATTTAATATATTATTACCTTTTCAATACTTTCAACAATAACATCTGGTAGAGGACCGCTATTGCCGATACAGGTCATGCATCCGTAACCGACAACATCAAATCCTAATTTTGTTAAATATGGAATCACTCCGCTTTCCTCCAAATAATAAGTAACGACTCCAGATCCCGGAGACAATGATGTTTTAATATAGGGCGCAACGCATAAACCAGCTTCAACAGCATTTTTTGCAAGGAGACCTAAGGTTATAAGATTCTATTATACTAAAAATATTCAATTTTTAAATATGAAATTTTGATCATTTTGATAATATATCTTAAAACAGCGGTACCCAACTTTTATGCTACTACGCCTCCCCGATAAAACCTTTTTCCGTGCCCGCCTACCTTTTATTTTTTTAATAGATATGATAATATAGACAATCATAATATAGACATTAAATAATAAAAACTCTATTACAAAAAAAAAAAAACTGAAAACTACAATTAACAGAATAATAACAAGATTGTGCTATAACATATACGTGCGTTACGATATGAAGTTTTATTTATTTCTAGATATTACGATATGAAAAATAATATTTTATTAAAAAATTTTGGTGCCTCCCCTGACAATAGTCCGCGCTTCCCAAGTTGGAAACTGCCGTCTAAGAACGTGATAAACAAAGGTCAAGGTGAAAATATTTCACAAAAGAAATTACCTGCTCCAAGCATGACACTAGGGTTGCTAGTATTAGTACAACTAGTAATGGCAGCAATGACCACTGAACCATGCCTTAATTTGTAGTCTTTCCCTCCATACTCAAACATACCTACGGTATCTACTTTCTCAGGGCTTAAACCATATCCCTTGAATCCTACCTGAAAATAAAAATAATTTATTAGTAATATGCTTTCCCACTATTCAATAAAACAAGACTGAGATATAAAATAAAAAAATATATATATAGAAGTATAACATACATAAACAATTAGTTTTTGTAGATAAGTTTAAAAAAGTTTATATGAAAATATAAAAATGAAAAATCATTTTTTCGCATCATAGATTGCTTCAAGGAATGGGAATCTAAATCCTTTCGTACATCAATACACGAAAGTTTGATGACCTACGAGCATGATTGCACGTAGAATTCATTGTCCGATGATTTGCTGAAGGCGCAGTCTTATATCGCAAAACGGCAGGTCTCCAACTGTTTCGACATTCAATGTCCAACATATAAAGCTTTATTTTTATTTCATTCGTATGTAATTATTTATCTTACACATTTAGAAATAAATAGGATGTTCCATGAATAGTGAGCTAGAATTTCAGTATAAATTCAAGAGGTTGGGCATCGAAGCAAGTAAATAAATTATAGCAAGTAAATCATATGTTCATGCGAACAGATATATAATATATAATAATATATAAAGATAAAAATTAAATAATCTACTTATATAAAGTATCATTATAATATGATCATACATTTAGTACGAATATCACTCTAATAACAATTATAATATGAATCCTAAATTAAATTATAATTAATAAAATTTTAGACAATATGTATATATGTATAAACATACATAAATTTTTGTTCAATTTTTTTAAGGCATCCTATATATTGTTATATTGACGGTAGTTTCAGCAATATAATAAAATTCCATAAATTCACAGAACAGTAAACCGAAGGTCAATAGTGACATTTTCCTTCGGAAATACAGCTGTTCGAATATCCTTAATGGTGTCTCCGTTTACTTAGGCTGTTAAGAACATTGTAATTACTTTTGAAACTTTGGAATAGTAAACACATTGTCCATGTCTAAATTGTTGAAGACCCTTTAGCACGCACCGTTTTAGGTAATTACCGTTAACGTTATCATCCGAACTTTTCCTCGCATTTAGGGATTACTTCCACAAATTCTATGCGGTTATTTTCCCCGTTCTTTTGATTGCAAAGCGATTACCTATAGTTTTACGAAACCTAAGACCCAAAACCTAAAACCTAATCTCTACTAGGAAATATTTTCTATAATATGAGTTGCAAAATAATATAAATTTTCTATAATATGATATACGTTATTGTAGAAAAAAAATGTAAGCAAAGTTTGTAGAAAATTCATCAGATATTAGAAATTTTATTTTTTATCTGAAGGGACTGCAGTAAAGAAACAACTTCAGTACTAAGTAACTTGAGGACACCAATAAAAAATTAATCAAAACCAAATCACTCTTCCAAACATGCTAACATTAACTCAGAATAGTTTTGCTCTTTCAAACATGCTATAAATTCATAATAACGAACTTTCGCATTTTTGAAAATACAGAATTTTTAAATATAAAATGCTCCTATACCTATACCTGTACTTCTTCTTCCCTTCCAATAAATACAATTTAAATACTAAAGCTGTCTTCTTATTGCTACAAACTCTTCAATTGCTATACATAAGATAGGAAAGGATTTTACAGAAATAATTTCAGTAGAGAGAACAAGACCAATCGTTTGCAATATAAGGCACAGCGAATATCTGTACATAAGACGGTGGTATGCAACAAAATGCGTGAGCTTTGCAAAATGAATGGATGTTGTATCAGCAATTTCAGCGAGGTTGCACGTCGTTCGTAGCCTCATCGAAAACAGTCGCCCGTGCTCTCCGCGAAATTCAAGATCGATCGATCATCGGTACGTATAAAATATTTTTTACATACGGAGATCGGTTGCGGTTGCAATTGTTATAACATTATCATCAGCCGTACATATGTAAATTCTTTACAGCCTCTCAATGACGAAGATATTCTAATTTGATATCTGACCTCTTTCTTTTTAAGAATAATATATATAAGATTAAAGTTATAAAAAATTATATTGTTACCCAATCAAGGTTCTATTTTGCTTTTAAATAAATTTATCAATTTCATTTGTAACTTGAAAATCTCTAAGTACATATTTTGAGAAATTCTAATTATCCTATTCTCTTCTCAATTTTAGTTCTTTAATTTTCCCTTTTCTTTTTATTTGAAAATCGTTCGATACTGATACTCGTGGATTAAGTCTTCGATTGATATTGACTGATTGATTACTCGTGATTTCTTAGGATTCTTTCAGAAAGAAACGGTATAGTTCTTGGGCTGCATCCATCATGGTCGAGTCAAAAATCCGACGACAAAAGGGCGTTGAATTTCATGACACGGATGAACAGTCAGCTCTCTATGATTCACGTGGATGAGTTTTCAGCAAATGTCCTTACTGTGATAGCATAGTAATGCGATTCCAATGTTGAACATCTTTCAATAGAAATCGATCGGTCCCTTGTTTTTAAAATCATGCGAGCTTGTTGTTGTTTCATCATGTTCGCACGATTATCGTTACTGCTTTTGACCAATATTTATATCGTGATGGTCAACCATTAACATATAATAATCTAAAGCATACAATGACTGGTTCATGTACATATACGTAACTCATTTCCAAACTAGCAATAAATGAAGGTTATTCATGTAAATATTGCGCGATTTGAAAAAAGATAACGCTGTCTTATAACTGTCTCTTTTGAAATCATCCATTGGAAACATTTATTAAGAACTATTTATCTTGTGAATTGACTGTGGATTTTTGTGCAAATTTATATTTCTAAAAATATAATTAAAAAAATAAAATCTCAGTAGAAAATTATTTTACCTACCGATTATTATAGCAAACACTGTACTTTGGATTTTCACTTTCAATTTTCGTATAAATGCATAAAAATCCACAATCTACTTATAAATAATTTACTAAATATTTTTTTCTTATTGTTTAACAAACGACTAAGTTAATCAACTCAGTAGTTATAATTACATTTATTTATTTTATACTAAATAATAACCATAAAACTATAAGATTCGTTTTAGCTAATATTTTTATGTTATTCCTGAAAACAATACGTGATTTCATTTTAGTCGTTTACAGGGAAACATTGTATGCATAATGACCTCATCGAAAAATCTTCGTCTACCTGAGGAAGGTATAGGAAGTTCATGGAATGTTCACCAGGTTGGTGTGGATGGCCGGCATTGCTTAAGGAAGGAGGGTGGGGGGTACCTCCAGAGAACATATAAATGAGACAGACGAGCGTAAAAGGTCATTAGTGTGCAGTTAACAAGTGCGAACGGTCAATCATCGTAATCGAATTCGACAGTGCTTTAGCTCTCTAGTGGCTTCAACTTCAACTTCAGCTTCGGACAAAAATTAATCTTAGTAAAACATACTACATATCGTGAGAGTTAAAATCGTTACTGCTTCGTCTTTGTGATAAACTGTTCTTGAATTATTAGTGATCTGTTATTAATCTTAAGATTCATTGACGATTGGTATAGTCATTTTGATCGTATTCATCTCGCAGTATAACATTCGTACTAGTTAAAAAAGTTAGGCCGAAGAAACATCCTACATGTTTGAAGAACAATATGGAGGCTGCTATCGGATGAAATCTCGTCCGGTGTGGTTGGGAAAGAAACCTCACCGGGTAGGATTCATTCAGTGTCCGCCTCCGTTCTCCAATCGCTATTAAGAAGTATTTAAGAAACGTATACTCTCGTTATTAGGGACGAAGTATTCATCTAGTATTACGTTGCAAAGAAATCGTGACTAGATCGAAATACTCGTCCTCAATAGCGAGATTCATCATCCACAAGTGTGTTCGTCCAACTTCAACATTTCTACCAAATCGTCTCGTTTATTTTTCCTTGGTGATCTATTTATATGGTGAATCGAAAGACCATAAAGCTAGACCAGCAAGGTAAGATATACGAGACATATCTTCATGAAACATGGTGAAGCATAATGATTATATACCAAGGTATAAGGTAACAGGATCTCTCTCCAAATATTTCAAAATCGCGCTTTGTGAACTCATATACACGCTACAGATAATCGTCTTTTAGATGAAAGAATCCGAAGGGACTCTGCTGTGATGTGTCGCCCTAAGAGATTCATATCACAGCAGTAGTTACCTAGGATTCTTTCGCCTTTTTCCACTGGGTAACTTTAGCAAGTACACATCACGCTTCAAAATAGCACGCAGAACGACGCGCTTGGAAAATCGCGGAAAGATGCACATACTTCCAAGTACAGCATGAGATAAACGTGATCCTGTTTGACGGTAATAATTGATCGTCACTGGGTTTTGTTTGTCCCATACGAGTACTGACCAATCATCGCTATTGCATGTTACTACACAATCAAATGCCCTGCACAACGGATGTTAATAAATTGGCACAATAGCATTCTATGGTAAGAATGTTATGATAATTTGAAAATCCTACCTTATTAATAAGGCACTTCCTGAAGTCTGCCTTCATATCTACGACAGACACTCGATCGTGAGGTCTCTTAGGGCCACTAACGCTAGATACAACACTTCCTAAATCCAAAGTGACTATCTCTGAGAAGACCGGATCTTGGTTTGGGTCGTCATAGTTCCTCAACATGCGTACACTAGTAAGATATTTCTCTATCATATTAATGTGTTCGTCAGTTCGTCCTATAAAAGAATTTTATACATGAATTGAATTGTAGAACTGTTATTGCCAAATTTAATATTCTTCTTATAGTTTGTATACCTGTTTGCTTTAAGTATGCTAAACTCTGCTGGTCAATAGGGAAGAATCCAACCGTTGCACCGTATTCTGGGCACATGTTCGAGATTGTTGCGCGATCTGCGATACTCAATTGAGAAACGCCTGGACCAAAGAATTCTACAAATTTTCCAACAACTCCAATCTGACGAAGGTGCTGCAATTATATAAATAAGTAAATTATTATATAAATTTATAAATCTTTTGTATCATTAGGTTTACAAATATTTTTTTAAAACTAGGAAATTTTCTGCTACCTTAGTAATTGTAAGAACAAGGTCTGTTGAAGTCGCATATTGATTCAAGACTCCCTCTAATCTATATCCCACTACTTTTGGTACTACCATTGATATGGCCTGGCCTAACATAACGGCCTCAGCCTCAATTCCTCCAACACCCCATCCAAGTACACCGAGACCATTAATCATAGTTGTATGAGAATCTGTCCCAACTACGCTATCAGGGTACAACATATTGTTCGTATCAAATACAACTCTGGCTAGGTATTCCAAATTTACTTGATGTACTATTCCACTTCCTGGAGGTACGATTAACATATTTTGAAATGCTTTTGCACCCCATTTTAAGAACATAAATCGTTCCTTGTTTCTTTCGAATTCGAGATCTTCATTTTTTTTCAAGGCATCTTTGCTGGAAAGATCACTGTTATCAGAGCTATGTTATCTTTATTACCCAATATAAAACTATTATCGCTATTTTAAATATTCGTATAATATTCATATTGATTCTAAAAGAAAAAAAGAAACAAAAATAGATTGAGTTGGCCTTATTATGTAATCATGTTACACAAAAATACGAAATTATCTTTTTGATTTGATAAGTACACACTTTATACTTCACTTTTCTGTCAAATTGAATATGTAGCAAAACTATTCATTTACCTTCTAATAAAGTCAACTTGTATTGAATGATCAATAACAAGATCAGATGGACAAATAGGATTTATTTTCTTTGGATCAGATCTTAGTCTTTTCACAGCATCTCTCATAGCTGCAAAATCCACAACTGCTGGCACTCCAGTAAAATCCTATTTAAAATGGAACTTAGGTCACTAAAAAATTCATAAACATATAAAAGTTGTGTTTTATAAAACTATTTACCTGTAATATTACCCTAGCTGGTTTAAAAGCCACTTCTGCTCCTTCTTCAAGAGCCTGATTATGTTCCCAGTCTGAAATCTTTTCAACATCAGATTTCTTTACCTGGAAATTATCACAATTTCTGATTGCACTTTCCAAGAGTACTCTAATCGAGAAAGGTAATCTGTCTGTAAAAATATCCATCTTAAAAAATTGTAATTCTTTTATATGAAATGATATGTTTAACAATTCATTGATACATACCATATCTTTTTCCAATATTAGTAATATCAAAATACTTATATTCCTTAAGTCCAATTTTAATGGACTTCATTAAATGATTGTATGGATTTTCGTCTGAAAATAATTTGTCATATTAAAATTGCATTGAATAAAGATATTATTTACTTCCTGAAATAGAAAATATTGATTTTGAAATTAGAATATATACAAAATTATAAAACAATCATACTCCTTATAAAATAAATATTTAGTATATAGCATATAATATCAAACTTCTTTTCAAATCTTCAATTCTTCATTCATATAATTGCTTTAGTTAAAATTTATTTACATATTACTTAATTACTAATTATAGAAATTATACTTCATCAAAAATCGAATGATAGCTGTCCAGAAATTTTCGTTTAGTTTTCTTTCGTCAACTGTCGTGGCATTTTAAACAAGAGAATGCGTAAAAGATATTCATGCAATGTAGTTGTCAAATGTAACAGGTGTCATAAAATTGTAAGCAATGTCACATTGTATTGTTTATTTAAAATAAATTTAATTGACTTTATATATCGAAATGACTAATTTAAGATTCTCATATATTGTCATAAAAAAATAACATAGAAAAATGAAATTTGAAAAGATTGTTTTTCCGGTGATTTCTTAAATTAGGGCAATACATGCATAATATTATGCAAATTTCATATTGTAATAAATTACGGAATATTTTCTTTCAATAGAATATAAAAAGGTGAAATTAAAACAATAAATTACAGTGTAAGCGCGTTTTTTATATTTTTAATTATTGTAAGTTTATTTTAAAAATAAATGAAAATAGACAAAGCAGATCTTGACACTTACCAGCCATGATTGTCACTGTACCAGTCACGTCGTCCAATTCGCTTACGATGTGATATTATTTATACAGGGTGACGAACACATACGTTACAAAAACATTCTTTTCTTAGAGAAATTTGTTTGCCTACATTTTAATATTCTATAATAAAAATAATAATTATATTAAATTATAATAGATTACAATATATTATTCAATATAATTCATATATTATTTTCATTTATCGAATTTAAAAATCATATAAAAATATTATTTTATAATAATATGAGAAATTATCTACTTGCTTATGAAACATGTGATTTACATTCGATGAATAACAATTTTTATGCAGTTGCAACGAAACAACCTATTATAATAACAAAATTTTTACACGTTGCTGTTTACTTGTAAAAGTATATTTTGTAAATTTTTATGTAGTACAATTTTTTTCAAAATGAATGTAATATATGTATTTTATAAGAATACTGTTTTTTGTAACACCATCTAGAAATGGTAATCGATACAGAATGTGTGATGATTGCGATATATCGAATCCTTCGACTAAACTTGTTGCAGTTCGGAGTATTCCGACTTGCGAACGTATACAAAACTGTGCGATTATGATAAACGTCAAAACAACGAATTGTTTTTAACGAACAACTAATTAATGCAAATTATTTTTTAACGAGGGCGTTTTGTAATTTAATTCCTTGAAATGGAAAAGAATTTAGAAAAAACATTAGATGACGTGTAAGTTTTATACAAGAATTTTCTCATATATCTTTATGACAAAGCGGTTATCTAAAATGATATTTGTTTTAGTGCTAGTGATGCAAATATTTTGCAAAATGTAATATTCTCATTAACATTTAATGTTCATACACCATTATTTCATATCCATATTACTGTACAACTAAATATAACCCTTAAACTTAATAACTTAAATTGTGATACAATATGAGGAATTCTGTTAATTTTGATGTCTATTGATATAAAAATACATTTAAAAAATTTATTTTAAAATACATTTAAAATATAAAAATTAACAAATTATTGATTAAATTTAATATTTTTTAATAGTAATAATACTGAAGGTATTATTGGCTGCATCTTGGCTGATCATGCTGGATTATGTTTAGGAGGTATTTCTAACTAATTTTATTTACATTGCACACTAAACATTATCTGAAAGAATAAGAATAAAACAAATATTTTCAGCTAAAGGAAATGCATCTACTGATAGTGCAGGAATAATTGCAGCTATTGCAGATCAAGTTGCAAAGCTAGAACCTAAATCACCAGCTCCAGTTATTTCTCTTCAAAATGATAGCAAGTAATGTTTTTTTTATTGACTTTGTTTTGCTTTGTTTTGTACTGTTAAAATTAAGATACAAAATTATTAATCAACAAATTTATTAAACAACTTTGAAACTCAACATGTCTTTAATTAATCTTTAAACTTGTACTAAATTAATATTAAAAACATTATAAATTATTTTGTAGGAAATGCCTTATACAACGCCAAGGTGCAGTAGTAGGTGCCATTTATAAGGATATTTCTATGTAAAATAGTTTTGTTACATAAATGAATAATATTGTTTGTATGTAAACTAAGCTCCATTATGTTTGTTATTTTGTTAATTATATATAAACTTTAAATATATAAGTGACTTTTTAACACATCCTCATGAGATAGTAGAACTTGTACTTGATTCTGATTGTAACAGTATAGAAAATACATGATTATTAAATTTTACAAGACTTATAAGAGTTCGTTATAGCACCTTTGTAGATAGTTTGTAGGTAAATATCTAAGGTCAGTCACTTTTCTTGTGTCTGTTACTTCTTTCATACCATTTGTTTGTACCAAGTCTAATTAAATCATGGTGTTCATATATCCAAGAGACAAGTACTATCATAAACATTATTACTCCAATAGTTAAGTGCAATAATTTTTCATCTGGAAAAAAGTAAGCCTGAAACATAAAAATTTCGAACTGTAATACTACATTTTCTATTAATATGTGGAAAAATGAAAAGTATTACTCCATTACATGAGAGACATTAGTGATCAATGCTGCTATTAGAAGAGAAGCAGAAAACATAGGCTTTGGCACTAATCCACGTAATGGGCGGTACATTGTATCTTTGTATCTTTTATTGATAAACATAGTAGAATGCACAATTCTTAAACTCATGTTTACACAGTTTCCAAGAATGAAACCAACTGGTCCAAACCAAATAGCGAATAAATAGGATGCACACAGAAACGCGATCGATTCGTAAATCATAATCAAATTGCTCTTATTTATAGTCGCACTATCGGCCGTTGCATTGCTGTAACATTCTGTTACTCCATTTATTCCCAAAAGGAGGATAGCTAGACAATGTGCTCGCATTAAGAGTACTGGTAGATGCGAAATTAATTTAGCACCGCCATATAACCATAAAAGTGTACTTGAATATGACTGTCCAAACACTAAAACAACTAACCCAATCGACATAACAGCTGAACATAAATGTGTAAGCACATTTACACTTTCTTGTATTTTCACCTTTAAAGAAAACTTATTTTTAATAATTTGTAGTATATGAATACATGAAAAATGTTTCATATAATACCTACAGGATTTTGGTCATTAACTGGTTTGTCTCGTTTTACCATTTGAGTAAAATAGAAATATCCACTTTCTTCTATTGGACGGAAAATAAACCTTGCTGCTAAAGAACCTAAATTATTTATAATTTCGTATGTTCCCTTTAAACATATGAAAATAAAATCAAATAGAAAAGAATTAATTTAATGAACTTATATATAAATACTTATTATAACTGATTAAATACCTGTTCAGTAAATGTTAATACTGGCATTACTGTCATAATTAGCCTTTCTCCTTCTGTTAAAATTTGCTTTAGAATTCCTTGTCTAAAGAAACTCCATGTAAGAATAGTCAACTTTTTATCTAGATATGATTCCTAAAAATGACAGTCTGTATACATAGTACACAAAAGATCCATCTTAATACATACTTTGTTTGTCAATTGCCCAGGCAAAAAGTCCTTTACTGTTTTGAAAGGAAATTCTCTCACAACATACTCGTCAGTACTGTCTTTTAATGACATACGCCTCTTTAGCTTACACTTGTTAAGTTTTTTAATATAATAATGAAAGTATAAATAGTGACTAGCAGTATAAAATATTGCTGCAACTAGTTGAGCTACACCAAATGCTAACAATGCATTCTCTGGATTTTGGAGTATCAATGGAACAAATGTTATAGTACGAATAGCAATCATGATAGAATCAAGTATAATCTAAAAAAATTCAATAACTAATTATAAGTACAATTTCCCATATTATCTTTAATTGAAAATCTTACTTTCAACCTAACAAATAAAAATGCACTAGCAACCAGTTGAACAATTAAAGATGATAATTCAATAATACAAGACAAAGCAACTGCCCAAACTGCAAATGTATAATATGATGGTAATGCCTCAGATGTTGTTAAAACAGAAAGCCAAATATATCCAAACATTAGGGACATTAAGAAACATATAGGAACCCTGAAAAAATATTTACCATCTAAGTATTTATGTAGGTTTCCTTTATATTATAACTAATCACTGTTAAAAACGAACGTCATCCATAATAAATTTACAACTTGAGCCCAATTATGTTCTGCTGTATTGGTTAAACATGCTTTCATAAATGGTTCCCGAGACAGAAACAAAATCATTGATTCCAACAATAGTAGTCTCACATTTATGACTCCTAAAACAGCTTGACCCACATACCGAACAACGAAGGCATTTAAAATAAAAGTGACACCTCTGCATAATATCTAAAAAGAAGTTGATTATAATTATTTTTCTCATATATATCTTAGCTTATTGACATGTTAGAAGCTATCAGATATTAATAAAAACAATATAACTTTTTTAAATATAAGCAAATAAAAGTATTGTAATCACGAATAATAATAGCAGAATTTGTATTTATATATATGATATAATTTTTCTCATAGATAGAGAATGATGTTTTTGCTATGAAATACTTAAGTTTTAATAGTGTTGTGTTATTGTATATACCTGAAATACAATATTGAACGAAGCTGTTTCCACGCTGCTTTTCAAAATATTTTGTGACATTTTTATGGACGATCAAATGAAAATATAAATGTTTCGAGATTCCCGCCCAAAGGGGTGATGAATGAAATTCAAGGTTATGTGAACACTTTAACGGTATCTAAAACATCAAGTCGATCATTTTTCAGTAATTTCATTCGCGCTCCTAACTAATCGGAACATAGCAAATACAAAAGCCAAGAATTTCTTCATACTGCATGAAACGGATTTCATGACGTAATTGCGTTAATTTCCTATATATATATATGCATTGTGTCTAGTAATTTTGTGTCATGCATCTTCATCTATTCTTCCTAGTGGAAAACTGTTTTCAAAACAAAAGCTTTTTCCTAACCTTGGTGACACAGAATTTTGACATACATGAGATAAGGTTAGGTTTCACCTAGCAGACTATCACAGTAGAATCAGAGATTGTAGCGAAAGTAGACAATGATTAACTTGTGAAGTGATATCATTACGCAATAATGTCCATGTGGTCTTTTCATTTCATACCGCTACTTCACGGATACAAAATGTTAAATTTCTAAAATAAGTATCTCTGATCGCTTTCGTTCATTTAACAAATATTCTACAATGGTTAAACTATCACATACACGATGACATTTTAGTTATTAATTAAACGAAACGAAACATAATAATATTAAATATTTAATTATTTTTAAAATTTTACTATCTCTGTTCGATAATGTTAATACAGTAAAGAAAATCAAAAATTATACTAATCGAAAATGTTACAAGAAAGTAATTCAGCAGCCACCACAGACGCGAAAAACGTTTTCATTACTTCGTTAATCGTAAGTAAATTATTGTGTAATGAGTATATGATCAAATAACATGCATGCCTCTATTATCATTAATACACGTGACAATTCCTTACATTATTATAAAAAATTATAAAACTTACTTAATAATCATTTTATATAAATTTGTATTAATGTTAATATCCTTTCAATCTTTTTAAAAATGTTTGTATAGTTTATTTACTTAAAAATAACATATATAATAAATTTATTAAAACAGCTAATTTTTTAAAACAGAAATTATATTTTCTTAAAAATTAGCGTATATAATATTAATCATTTAACAATTAGTTAACAATTCATAGATATTTTTGCAATTAAAAGTTATATTTTTATGATATATATATTTTTAATATATATATTGTATAACCACTATATATAATCTAAGAACAGTTAGATTTTTAAGTTAACATCTACACATGCAATTGTAAGAAAAATAATATTTAATCGACGATAGTCAGGTGCTCTCGCAGGAACCATGTGCGATTTTATATCATTTCCTTTGGATACACTTAAAACGCGATTACAAAGTCAACATGGTTTCTTAAAATCTGGTGGTTTTAGACAATTGTATAAGGGTTTAGGCCCCGTAATGATAGGATCCGCACCATCAGGTAAACTTAAGATAGCAATTCATCCTTTAATACATTTCAAAAATAAAAATAATATTGATAAAAATATTCTTTGCAGCTTCGTTATTTTTTATAACTTATGAAACTTTAAAAATAATGTTTCAACCCCAAATACCTGAACAATATCACGTGTTTATACATATGACTGCCGCGTCAATCGGAGAAATGGTAATTTATATCTTATTAATGTTATATTTAAACAATAACAATAATAATAATAATCAATATATACAATTTAAGGGTGTGTGGGTACTCGGTATTTCAGGTTCGGATCAGGTCGGACTCACGATTTCGAATACTTGCACTCCCCTAATATAATCAATATACAATGTATAAACGATCCTTTTTATCTCTAAACATACAATTACAAACAGCTTTGTAATGCTGAGATTTTACTAATAGGTTGCATGTTTTATTCGAGTCCCAGTAGAAGTAGTGAAACAAAGGAGACAAGCATTTTTAAGCGATGCCCACAAATTACCTTTGAGAGCTTTATATCGTGGTTACGGAAGTACTGTGATTAGAGATTTACCGTTTGGTTTAATTCAGATGCCACTCTGGGAATATTTTAAACTTTATTGGAAAAAACATGTGAAACGTGAGTGCACGCCTATGGAGGGTGCTATCTGCGGATCGGCGTCAGGTAGAAAAATAAAAAAGGTTAATTAAATCACGGGCACGCATTAACATTATATATTTTATTACGAACATTGATTTTTACAGTTGCTATATCTGCGGCCCTAACAACACCTTTAGACGTTGCAAAAACTAGAATAATGTTGTCGAATGTGACGGTAGGGAAAGATGAAATAAAAATATCTGCGATGTTAAGCAAGGTTTATCACAATCATGGTTTTAAAGGGTACAGAACAAGCTTGTCTCTTAAATATTCAATTCTATTTGTTATCCTACAAATACAATAATCGATAAATATTTTCAGACTTTTTGCAGGCTTTGTACCAAGAGTGTGTGGTTTTACTATTAGCGGATTCGTATTTTTTGGTGTTTACGAAAAAGTTAAAGAAATTTGTATTGCGGTTTTGCCACCATAATGTTGTGAAAGATATATTTATAAATATAAATCATGGTTAATATTTTGTCAGATGATACTAATATAGGGTCAAAACAGAAAGAAAATTGAGATAGAAGTGAATTTCGTATGTATTTGGTAGTAATTTTATCATAAATATTGCATGTTAATCTTTCATCAGCAATATAATATATTAATGAAGAAAAATTTCTTAAACTTTTTTTATAATCACATTGCATTTGTTATAACATATTTTATTACTTTTTCTATTTCTACTACCTTTACCTATTTTTATTACTTTTCAGATTTCAAAGAGAATGAGTATTTATGTTACATTGAATTTTACTCATGACATAGAAAAGTACAAAATGAAAATATAATTGCATTTATATTTTAATTATTAATAGAAAGATATACTGTAGTTCTTTATCACAAATTTTGCATTTAAATTGTAATAATTAAAAATAAGAAAGCACACTTTTATTGCACAATATATCTAAATGAATGCATGAACATATCAGGAAAGAAATAAGGAACACAAAAAAATGTAAAATATAAAGTATATTTAAAAATAATCAACAAACGTGATAATTTTCCTTACATTTACATATAATAATGTGTTGAGTTATAATATACTGCACATTAATTTATATTCGTGATATTCACTTGTACAAAATAATATAAAATATGATAAATAAGAAAATTATGGTAATTTTTAATACTGACTTTGTTATATTCATTAACAACAATATGTTACTTTGGGTTCGTTACTTATATCAAGTACCTCTTCAATTTTTTGTACATTATTTGGATCAGACATAAAATCTTGTGCAATTTCATTAAACAATTCAGCTACAAAATTAACTTAATAAATATCATACATTACAACAATAATGAGAGTGTATAATATATATCCTTACCAACATTTTCTCCGGTTTTACTAGATGTTATAAACAATTTAGCTTGAATGCCAGCAGTATATGTTTTTACAACATCTATATTAGGAGATGGAACTGTACCATGCTCTAAAATATCATTTTTTGTTGCACAAATGTATATTTTACATCCTTCTTCAACTTCCCTAAGCTCCCTTATCCAGAATTTTGCTCTTTGAAATGTATTTGATTTTGTGATATCATAACAGATAACAGCAGCCTTCGCACCACGGTAATATATTCTACTCATAGCATCATATCTAAAAATATATAATTTATGACAATCAATATAGTTGAATTTTTCATTTTTGAAGATTACTTACTTCTCACTGCCTGCTGTATCCCATATCCCCATGATAAGCCTTTTCCCATTGACTTGCATTTGCTTAGCTGCAAACGCAGCGCCTATAGTCTAAGGAAAGTGGAACTGGGTTAATTTGTTTTGTGACGCATCTCTTAGATGATTCTCAGTGCAAATCTTAATAACTTTATTTTACAATATTCCTTCCACTTCGCGGACTAAGAGGAACAAGATAGCCTAAATCAGTATAGTCCCTAAGTCATTCCAATATGAATTGTACAATTGACAAACAAGAATAATAGTTCTTCATAATCTGATATCTCTAGAGAAATTGGATATATAGACTAAATTTTTTTTATTTGTTGTACATGTTACGTTAAATGATTAAAGATAGGATAAAGAAAACAATTTCGAACATTCATTTAATTCATTACATTCTATAAAGTAATGTATAATATACCACGTTGTATGTGATTGTACTTACGTTTTGGTAAGATAGACCTTCATTAAACCTTTCATTTACGAAACGTTCGACGAGACTCGTTTTTCCTACAGCTGAGTTGCCCAATAAAACCACTTTCAAATCGACGCGATTCATTCCTAAATAACGAAGCTTCCTCAGTGTAATAATGCTACGAAATAAATACCAGTCCTTTTTGTACCATTTAGGTTAGAGTAATTGTTTATATTTTGTATTGAAGAGTAACTACTGCTTAATATTTGCAGAAGATATATCTGAAGGTGACTACACTGCCCTTTGATACGAAAGACGTCATCAAGAATTCAGTACAATGTCTATTCCAAGAAAAACTAGTAAACTTGCATATAAATACGTAACTAAATAAATACTATTAGGCATTTATTACTTATTACTTGTCACAGATGGCGCTTTTACATTTTTACTATCTCATTATATATCTCATCTGATCATACCTACTTTAAATTCAATTTGTATTTTATATATATTTATGTTAATATTAGGTAAGATCTCAAGGACAAATAATTACATTTAATATCTTTTAATAATTTTATATTTGTAATTTTATAATTATTTTCAATAAATATTTGTTTGAATAAATTACAATACATAGAAACTTGTAATATTAGTGAAAACTTATGTTATTTTTCTATTTTTCTTCTGTTGTAAACATTTTTATTTAAATGTATCTTCCAATAATGAAATAATTCTTCAACAATGACAAAACTAAAAGTTAACATCTTCTATTTGTATATAATGATATAAATTTTGTAATGAATTTCTTTAATTTTACTTAGCTTTCCCTTGTGCAGCAACTGCAGCCATTGCAGCTTTTACAGTTTCTTCATCACCTAAGAATTTCATAGATACAACAGGCTTGAAGTTTTCATCTAATTCATAGACAAATGGAATACCAGTTGGTAAATTTAATCCCATGATTTGATCATTGCTCATTTCTAGAAAAAGA
The DNA here is from genome assembly GCA_014737365.1 of Bombus soroeensis. Lineage (NCBI taxonomy): Eukaryota > Metazoa > Arthropoda > Insecta > Hymenoptera > Apidae > Bombus > Bombus soroeensis. Next base: position 718,362 of record JACXIL010000186.1, read on the forward strand.
AACACATGACTATTAATATAATAAATAAACAGAATTGGTTGTACTTTGAGAAAATAATAACTGACGATCTAAGTGTTTAACTATGCCACGTAAACTATTTCCATGAGCAGCAATGATAATCCTTTTCCCTTCCTTCAATTGTGGAATAATAGTATCATTCCAATATGGCAATGTCCTCTCAATTGTCAATTTTAAAGATTCAAATTTAGGGAATTCTTCTGGTTTTGGTCCATCTGCATATCTTGGGTCTTTTACTATTGTTTCATAGTACTTGTGGTCTGATTCCATGGGTGGAGGAGGTACATCGAATGATCTTCTCCAAATTTGAACTTGTTCTTCACCATACTTAGCAGCAGTTTCTGCTTTATTCATACCAGTCAGTCCTCCATAATGACGTTCATTTAAACGCCATGTCTTTTGAACAGGAATGTTTTCTTGACCACTTTCTTTAAGAATTGATTTCAAAGTTTCTTGAGCTCTTGTCAACAATGACGTATGAGCTATATCAAACTTAAGGCCTGCCTGTTTGATTGCTTTTCCAGCTGAAAGTGCTTCAGTTTTACCTATAATAAACATATGTATGTCAAACAATAGCATAATTTTGAAAATAATGAATTTCATATCATTACATAGGCTATGGATTATTTTGTTTTTTTGACCATGTGACATATTCATAAGATAATTGAAATCATGAATAACTGTAATTTAGAGATAATATCACTATCATGACTTAGGTGCAAATTTTTATGCAAATTTATATTGTTAAGGACACAATTAAAGAGATAAAAGTTAAATAAAATTGGCGTTTTACTTATTAAAAATTATTAAAAATTATAACGAGTATTCTATTGTAGATATATCCCATGCTTCTGTATACGCATTCTATGCATTTTTACATCTCCAGATTTTGTATAATTGCATAAATATCCGCTATCTAATCATGGCACTTATTCATTAATTTATCTTTTTCTCTATAGATATACATCTTTAAAATAAAAAAACTTAACCAATGAAACATGGTTAACATCACATTCGAAATATTTGACCTTTTGCCCTTGGAGTTTATTCTCAGAATTTCCTTCTAAAAAATGACTTACCCTTGTCGGATAAATCGGCGTCATACCATCCGCAAAATAGATTCAATTTATTCCATTCGCTCTCTCCATGACGTACCATAACAATTGTATATTTCGACATTTTTTTATTATAGGAGCTAACTGCACGCAAAGACGAAAGATGATTCGTAAACGGCGATTTACTCTGTTCAATATCTTTGCACAACTGCTTCAATCGAAAGCCCCCGCCCCCACCACCTGTCACATCTAATCGTGTAAGCACTTTATTCAAAATCTTACATGGATACATTCTAACATTTATTGTTTATGCTTTCACTTACTTTCGTTATATCGGCTAAAAAATTTTTTCTATTCAAGAATATAACTAAACTAGCGACATATATTTATAACCGTTGATATTTTGACTTTGTTCCGTATTCATTTATTCACGTAATAACACATTTCGCGCCATTGCAAGTAGTTTTCATTGTACGTTATATTAGCTGCAACACGTATAAAAACTCGATCAGTTTGAGTGTCAGTTAATAAATATATGAAGTAAATAATTATTTCAGATTGAAAGTTTTTATACGTTAATAATTAATTGCAAGATTTTTAAAAGGAGAATCTTTTGCTCGAATGAAGTGAAACATAAATATAACCTTCATGAAAATGAAGTGTACTAATACGAATTTGGAGTCTAATTTAAAATGACATTAAATATAACGAAAATAACGAACACTAGTTCTTATCGTTAAACTGATAATACATATTAATCTATTTAAAGAATTTTCATTCTGTTTAAAGGATTGCGTATAATGGAACTTTCAGATCAAGTTGATGATTCTTCCTTGTCATTAGATACGAATTATTTACAAATCTCGTGCAACTGGAAAATCAGCAATAATAAACAGCTTCGTGATGCCTTCACATTGGAAGCTTCGTCTCTAGAATTTATGAAGTAATCCAGATATTTACATATTAAAAATATATTAAATTTTTCATATAATAATTATATATATATATATATATGCACTTATTCTTCTACATACACTGTATACTTATGTATTACTTATAAATACAGTAGATTTGTGTATTTAAAATAATATAAAACCTGAAAAATATAAAGTATTATAAATATCCTAATTTATTATCAGATCTTGTCATATTTCTTTGTTATTTTAATTTATATTCATATTTTTATAAATAAGTGTGAATTTTTTTTACAGAACTAACTTCGAAGATATAGTTTCTTTAAATACATGTATATCTTTACAACCAATTGAATCTAACAATGAACCATGTATGCTAGATGTAAGATTAACTAATGGGCAGAGAATTTCCCAGATTGCTGTAGTTTCTGAAGCTTATGTATTAGAATTTTTCAAACAATTTGGGGAATATGAAACAACGAAGTTTGCAGAATTTGTAGATGAATTTGAAGACAATTCAGTCTACTTTGCAGAGACAGCAATTTTTCCACATGCTACAGAAGCTAGTATTAAGGTATAGAGAATACATACAGTGGATTTAATTTACGAAAATATATATTTAACTCAAAATTTCTATTTTAGTTTACAAAAACAAAAAGTAAAAATTCAGTTATGTGGATATATGGTATAAAGCTCTATGTAATGGAGTCAATTAACGAACCTAAGAGTTTTTCCACAGAAATACTTAATCCTGAAATAATAAGAAATTTCTTAACTAAACTTAGTTTTAACAATGAAGGGAACAATATCACGAATGATGTTCAATCATGTTACATGAATATTTTGAATTTATCAAAAAATAAAGATGTTCAGAAAAACAATGAAGAAGAAGTGGCACAGTCTGCGATTGATAGTTCTGTGTCAAATAATATAGATATCATGACATATATTGATAAGAAATTTGAAGATATGGAAGGAAGATTAATGAAAAAAATTAATGAAATGGAACAAAAAACAAATGAAAAACTTGATACTATTTTAAGACAATTAGAAACTCGATGTAGTGTCAAGTGACCTTCAATTCATATAATTTAAAAGTATATTTGTAAATAATGACAATATATATTTAATTCTGTATGGAATATATATGTAAAATATACACATATAAAAAATTTTGAAGATAATATTTTTTCTTAAAAAGGGTTTTATTCCTAAGTGTTTCTTGAATATCTATTTACACATTTTTGAGCCTTCACATATAGTAATGTTAAGTCTTGTATATTTTGACTATCAGTTATATGTACTTTTTATTTCTCAATTTTGTATTGCAATTGAACGTTTTAAATACATGTAAATATTAATATGTAAGAACGTACCAAGAATTATATTACACTTCATCTAATCCTGTTCTTTCTATAAAATTTTATACAGATATAAAAATCACGTAACTATGATGCACAGAAAGATATATTTGCATAATAAAGTAAAATGTTGATAACATAAGATTATTTTAATCAGAATTATTGCTATCTTGTGGAGGATCCCACTGATGAAGTTGTTTCCTCCACAACCTTACCATGCTATCCCATCCTCTTCTACTATATTTAATATATTTTGGTGGCGTTCTTGGATGCTCTCTTGTACGTTTTTCTCTAAAATATGTATAACCAATGTAATAGTTTCCAACATAAATATTTCTGACCATATCTTAATAAACAATATTCTTACTTAGGCACAGCCTGTATGTATCTATCGTATCCAATAGTATTTTTTCCATAATCTATTTCTTTTTGTCTACGAGCTAATACTCTAGGATCTGTTTCATATTCTACCCGTCTCTTATTACTATCTGAAGAATTAGTAGTAGAACTTGAATCACTATTGTGTCTAGTTCGAGAAACTTTTGCATCCTCATCATTTATTTGATTTTCCCTAGCTCGTTTGCGAAAACCATCATCATGCTGCTTATTCCTTACATTATCTTCGTAACTTATACTGACTGCATTGTTTCTCTGATTTTCTCTGAATTTAGACATGTTATCAATTTCTACATTTGAACTAATATCTTCTTCCTTTTTCTGTTCACTATTAATATGTGTCTTAGCTGCACAAGAATTAGTTTCTAAAAAATTGTCCCTCTTTGCATCCTTATTAGAGTCTACTATTTTGGTCAATTCATGTGAACTCATGCAAATGGCTTCATTAAGAAGAGCATCATCCTCTTCTGTTAATTGAGTCCACGAAGTATGCATGTCTAATTCCATTTTATTTCGATCGTAGATAAGCTTTGTAGCACAATCTACGAGACAAAACTAACGTCAAGCCAAATAAACAGATTAACCTTAAACCAACGAGAAAAACCAATAAATAAATAGTATCTCACCTAACAAGAATAACCTAAATGAATGAAACAACTTTTGTATTAGAATATAGAAAGAAATTATTAATTGTGCGTTTCCGTAATAAATAGAAGAATTCGTGAAATACAGTTATTATTTTGTGATCATTAAACATCGAAGTTTCGAACACGCGATGAAATTGCACTTAATTTTAAACAAATTTATAAAATAAGTTCATTCTTACAATTGTTACGAATTCTGCAGTACGCGCCTTTTCTGATAATCTAACATTTGCGTACCTCAAGCAATTTTTCAAGTTCAACTTAGGTTAAAAGATTTGAAACTTTCTTCGTTGTTGATCTTTGTAGAACATATATGTTACGAGTACGAGAGCAACGATCGTCCAAAATTTCATTTCTTAATAATCGTTCCATGCATATCGTTCTAAGATTCTATCGCATTTTCTTTATTTTAAACTCACTACCCTTTTCGTAAAATTGAATATTACAAGATGTCCGCGATAATCTAGAGCTTTTTGTTTGACAAGTTCGCATCCCCGCATCGGTTTCTAAATATCTTTGATGGGCGCGCAAAAGGGTATAAATCAAATTTTAATCAAAACAGAATAAGTATGCTTATATATATTGTCATTGCTGTATCTTACTTGGTTGTAATATACAAGTTAATTTTATTTCTTTCCTGTTCTTTTACTTAAGACTTCTTTAGTATATGTAAAAAATAATAGTAATTTTTATTCTTTTATACATTTTTTAAGGTTAAAAGGTAAATGCAATAAGATTACAAAACATGTATAGAATTTACAGTTCTTTAGGTTCTAAATGATTTTGTAAAGATGTGTATGACTTTAAAAAGCAAAAACCATTGTTTTAGTTGGATTGAAGTACTTGAGTTTGCAATGGAATTTATGAAAGAGAATGGGTATGTTTATGTATATTATGATTATACTTGTAGAAATAGTAAAACTTTATTCTATCTCATGTTATAATATTGATTACAATATAGTTTTCATTTTAGTATTGATGCTTCTACAAGGCAAATCATTTTGATGTTTGATTTTAATCAGAAGCGGATATTATTTCACAATTTTAAGCAGATGCAATTGTAGATACCATTTCTGCAGAAAACATTAGGTTAATTACAATGTAAATGTTTATTTTAATATCATTATACAAATTATGAAAAATTGTGAAATTTTTCTTAAAGATGTCCATGAAAAGGTTTCATCTATTAGACTATAGTTATTTTTATAATATATTATCGCGGATCATTATGAAATTTATTTACTAGACTAATAGCAAACATATAATATTTGATAAGACTATATTAAATTTGAAATTTTATATACAAACATAAAAAAAGCCAAGTATATAATATTACTATACCTTAGAGTTACTTGGTAAAAAATATCAATTGCTTCTTATATTAAAGTAAGGAGATATTGTGAAGCAAGAAATCATTTATATGTATTATGTTATATGTAATAGTTACAGTTTAATATTCTTATTTTGTTAAATAGTCACCAAAAGATTTTGAGCAGGGAAAAAGGCCAGAGGTAATTTAAAGCTCTAGACTAAAAAAGAATACTTAGATAGACAGATAGTTCCCTATGCAAAGGATGATATTAAAAAAGGATACAAATATAGAGGAGCTTTTATTTTAGTATCTGGTATATATTAATTTGTTTTTACTAATATAAATATTATAGATGTTCATCATAATACATATATGTTATTTTAAATATAATATATATAAGATATATATAAGAATTCTTTATACATATATTAAAAGTAACATTGTTTGTGATCATAAAAATATGATTATATATCTTATTTAGAAGTGAGAAGAAACAACAAGATAATATGCAGATTAATGATAATATTAATACCAAAGTGTCTGTTAAAATATAGAACATAGCTGATATTGAAACTAATTTGTATAAAGAATCACTTTTGTTTCTGGATTTCTCAGATATTGATTTTGATGAATTGGTATAACAAGAAATAAGATAACAGATGTTACTATGTATACACATGTACATATTTGAATATTTATCTAATATGCTCTATTCATATTTTAGGCTGCTAATATATAAGTTCTTCAACTTGTTTATAATATTTTAAGTACCCATCTAATAAAGTTTAATAAGATTATATTTGAAATAATAATGTTACTTTCCGTATGAGATATCTCGTACTTTCAAGCTATGTGTGAAAGAAAAATATGCAACATATTTTGTATACGCGCAAAGAACAAATATTATACTAAAAGGATCGTGAAATAAAATTGTGCGCGACAACGAACTTCTTGCGAATTCCTAATTAGAAGACGTACGACCCTCAGAATGAAGCCCACCAGAAACTGATGACATTATCGAACCTGAATATGGAAATGACGAGGCCTCCTGCCTACCTAACACCCACTCCATTCCTCCTCAAATTCTCCGAAATTGTCTATCAAACGACAGTACCACAGTAACGATTGTACATTTCTATACATTTTATTTATTATAAAATATATCTATACAAGGATGTTCTTAACAATGAGTACTTGCCATTAGTCATTGCGTTTTAAACCTCTCTTGTAAAAGGAAGATTATTTTTTCCAAGATAAGGTTTTCCTTTGGACATATTTTATTCAAAATATCTTATTCTTTATCCTCTTTCTGTGAGAGGTTTAGGTTCCATAGTTGCGTGGATACTGTTAGTCCTATGATTTTGGTACATCCTGTATAACGTAACGGCACTCACTTTCAGTACGAGTGCCTGTGGGGAGCGCAAATCCGGTGCAATCTCAGTCAACGAAGAGACGCCGTCTCGCGTGGATCAACAGGTGCTCTTTCCCGTGCAAAACACGTTCACCAGCATGGGTAAGTTTCAATCCTGTTTGCGCTAACTTATTCGAAACGGACAAACTTAAAGCTGCTTGCCGCGCTCGATTCTGAAACGCTGCAATGTATTGAAGCTTGTTTCGGCAGCGAAAGCAATAAATCAAAGGTGAAACCCACGCAGTAATGCCTTGCGTCTTCGTTTAGGTATGCAGGATGAGACACACGAGTACATTAGACTCTGTGCTTATGCGTCTTTGCTGACATAACAATAATGTTGCGTATTTTCCATGCTGACGTACTATCAATAATAAATTTTATAATAATTGCATTTATTATAAAATTTATCTGTTAACGCTGGATTTGAATATTAACTTTTGGATCTATTGTATGGTTCTGTCTTAATCGTGCAAAGGATAGCTACAAGTTCAATGAATTTAAATACTGACTAAATCTGAAGCTATAGATATCTACGATTGTATTGTTGCGTTCAAAATAATTAAAGAATTACTCACGTGATTGATCGGTATCGGTATGGTATCCGCTACTTAAAAGGCTTTGGCACGTCGTTTAAATCCTACGTTCACTAAAAATATCACCATACTGAGATTTTTACAGTTATGATAATTATCTTCTAAAACTAATTATGAAATAAGAATATTATTTTTTCTAAGAATTTAAGCGATATTTAAGGTAGCGGAAGATCAGTTAAAAGTAAAGATACAATCCTATGCAATGGAAGGACAAATTAGTAACTTTATGCTTACTACAGTGAATGAACTAGATCTTAAATGTCACAGACAAATGTCAAGGAGGAAATGTTACATCAAAATGCATCTCGTTGCATATTTTGAAGATTCCAGACTGTACTTTCTGGATCGTTTTTCGTTAGAAATTGCAATCAATAATAGTTGTCTTTAATTTCTGACAAACGATGAGTCAGCGATCACTTTCGCAATTCTTATGCTTTTACACCTCGTTAAACATTGACCTAGAAAAGAATAGCATCACGATTAGGAAATAGGAATCAGCTGTTTGGGAGATAAGTCACATATGCCTTCTTTAATTCTGATTCTTAGATTTTTATATATAAACAACCTGCTTAATCTATTTTTATGTTTGGAAATCAATACGCTTTATTATATCAATATATTAAGTTAATAGAATTCCATTAAATTAATATTCTGTGTTAAGTAATCTTTATACTTTTCATTTTTATATACGCAATAATTGTATTTTACTTGCAGGCATCATAACTAGAAACATCGATTCATCCAAGATTAGCTTTATAGATTTACATAAACGGCATTTTAATATTTTTATAAATATGATCATTTCATCAATATGATCAATATAATATGATCAATATCATCATTTATAAGATGAATTAAAAGGGAATGGATGTAATTTGATTGATCATTCTTATTTCTATTCACGAGTGTCGCGTGGTGTCAACAAAATGTCAGGAGGGTATCGGTTCAACGAGATCAGTATCTTGTAACAGGAGCAACCCGATCGAATGCACCACACGGAACCATACCGACCTCGTCGTCCTTGCAGAAATGTGCTTGAATGCAGCCTAGGATCGATAGTAGATCCAACGGATAAAAATAATGTCTGTCTGACTGTATCCTCCCACTCGTCACGTACAATTAAAGATAAATCCAAAGCAAAGATCGGTTTAAGCGAACGATTACAATTTCCCTTGATTCATATCATTATGTTCTTTATGTAAATGTAAATGTATTCTTGAAGAGGTTTCTTTGAGAAACAAGTGTCTCTGTTTTTCTTCTTTATCATCTTCTTCAAATTTTTGAAAAATAAACAAATATTTCCTATGTCGGTTTTAGAATAGTGGAGCTTTAGAGAATTGGAAGGAATTTTTTTCATATTGGTCTTTTGATATTTACGTAATGAATTGATTGTTCTTTCTTCCTTTCTATTATACCTTTCCTTTTTTATTAATAACTTATTTATTCTCTTTTCTATTTTCCATTGTATGAAAATTCAAAGAAATGTTATTGGTATTGAAGTACTATTTGTTGTTAAACAACTCTCTTTTTAGTATTTGTTGTTGTAATCTCGAAAATATAAGTGTAGAAGATATTCCTTTTTGAAATTTTTTGGAGCCATGAGTTACAATAATTCAGTTAATAATTTAATAAAGTCGAACGACAATACCGTAAGCAAATTCAATTGAAAGAAGAAAAATCGTGTCGAGCGTATAATGAACATGCATGGCATTGACTCCTTTTCTTCGCGGCCCAGTTTTTATCGTTTACGTTCATTTAATAATGGAGCATGTCCACAAGCCAACTTGCGTAAGTTTCCATGCCCAGAATGAAACTTTTTGCTCTGTCTCAGCAGTGCCCCGCCTTTTAAGTATGAAACCGATCTCTTTTTCATTTCTTCATTTCGTTTGGAGTTACATATATAGTAGTTCTCCTTTCTCTCATCTCCCCTTTTCTAAATTACATATACTTGTTAGTTTCGCATATTATTTTTATTATTATTTCACATAATCCTTAATAAGTAAAACGTATATTAATTGCACCTTAGCAATTTATTTTATTAAAATAATAATTCTTTTAGGCATTGCAAACTATTTTATTTCCTTAAAAAATCACACCCATTGTCGTACTTTCTTTCTTTTTTCTTGAACAATATATTTCTTCATCTTCTCAAGATCCGTATATATTTTTATTTCCTTATTTTTAACTTTTTTATCATTTTTGCTATTTTTCATACATTTCTCATTTCGTAAAAATCATCCTTTTCTTTTTTCAGGAACCGCATACGCTTGTAGTGTGGTGGCTATGTTTGTCGTAAGTACATCAGATATATCATGGTTTCTTATGCTTCCTGGTTTTCACACTTCCGGAACTAATCATGAATGCATTGTACATAATTCGTTGCTGGCGAACCGATGAATCGGAGAAATCGTCCATCGTGAGAGGAAAGATTATACTTTACTTTTTCATGCCTAAGTTCAACAGTTTAGACAGAATCCCGAATTATTTTTGTATCATTTTCTTTCTTCTTTTGTTATTGATTCTATATAACTCTACTTGAACTTTAGAAGAAATCGCACGCAAATTGCGCACTTTGCTTTCTTGCGTAAAACTCGCGAACTCGGAGTCGAAGAATATCGATCCTTTCACAAATGGAAAGTGCGGTTAATGACGTATGAATCATATCAAATGAGATGAAGATTGACATAAACTGTAACGATTTTTTAAAGCAGGAATGTTTTCTTTAGCTTGTAAAGTAAAAATAGTTGGTAAAAAAATGCCTAAAAAATGAGATATAGAGGTTTATGTAATTCTATTTATGTGTCTTAGAATTTTGAAATGTCTTTTTATAATTTGGAAAAGCATAAGTTTTTTCAGAAACTTACTTAAATGACTAGAACTTCTAATATATATTATAGCAGATTTTGTTACATAAGTAAGTTTCTAGAAGATATTATGCTTTTTTAATTTTAACAACATATCATTGTTAAATATTTTTGTTTATAGGTAACACTTTCATTTACGAAACTACTTAAAAATATAAATTGATCGCTATTTAATATATCAATTACTCTTAGATGATTGCAAAGAAAGCTTATATGAATGATTCCAGTAATTAAAACAATTACTTAAAAATTAAAAAAGAGATTGAAGATTCTCTAACTAGAGAACAATTAGAATAATAAAGAAATTGTTCTTAATAGGTAATCCTTCTAACAGTGGAGGCTGGTGACATGATGCGGAAGAGCATTGTTTTCGACAAAAATACTCCAGATGTGTTCTACTGCCCGCAACAGAAACCGACTGGTTTCCAGAAGATGATCGTGAACGCGAAACCGTTGTCAAGGCTTTGCCAATTCGAGGGGAAACCGATCCCACCCGATTACAAGAGCGACTGTTACAACGACGTGGACGAGACCGAATACGCGTGCAAAGAGAAGTACAGAATTATGGTGAGTCATCGTCGAGGTCATGGGCCTCGAAATTTCTCACCGAAAGCGGTCAAACCTCGGGAAAATCTTGGAACGCGTATGAACAGAGAACAAGGTGTACTCAAGTGCAACCAGCTGGGACGAATCAGATGAATAAGACAGAAACAGCAATGTTTTGATTGAATTGTTAAAGAGGAGCTTATGCGCTTCAGCTGCATTTTACGCGTTCTACGTTAACGCGATTAAACCTTTCTGTAACGAGGTTTAACTGGAAGTCGAAAACGCGAGAATGGAAACAGTTACTTACATTAATGTGCGAAAGTTTTCAGATAGACTTTTCAATTTATGTTTCAACAGAGTTTTCCTAAAAAATTTTAAATGTGGCCTGAGATTTAGACCTATTCTAAAATTCAAGTTTATTTTTTTAGTTTAATCTATAATCTCTAACGTCTATCTTGTATGTTAAAGAATCTCTATTAATTATTTTACATTTAATTAATAAAATAAAATGCTTCCAATTGAACTTCAGAGAATCACACGGAAGAAGTAAGCTAAGCTAAGTTTAGTGATGCACGCATCATCCGATCATCATCAACGTAACATCATGTCCATCACGTGTAACGCGACTGGTGTCGGTTTTGTTTTCTTGCAGAAGCGATTCAGAAACAAAGCAGAGGGAGATGAGAACACCGTGGATGACTACGTCGACAAATAGATGAGAAATTGGTGCTGCACGATCAAGCAATGCGTGCAATTTTGCAAATGGGTCCCTCCACTAATGCTCAAGCTTGCAACCTCCAGTCCTATAATTACAAAACATTTTTCTTCCCCAAATTCAAACGTCCAATTAAATAGTTTATAGATACGATCAGTTTAAAAAGGAAACGTAGACCAACTAGTTAAATTATTCATGTTAATATTTAAAATGTTATCATACCACGTGACAATATTAAAATATATATTTATAGTGAATTCACTTTTTTATATAATTTTTTTTTAAATTTTCATTGTAAGCGATATAAAGTATTTAATGCTTCATCTTTTTCTATTTTTTATTGTAAGATCCAATTTTACCGGTGCTATTTTGTAGTTTCCGTGCTTGGTGACCGGAATTTGTAATATCTTTTCCGTAATAACATTAATAAAACTAACAAAGGAGTTGGGCAAATTGATCATTAATTCTCCAAATGTAGCTTCGACGGCTGGTACTTCGATAACCGATTGCACACTAACTTTGCATCATTTTGTTTCGTTTGATTCATTTGTGCACTAAATTGTCAGATGGATATTCTATGATAAAATGTAAATTATAATTGTGATAAAAATTTGGAATGTCTTTTATATCTTCTATGTGACAAAATTACGTTTATCTGTACTTGTGAAAATATAACTTGTTAATTAACTGAAATTATTTACCAAAATATTAATTCATTCTTGAACTTCATCAATCATGAAACGAACCCGAAGACTTCATCAAACATATATATCGTGGTAGGTAGTATTTCATTCATGATGTTTGACCAAATTATGAAAGATAATTATTAATTTAAAAGTCTGGAATCTTTTTTTATATACATATATTATTTTTATAAATGCATGTCTGTTTTAGATGCGACTGCATCCACCAGGAAGTGAAACACCATATAATGGTTCACGTTTAACAAAATTCCTAGCTTTTGATAAAGATATCTATAAAAAAAGGAATCAGATTGAAGATAGTGATTAATAAGAAAAATTTATCATATATGACATAATGGCATTCTTGTAGGACAATTATTGGCGAATATTCTAATACCATTTTAATATTTTTTTATATTCTAATTGCTTTAGCCATCTTTTTAATTTACTTGTAATTTAATTTTTCACTTTCCTTGAAGCGTGTCTTTTTCTCAATTGATTTTATCATAGTGATAAAATTCATACAATCTTTTATAATATCAATTGTAAATAATTCAAGTTACTTTGTGATTGATAGTTAAAAAGAATACATGCTCATTATTAATTGAAATGTTTAACGTTCCTATTCACTGTAAAGTGTACAAAGCTTATTTAGCATATTTTTGTAATATATTTGTAATATATGCGCCAGAGCTTGTAAAGCGAGAAAATAATATATACCAACAAGTACTATTTTCGACTTTGTAAATTATTATATGTAAAATAAAAAATAATTTCATATATTAAATTTTCTGTTTGTGACCCTCATTTTTAAATATAGTAATATAATATGTAGTATGAGATTTAAGGTATATAATTAATATTGTATATATAACTATATTTTTAACGATTTAACGTTGTTCAGATAAACTAATTTTTTAATATATTTAATTTAAAGATAACATAACTTTTGCATGTTTGTCAAAAGCAGTATTTCACGTATTTCGTAAAATTCATCGTTCTAGATGAGAGCAAAAAAATTATACTGTTTTGGAGCAATGAATTTCTGATTTACACATGAGGCAAATCAACGATCTATGCATTGGGTAATAAATAATACAAAAGAGCATTACAATGCCCTGTGATCATATTTCACATCAAGAACTATGGGTAAATTAGTTATTAATAAATATATTTTGAGACATAATTAGAAATGAAAATTAAATATATCTCATACAACTTATTTGCATTTATTCCTTTGTTAGTTTAGATAATGTAATTATTCCAATTATTTATTTACTGCAAATGAGTTGTACATATTTGTAGTGATTTGTACAGTACTTATTAAATCTTTAACTTCGTAAATTTTATATATTCGAATTTACTGGCTTTCAATAAGCTTTGTTACAAAAATTTTATATATTAAAATTTGTAGAATATGTGATGATTGATCAAAGTTTTTTATAATTCAGGTTACGCGCGAGTGATGTCTTAATAATTATTTTATTCATGTAGAATATTATTTACACATTATATTAGTGACCTAAAAAATGCATGTTGTTCAGTAATAATACGTATTTATGATATCATTCGAAGTTGAACAGTATATAAAATACTCTTCTTTGCACTTCATCCTGCGAACTATAACGTTTTATCATAGTCTTCAAGTGCATCATTTCAATGTTTGGTTTGAATCCGAGTCATAGCGAAAATTAACAATTCATAAATGTAATTTATAAACGAAACATTCCAAACATGTATATTATTAATTATGCAAAGTATAATAGCGCTATCTTGTAATGTCATGCTTAAGCGTTTTAAGCTTGATTTAAACCCGAAAAAGATTAATGTTTTGTTAAAATTTCCGATCTATTTGTATAATACAAATATTGTTTCAATATGGCGTAACAAAAATATATAAAAATTGTTATAGACATCACAGGTCTCGAGTATCATTCTAACGTTACAATGTGGGAAGAGAAATATTCGAAAAGATACAATATTTAGAATATGTTTAGTGTATTCATATATGCATGTCTAATGTGTCAAGACTTTTATTCTTTATCGTTTTAGATAAATGCATAAAATTTCTTATGTCTTCCTTAAGATTTTCATAAGCACAAAGTGAAATGATTCAGGAATAAACTCATCCAATAATAGTCGAAGTAACATTTCAAATACAGATGGTTTCATTATCTTAAAATAGAGTATAGCAGTTTTTGATATTCGCGTACAAATTGGTACAAAATGTTTCAGAATGCTCCAGATATTATTATACAGATCTTTGCTGTAGGAACATCAATTTCGAAGATATATACGTGAATCAGAGATCACGAATATACTCTATTCATTCTATAAAAGATTTTGAAGTTAGAATTAAAATAACGTCTTACAAGATCAGCTTCCCACCGTTCGAAGCTCGAATCTGTGCGACCTGTTCAGGAGTCAGAATCAGCTTGCTTCCATTCGGCAATGCTAAGGCATAATGGCTTCCAGTTTCGTTTACAACTACTACCAACTGTGTATTGGTATTTTGAACAGGTGGTGTGGGTTTGACTGGTGTTATAGAGATCCCTCCTTGATTCATACGCTGTATTATCTGTGGAGGAATCACACCTTTCGTTGGTACTTCCGTCACGTTTGATGTGGGTGTTGACTTTTGTTTAGTCTGCGCGATGTTTCTCCTAGATGTACTCTTTGCTTTTTCTGCTTCAGTCTCAGGACCGGTCTTCTCGGTAATTATCATCTCAATCTCATCATCGCTGTCGCTGAGAACGATCAAAGAAGTAGTCTTCTGACCGGTGTTTTCCAAAGATGTGGTTGGTTTCTTCGGTTTCTGCATCCTAACAGGGGTGCGTTGCTGTTGAACGTTTTTCATGACCCTGGAATTATTGAGTCGCGGTGTATTTCCTCTTATGGACATACTACTTCTTATAACAGCTCCATTAGGATGTGGATAGCTCTGTCTTGGCACCGAATACCTGTTTTGCAAAGGTCTAGTTACTGAAGTAGGATTAGGTTGAACTGAAAACGGAGGATTTTGAGGCATTTCTTGCGAAAGAATTTGTTGACTGGTAGTTATATATCCAGTTGAGGGTTGAGCAGCCGCTACCATGTAAGGTACATAACCAGGATGGTTGACAAATTGTTGTGGAGCTATCATTTGTGGTCCTTGAGGTTGGAATGGTTGGGAAGGTATGAAATTGGTTTGTGAATTTTGGATAATGTAATTTTGTCCCCCTTGTACGTAATAACCTTGTTGAATCGGTGGTATGATACTTGAGACCATTGGACCAGATTGCACGATAGCACTTTGTGGAACGACAGCTGCAGAATTTGATTGCATCACATAATAATTCATCGGATTCGGTTCAGTTTTGAGCATCACATAATTAGAATTAACCGTGTAACAGCTATCGAACTGATTCGGTGTAGAATCATAAATCGGGCCTTCGTCTTTGATGTCCAACTCCGAATGTACGCTTGCGATATTTTCTACTTTGCAACTTATTTCTGTAGAAGGCACTGTTTCTTTAGGTTTACTTTCAACTACAGCCTCTTGTTTCTCTGCTGTATTGTTGTTCTTAGGGGATTCTGAGTTGATCAGTTTCTTTGGTTTGCATATTTGGATTTCTCTGATTCTAGGAAGTTCCCTTTCACTGTTGAGTTTGGTGGAAGAGGTTACTTTTGATTCTGCCGCGTCTTGGAGAGCATTAATTTTGATGCTTTGTAACTTGTGTTGGAAAGACTTTAATCTTCTATTGGCAGCTATAAAAATATAATTTGTATTGATTATTCCTCATGATAATATATAATATTATATAATATATAATAATGCTCTATAATACTTTTAAAAAATTGGTAAAGTCACTGAAGTGTTGATTATAATAATTTCACGTTGTTATACTCACATGGACGTTTATTTTTCCTTTTGCGAGAGCTTGGTAAAATCCAATCTTGGTCTGAGTCCTCCTCCTCGTTTGTCCGATCGTCAGAGTATCTGACTTTCGGAGTAAGGTATGAAGTGGATGGACCTGTCTGTGTGCTGGGAGCCGCGTACACGGCCTCAACGTCGGTCCATTCTTCCAGCTCGTTCTCTTCGATCTCATCGTCTGAATAAAGTTGTTCTGTATATGAGGAAATGCCCCGAGCTCGTAACACTCTTCGCGTTTGTTGTTCTAGTTTCATGATAAAATGAAATTTTTTATTAATATTAATGATTTTGTTAAAATTAAAACATTTTATTGTCATTTCACTGCTTCTTATTTATACCTTCTTCACTTGAATCTTCTTTTGTCTCCTCTTCAATTCCTGCGTTCTTGTGACTGTTGCCTTCATTTCTTTCTGATTGTTCTCTTTGCGTTTCGTTTTGCAAACTTTCATCTTGAGATTCTGTGCATTCTTGTTTGATGTTTTTATTTTGTTCTGCGTGACTAACAGATACCTCTTCGTTCTTGTTGGAGACGTTTTGGGAGCCAGCTGGGGATATGGTAGGCTGCGGTAACGTTTGTAACGTTGCGTCTCCGGAAGTTGACAATTGACAGCCCTGCGATCCAAGAACCCACCAATTAGAGCCAAGACCCTCACCAGATGAGTCCTGATCCTCCGTACTGCTACAACATACAGCAACTTGTCTGTCATACATACTCAATAATGAAAGCAACGTTACTGAAAGAAGGTGGATGAGTTCCACTTTACAGATCATATATAGATTGTAGCAAGTTTAAGAGGTTTCAGGTAGGATGAACTTTTGATCTGGGAGTATTAAGTGCAAAAAATTGTGCAAACAAATTATCAGATATACATGTTTTGTTCAATCTTTCAAAATTATTATTGTTACTCCCAGATGAAATTCGATGAGATCTGATAGTGTGGATGATATTGTATGCTTTAATACAAATGAAATATATATACCCTTCCTTAAAATTAGTCCATTCCTTTAGGAGCTTTCCTCTAGCTCTTTTCATCGACTCTCGCAAAGCCGGTTCCATTTCCTCTAAAGAAGATAGCAACTCTGTCATTCTTTTCACCAATTTTACTTCACATGGAGATATAAGTTCGGCCTGAGGAAATATATACATTAAGAAAAGGCTAAAAGAAAATAATTTTAGATAAAATAAAGACATTACGTACTTCACCATCAGTATCAGTACTTAGACTACTATTTTTTGGTGAAAAGCTAGAAATAAGGTCTCTTAGTGAGTTAACACTGTCAGCCACAAGTTGAAATTTTGAGACACTAAGCTCCGAAAGCATCGTATTAAAATCCTCCGTTTCCTGTTTCCATTCTTCCGTTTTTAGGTGATTTAATTTCCTAAGATTGTATTTAATCTCACTATTTTCGTCAAAAGAAAGATCATCCTCCATCGCTTCTTTTTGCAACATACTTCTCAATTCGCTCAAAGAAAGATCTTTATCATCGGAAGATGTTGTATCATTTTTAATTATTTGGTTCGACTGCTCGTTATTCAATTTCTGTTCTTTAGCGAGCCTTCCATTTCGTCTGAGAATCCTATTTTCCACTTTGTCTTCAGATAAGCCAGTATAATTTTGTTGCTTTCGAACGTGAGTCCTCGTTTCATTTAATTTTTCATCGTCGGATTTCGACGTGATAGATATTTGATGTGTTTCTCTAACACCATGCATGTTGTCCGG
This sequence comes from Bombus soroeensis, assembly GCA_014737365.1. Classification (NCBI taxonomy): domain Eukaryota; kingdom Metazoa; phylum Arthropoda; class Insecta; order Hymenoptera; family Apidae; genus Bombus; species Bombus soroeensis. The sequence continues at coordinate 736,508 of JACXIL010000186.1, forward strand.
ATTTTTATCGTTCAATTTCAAATTTTCTGCACTGATAATTTCATTCAGTTTTTCATCATCTGTTTTTGAGGTACTAGACAAATTATCAATATTTCTATCGACAGAATCACCTTTGTTTATATGTACATCCATCGCATCTAAATATGATTGCTTCGTTGGATTTGTCTTCAATTTATCTTGCGAAACGTGTGTCAAAGATATGTTGTTATTTTCTGTAGCCTTTTCCTCAATAGTTTCGGATTTTAAATTGCTCAAAATCCCATTGATTATTTCTATATTACACTTAATGTTATTACTACTGTCAGAAAATCCTTTAAACATTTTTTGAGATGACTTCTTACCAGGAATATCTCGAACAGAATTATTCGTATCGTAACCACTCGACTTTGTACTTTTACATGTTTTATCGGACATAGTGCTTACTTCTGAACATTTCGACAAACTTTCCGACCTTTCAACGTTGATAGTATCTAAGTTAATATTATTATTATTACTACTGTTATTATTGTTATTACTACAGGTGCTTGTACTACTAAAATTCGTGTCCTCGTTTGTCAATGAGCCTATTGCACTGTCGCTACTGCACTTGCAATCGTTCAGATGTTTATCATCACTTTTATTTGGCTTTCTCCTTGCTTTTGGTGGTAATCCATTACTCCATCGCGATTTTCTTTTTCTATGTTTCGTTTTCCTTTTCATCAAATCCTTTGAAACCAATGCTTCGTTCTCTAACTCCGTCTTTATTTTCGGCTTAATCGGCTGAAATAGAAATAATACTAGTAAGAACATAAATGATACAATGAAGAAAGAAAGTGAACTAAAAATTGTTAGTAATTAGATACCTTTACTGTTGATAAAATGTTGTTATCAAGACAATGTCTGTAAACTCTCAGATCACTTTTAAGAAACTGTGGAAAGTAAATGTATCTTGCCCCATAACGATCGGTGCCTAGAACGGTTTCAAATTGGTTTTCCCATGGTTGCTTGGCTATTTCCTCTTGCACAGTTTTTCTAGTGTGCTAAAAATTATATTTTGTAGCAACAACTAAAGAATTTATTAATTAAATTAAATGAATTTCTGAACTTCTAATCCTTAAAGTTTGATTTTTATCATGCGTGGGATGTTTCTTTTTAATTTTTTTCTTTTTGTTGTATTTTTTCATACCATAACTGTATCACAGACTGTTTTCAGAAGCCAAACTTTCTGTCTGAAGCTCAACTCCTCGAAATCCTTGCCATTTAACAGAGGAGCATCGGGGAAAACATTCCAGAACTCAGGTTCCACACCGATAGTTTCTAGAATCTAAAAATGTTTCATCACATTTTTAATCACGGTAATACAAAATGTCCATGTCTAAAACCAATTTATTTAAACAGATAATGATAGTTGTACACGCGATGCAATGCTTTGTAATAAGTGATGACATCGAAGCAATATTATCATCATCAAGCACAAAGACGACAAACTCTCACCTTTACCGCATTCTGATGTTTAGCTTCGTAAATTTTGAACCAGCTCTTCATCTTGTATGCAAGAATGTTTGTCCAGAATTCGTACGGCATCGGTGGTATCTTCCTCAACTTTGCTTTGGACATGGGGGAACTAAAACCAAAAGTATTATTAATTTCAGGAAAGAGTTGATAAGCTTACAAAAATATTTGGAATATTTAATATTTCATTTGTTTTATTTAATTCATTTTCATATAGAACAATATTGGAAGAAAATATGAAATGTTTGAATTCTTCTTTTGCGATTCTGTATTCTACTTTACCTTAACAACGACGTCATGATATTTGCCAATTGTCTGGAAGCTCTTGGTATCAAAAGCATTCGTTCCATCTCATACATGGACAAATGAGGTATGTTCAGAGCTTCTTTTGTCAGATGAAGAAAATGGAATATTTGTGGAATCTGTAAACAATTAAACGTTACAAAAGAGGATTTATGAATGTAATAAGTAACAGAAATATGTACCTCCCACATGAATTCCATCTCATTTCTTATTTCTTCTGTAAGAATGTTCTCCTGTTCCCAGTCGATCATCGATTGCTCCTCCTCCTCCAATTTCCGTTTTCTATTTTTCTTCGTCATCTCTGTAACTTAAATGAAGAAAAAAACATGCTCGAATCTAACTTTTCGAAATACAATTAACTAACTCAACAAATCTATTTCCCTCTGTAATTAAAATTGTTTTCAAATATTTCAATCATTAAGAAAAGAAGAACTCGTAAACCTTCCAATCATACGTCAAAAAATAATTAAGATTCCTGCGCTAATTGCAAAGTGACCTAGTTCTTACTTTTACTTAGGAATTATATAATATTACTTATTCAAACCTGCTAGTGTGTTTAATGTGATATTATTGCAAATGTACCATTAATTAGATAGAATCGTAAGCAATTTAAAAAATTGCCGCCGTTTCGCAATCACTGTCATCTCTTGCAACGTTTTTTAACACAAAGCAAACAACGATGACCTACTATCGACCAACGAGTGTCAATGTAAATAATTTCACACACAAGTGCAAGCTCACCCCCCTCAACGTTAAAGTTACATATCCTTTAGATTAGGTCTGTTTCATACGTTTCATAAAAATTTCATGCTGCTCGTTTTCGCGTTTGAATGTCGAAGGTAATATTTGCACGATAACGCGAATAAATGTTGCTTAATCGTGTACTACGCTAGTTCTGCAAACATTTGCACTTCGCAATCAACAACAGAACCTTCCACTGTGTACATAATTGTTGTATACATCTTTCAACTATGTAGCTGAGTGATTACTATAAGATACGATTATTGTAATTATATGTATGCAAGACAAGATGAAAAAATTGTCTCTGAATATAGATATATTATTCGTTTGCATTGCGTCCATATAAATGCACGAAAAACCACTTGACAGATATTAAAATTTCATTAAATAATTCACTCGCAGGCTATTCTATTTTAATTCTATTTTACACTAAGATATATTACAGAATATTTGTAATTTTTAGTAGACATTCATGGAATTTAAATAGAAATTGTTATTACTAGTAGTTGGTATGCAATTCTTAATAGATCTCTACAAGATGCGCGGTAATTATTAATAAAGAATAAAGTACATTTCATAGTAAGTACATACAATAATTTCTTTTTATCTGTTCTTTCACTATTATATCTGAAAACTATAAGTTATACAAATATGTGATCATATGTATAGTTGTTTAATATTGATCAGACGGCGTTCTTTCTACAATTATACTTTGGTCTCAACAGTTGGTGAAAGGAACACCGGCACGACTTCCATTTCCTATCTCATAGAAAAATCGCGCCCCATCAAGATCATCTTTGCTGCTCGATGTACTCAGTATTCGTATAACGTGTAAGTACGTTCTTCGAATGGCCTTGTGTCTCGTTTCCACCATTGTGTAAGACTTCCTCGTCTCGAGAAACGTCTAGAATATGGTATTCAGTACGGAATAGAGTCTAGCTTTTTATGTTTGACAAAAATAAATGGAGTTGGATTAAATAAATCCTGCTGTTACTTTAACAAATAATTATTCTGGTATTATATGTTTTGTGTTAAATGTTATAGTTAACACTTTTATATCGGTTCATTACTTTAAATGAAAGTAAAGTAAAGTAAACTTCAAATGAAAGTTTTAGAAGAAAGAAAGACAATTAATCATGTACAAGCTTTCCTTCATTAGCGAAAACAATTTCGATTGTAGAGGCTTAAAACTGTGGTTCTTTGAATATCAAAGACATTCCAACGTTCCCCTACATCCAAGAATTCTAAATTAATCCATTAATTTTTAACCAAAATATGTTTCTCAAGTAAAAGATTCTTCGCCAGAATGTTTTAAAATACTACGCTTGTGTTTTTACATTTTGTAAACTCCAAATGGAAATCATAGTAGCTAACGAGTTTATCAATTTATCTAGTTTACGATTGCATTCATATTGAGGAAATTCAAACAAATATTATAAAAGCTATTTATATATATAATAACAATAACAACAACAACGATAATAATAATATACAGTTAATATATATAAAAGAAGAAAAAGAAAAGGAAAAAGTACGCATAATATTGAAAAAAGAAACGTATAGAAGCGGCACTTCCGCGAACCAAATTTTCCATCATTTTTCAACCGAACTATACGAAATAGATCTGCTTTGAAGTACGATAAAACAGTCATTTAAAATTATCTGTGTCATCGCGTTGGCATACACTAAAGACAACAGACAACCATTGGCACGTGAGGATCCTGTCCAAGCGAGTTAAAAGGATGTCCATGTCGGTGCCCACCCCCAGTCGGTTGACAGACATCCTTCATCGATAGTTGGAAGGACCGGTGAAAATACACTGTATACCAACCTTCGTCAAGCTAACACACTCTTCAGTCGGTTTAATTGCGCGAAAAAACATCACTCGACAAGACGTAAAGCTCTCCATAGCGAAATTATTCTTTTAGCATATCTCTAGTTAGAGATTACGCTTTTAGTATCCTACTTTTGACGATTGTAGACGCTTATTACATCATTCTGTAAATATTATAATCATTTCTCGCAAATCTAGGAAAGTGGAAATTTCATTTTTGTCGTTCACATAAATAGTTAAATTCTCAATTAATTTTTCCTGTGGTAGATAGTATATATATATATATATCGAGAGATTTTTGTATTTTATTGATATTTCTTTAGAGGATGCTGTTCAGAGAGTGAAATGTGAAGAATTATGGAGTTTTTATGAAATAAAGAACAGGGTAAGTCACTGTGGCTTGTTTTTTTAAGGGATCGATACGACTGCTTATATAGAATGATTTTTTGTAAATTAATACGGTTGTAATATAGAAACAATGGTTATTTTGTACGGAATTTCATTTCGAAAGAAACTTGTTTTAAACGTACGAAGTACTACATCTTTTCATAAAAAATTCTGCGCTTTTATCGGCTGGCATTCTTTACGACGTCTGAAGTTTCAACAGTTGACATCTTTTCGTAAAGAAGAATTTTACTCGGCTATTATAACTCCTCTTGCAAAGAATTATTTCATAAACGATACATTATTCCTGTTTAAATTAAAAATACGACTTTTACATAAGAATTTTTGATAAAAAGATGTTTTGTTAAAACAGATCTTGCACTCTTTATTGCAAACACGTTAGGATTTGCTTACTAAGATATTAAAATACAGTAATACCCTGCTGTATCTTTTTTTAAAACAATTTCAAATCATCGCAGAAGATGTCAAAAATAGTATTAAAGGAAGAAATCAGACTAAAGTTTGAGGAAATGATACCTATAGTCAAAAGTCGATTATAAAATCGTTGAGAATGTGAATTTTTTGTGATAATGATGCAGTATGGATAGCAATCGGGCAATTCAGGATATCAATGCAATGCCGGTAAAGCTGTACTATCGGGATTATACGAAACCAGAGGACGAGAATAAGGCAGAACCGATCGAAACCGTTTACAGGACCACTGACAGGGCCACGCTGAAATATTTGAAGAATCACGATCCTAATATACCTTATTCCATCAACACTGTACATCTACAGGACCCGTACAAACATCCTCTTAGATTAGAAGGATACGCCACTGCAGATATTTTCAAAGTCCGACCAGCCTCGTTCAAGGTAATAGAATTAAAAGCTCCAGGCATTGGAACGAAACTTTAATTACTATGTAGTTACATGTATAATCGAACTTCTTGCTAAGAGATTCGTTCCATGCTTTTAAACGTCAACTCCTATTATTTGTGAACAAAAGATGAAATTAGTTAGAAGTTTGTTGAAATCTTATGTCTTTCGTTGTTGTAATCGTTGCTTGTAATTCTAATCGAGAAGTGCTTGTAGAAAACACTGCAAGTATCAAAATTAAAAAATTTGATCCCTTATTGGGAAAGGTTCTACATGTAGTAGTATATTGTTTTCTATTTGGAATGAAAATTTTTACAAATTTCTTTTTCATGCGAATTAATCTTTTCACAAGATTATGTATCGGTCGAAGGATACGACGTTAAGGTCTAGGCACAGCAAGAACGCGCTCATCAAGAAGGAAAGTCCTCTGATGCAGCATTATGACAATGATGACGACAAGAGTATAAGGTAATAATAGATCACGACGTGATAATATACCAGAGATAGAAATAAATATTCAAATATGTTTATGAATTTAGTAAAAGTGAAAATCAACGATGCATAAGGATTACGAACATTATGAAGCAATATTGTACGAATAGTACTCTTCATGGCTTGCGTTATATCGGAGATTCGAATTTGTCAATTGTCGAGAGGTAATTCTGTGCAGTTTGAATTAATATTATGATTTCATTTAATACACAAACAAATTTTTGAGCTCAGAATAATAAATGTTATCTGAGAAAAGTTTACACTTTCTTTTGACTTGACTTTTAATGTTAATACGATTCTACGACATCTTAATTTTTGTCTTAAATGACAATTTGCTTATAAACATTTATTATCTGTATTGACTTTTGAACATAATGTTTAATATAATTTTGTATTATATTTGGTAAATACTTATCTTCGAATATTAAGAAGATACAAGCACCTATTACATTACAACAACTAAAAATTTAATACCTCATTCACAGAATCTTCTGGGTAATTTCCTTTACACTAGCGGTCCTAACAGCCGCTTATTATATTTGGTTCCTATATCGAAAGTGGGTTTCGACACCCATTATCATTGCTCTCAGTCCAGAATCGGTGTCCCTGGACCAGTTTCCGTTCCCTTCAGTTACCCTTTGTAACATGAACAACGTAAAAAAAAGCGAGGCAGCTCGTATAAACGCTGGGTGAGTTCTCAAGCAACTGATAAAAAGACCTACAAAAAATTTCTTTTAATAAAAAAATATTGAAGGAATTGCATATTTAATACTGTTTATGTCTTAATTAAGAGTTAAGCAATTCAATTTTCATTTTATATTTTGTTAAAATATCATCGAAAGCTAAGTTAAACATTTATTACAACGAACCATTCAACAACAGGAACGATATACGAAAGAAGCTGTTATTGGAGGATATGTGTCGTCTTGAAAGTATGTCGCCTCGCAGTTTCAACGAGAGCACGATAACTTGGGATAACGTCCTGCGTTTTATGATCAACGTATGTAACACACAATGGAATTGCACATATGGTTTATGAGATTGTCATGATAACAATGTTAGATCTTATTCATATATCTCTTTAGTCTACTTGTCTTATGATGTCCGAAGATAAAGAGTACTTTCAATCCCATCTTACGAATTATACATATATTATTACCTTATTTCTAGCACAATTAAAGATGCGAATAAAAAGTTCTACAGGAACACGCGCATGCGGTTAACGAATGATTATAATTAATTCGAAGTACTGAAAATAACCTGTAAATGTCGACTATAGCAAAAGCACTGAAATATTCATTTAAATATTTATAAGTAAGTCTGTACATCATTAATTATTCTTCAATAGGTGTCGCAATCTTGCACAGACATGCTGCATTTGTGCAAATGGCACGGGAATGTTACTGATTGTGAGAAGATATTTAATCCCACCATGACGGATGAAGGAATGTGTTGCAATTTTAATTCTGTCGACAGAAAGTACCTGTTTTACAATCCGTAAGTAAATTCCAGAAATAACAGTTTACATTCGAAATCAAAATTTTTCTTTGCTTTTGATAGTTTCATTTTTAGATTTTCGAACATCCAATATTTGACCAAGTCTTTCGTGATCTTTAATAATTTCTATATTCCTGAGAATTCTTCTATTATATTAATTTAATATTAATTTAATGGTGCTCGAAATAGTCTCCCATATTCGATAAATTGAATTTTGCTTGCAGACGAGATTGGTCCGACATCAACATGACGTTCCCATTCAACAGCATCGATTGGAATCCTGAAACCGGATACGATGAAAATGTACCTCCAGATTCCATTCCATGGAGACCGTACGGTGCTGGACAATACTATGGTCTGACTCTGGTTCTTGATGTAGACGTCGATGAATATTACTGTTCGTCCACTGCTAGTGTTGGTTTCAAGGTACTTTATCTCAGATCATGAAATTGATCTGGATAGTGTTGCAAACTACTACTATATATTAATCGTTCATCTAACTACCATTACAATCTAAAATCATACATCTTTCTATAACGTTAGAAATCTCTTCTGTTTGTTGAAATGTGAGCAAGATTGAAATATACAGCGACATAACATCGCAAATGAAAGGATATACGATATTTAGCGATAGAATAAGAATATGTTTTCACAGATGCTGCTGCATAACCCGGTGGAGACACCAAAGATCGCCGAATTTGCGTTCACTGTGACTCCGGGCGAGGAGACTAGAGTGATCATAGCGCCTCGGCTATCGACCGCCAGCAAGTCGATAATCTCTGTTCCCCTAAAGAAGAGGAAGTGCTTCTTCACTTCGGAGAGAAAGCTACGTTACTACAGAACCTACACGCAGAGGAACTGTATCCTCGAATGCGAGGCGAATTTCACGCAGAAGATCTGTCATTGCGTCCAGTATTACATGCCCAGTAATTTTTGAGATGAATTCCTTTTAGTAATTCTTAAATAGTCTTTTAAGTATGGTCTTTTGATAAAATTGAATTTAATAATTATGTTTATCTTATTGTGAAGTAACATGAATACCTTTTATGTATGAGTATATATATCCTCTCTTCAATATCAAAAGCTAAAACGTAAAAGTTAATTCTAAATTAGATTCATCATTTGTTTCCAGAATCTTCTAACACGTTAATCTGTGAGAAGAAAGACGATACATGTGCGATGAAAGCTCGCAGAGCAATGGAAGTTAAACTTTACGACGATGATATTGGGATAGCCTTAAACGTCTCTGAAACGTAAGCTTCTCTCACCAGAAGATTCCAACAAAACAAGAATTAAAATCATATCTTTTACAGGCCCAGTTGCAACTGCTACCCCGGATGCTTCGAGATCGGTTACAACGTGGAAATCTCACAGAGCAAACTGGTGTCCTCTTTCATTGTTCCTGACAGCTACGTGAAGAAAAGCAAAGAATATTTCTCGTAATTTTATTTGTTCCTTTAACTTAAGAAAATTATTATTTAATAGTTATTTATAAGACACATTAATATAGTAAACAGTAATCATTTTTTATACCAATGATTAGTCATAATAATTGGAACGATTTTTCTTTATTAGTACCAACATGGCGGTGGTCCACTTGTTCTTCGTCGATTCTCAATTCACTAAGTATATGAAGAACGAGTTGTTTGGTTTCACAGAATTTCTATGTAAGTAGATCTTAATCTTTGTTACGTAATATATAATTCATATTAACAAAATTTTTTAATTAAAATGGCGACCAAAATGTTGACTTTGGGTCTAGACGATAAATGGCTTTCCAGTGCTATCTATTGTCGCATGTTTTTATCTAATCCTTCCTTGATTCATGTAGATCCCTTGGGTTCAGCTCTAATATCGATCTAATTCATTTTTTATGATAGTAGTAATTTAACAGTATATAAACATACTTATCGAAGAAGATAAATCAAACCGTCAACACATCTTTTTACATTATAAACGTACAGTGCATTTTCCTATAAAAACAACAAAGGAGCATAAATTTACTGATACCTTTGGTCACAAATTTTTGGCTTTTAACTGTTCTCTCCTTGTTTGTTCCATTCTGCCTTTTACAACAATATGTGACAGGGCTTGGAATGGCTTTATGAGAACAATTTTTTACATAATATATAATATTTTACTTTCATTAGGGTTTCAACACATGATGACAATAAAATATAATAATGTAGTAAAGCGTTATTAATCAGAGATTTTAATTGAGTAATATGAATTAGTTAAAAAATCAAACACGAAAAATAATAAAAAAGAAATAATATAAAAATCTAATACTTCTAAATTTTATCAACTACAATTAACGTAAATATTAATTACAATTGAAACAAACTTTTAATTTACAACTCCATTAAACATTTAAAAATTGCGTTTGAACAACAGTGGTACACATATATAAGACGCTCTTCAGTTGTTTAGAACCCTAATGAAGTCATAAGGTACCGTAATATTAGCGAAACACTGGAATTATTAAAATTTGAACAAAAACACGCGATTCGCAATTATAAAACGTTTTGTGAAGTTCAAGGATCTCAATTACATAATTGTTTGCATACAGCTAATACTGGTGGCTTGTTGGGTCTCTTCATGGGCTTTAGTTTCCTCTCTTTGGTGGAAATCATGTATTTTGCGACATTGCGGTTCTGGTGCCGCATATACAAAAAGAGGCATGCTTCTCGCGATAATACTCTTCACGTGCAACCATTCGACTCTAATACTAACCTCGTTTATCCTTTTGTACAATGATCTATCTATTCTTACTTTTTTTTAAAAAACTTACTCAATTTTGACAAAAGTTTCATTGTCGTTAATCGTTAGTATATAAATTGCATGTAAATAGATGTTTGATCTATAAAAATGTGCGATATTATGTAATTTATGAGTTTTCGAATGTACTGTGAAGAAATATATTTGAGAATATAATGTGCTTCTCAACTAGTCTACTTAGTTCCGTTTGTTATTCATTATTCAACTTTTCTATTGTTCCATACTTAGGATGGATTAATAACTAACTGTAGATATACTGACAATAAATGTTCCATCCAAATGGTAGTACCGATATGTTTAAAATATATTTTTTAATTCTTTGATTTTTAATAAATTACATTAAATAGTTTGCAGAATGGACTAGATAGAATATAAAATCTCTTATCTTTCTTTAATACAAATTTATAATTTGGATTGGTTCAAAGTAGATATATGCAGTTATTTGTAAGCACATATGTTATATATTAATTTTAAAATTATATGTCAAAGTGGTATTGGTGTTGGTAATTATAATTTCTAGTTTTATGTTATTGAAATAAAGTAAATAATCATCATTACTCTTACTAAGGTTTAAAACAGGTAATTGTATTTTGTATATAGTATTTAATTGAATTGCATATATTAAATCTTTACTTTACTATTATTCAATTAAAAAATAATTTCATATATATCTTTGCATATTCGCGATATTAAACTATGTATATGCCGCATACGATAACTACCATACTGTGTTAGAAACAATTAGAATCTGTCATTGAAACATAACAACAAGAACACATAATAAACTAAAAATATCAGATTTTTATTTATTTATAATAATATAAAATTAACTATCATTTTTCTAAATAAGCTACTATCGCTTTGACATAGCAATATTATTTCGAAAGACATGCACCTTGTCAAATGACTTACCTTTTGGTGTGGAATTCTCAATGAAATCTTAACCGTAGTCGGGTAACATCCTTATGAATATGTCAACGTGATGACAAAATACTATAGTAATTGAAAAATCGTCACACTACACAAATCTGAGACATTCAGTCACTAAACACAATTCGATATTCTCCACGACGCCATGTTTATTGGGCTACAGTACGGGTGTAACTAAATTCACTCGTCGTGCGATGCCACGGACTAGAGTCACGTCGTTCTAGAATCACGAACTGTCCCTGCGCAAGTGCACCGCGATACGCGCGAATTTTCAAACTTGAATTCCTTTATCTTTTAAACTTTTCATTTATTTTTATTGAATCGTCGATTTTACTGAAGTTAATTATTAGTGAACATAGACATTTATTATAAAATCTATCGAAATTCGATATTAAAAATATATATGTATGAAATTGTGATTTGAAAAATATGTGAATATTTTGTAAAAGTTGACGAATAAAAATAAGGTTTTCGGTATCAAAAATATGTAAAAGTTATCTTGGTTGAATGAAAACAATCAACTGTTTAAAGTATCGTAGCTCGGGCGTACTGGTCTTGCACACGCATATCTACTGAATAAAATTGACGTGTCTTCAAAAATGAAAATGTCCCGTGGACATCATTTATTATTATACCTAAAGTCTGATATAATCGTGCGCTAACTTTTTAATCGGTACGTTTTTCTTATCTAGGCAATAATCAGTATGATACATGTTACATTCAAAATTATAATTCTAGTTATATTGACAGCAGACTAATCTAAAGTGACAATCTTTTTTTCCTTTACGACTGTTCTTTTTCATACAAAACGGTGTTCGAGCGTGTGCACCTGGCTATTTTGTACACACGCATTTTATAAGTTTCTTCGGAGTGGCTTCACCCACCGCATACTATTTTTATCGTTTATTGTTTAGCTTCGTTTTGTAAATGATTCTCTTTTTTTCGTTCAACATTGTTCGAATTAAAAAATATTTAAATTCCTTTTTCTCACAATATTAGACAGGCTTGAAAAGAAAAGCTCGCGCGGAAGTCGAAGCCAAAGGAAAACGAAAGATTGAAACTTAATTTTAAAAGAGCGCATCGCGGAATACAATTCGCTTCATCTATAACGTGTTACATGATAAAAGTAAAACTTTTTGTTCTTCTTTAACTACAATTCTCTGTTTCCGGCATTATCATGTGGCAGATGATAAAAATACCGAGATCATTCGTTCGTCATTTACAATATTCATGGAACAAAGTGTTCCCAGTATTCTTACGAATTCGACGATGAAAATACCAGCTAAAAACCATCGAGGTCCCCCGTGAAAAAGACGAAAATAATAATTCATCTCTCTTAATCATCATTATGATAATCATATCGTCACTATCATTATCGTCATCTTACAATTTTATATATAACTTTACATTCCTACTATAGTTTAGCTTATTAGAAAGTGCGTAGATTTTCAAAAATTTTTTTACAATGGCAAATGAAAAAATATCTCGATAGATACCCTGAAAATAAATTATTACGTTAAATATACAGTCTCACGTCGTTAGATTCGCGTTTACCAATGTTCCTTTTTTTTCTCTAATTTTCTTGTCGTCATGATAGAAAATTACAAGACTTCTTTATTTTATTTTTTTCTCCTATCCTCTCATTTTATTTTCTTGTATTATTATTTATTATTATGTTTTTTTTTTCTCTTCAAAGTAGGATGTCTCCTTATTATCTTACAAAGAGGCCATTTTCAACTCTTCTTTTGCATCTTCTTCTACCCCGTAATCTATTATCCTCAGAACATTGTCTCCTTTTTCTTTCTTCTTTTTCTTTTCTTCCAAACGCCCCGCTTCACAAGACTTAACAATACGACAATGAACAGATAATTTAATAGGAACGTGTTTTATTATCAAAAATTCGTATGATCAGCATTATTGCCCATACAACATGGTGTCATGTAAAAATTAATCTATATCGCGATAGGACTGCATATTTCCTTGTTTTTCATTCCGTTTATCCTTCCTCTTCTTTTTCTTTCTTATTTATTTTTTTAAATTAAGAAATTTCATAAAATTGCACACTATACCTAGGCTTCATTCATGATTTCCATTCTTCTCTCTTCCACGATTTTTCTTCATTTTAAATATTTACGAATATGTTTCTACCTTAATTGCGGTATAGTCAGTACCGTATACCGTGTACTCGTAATGTTTCCTCCACTTCCGTTTATTTCTCTAGTTTCTACCTTCCTTTTCGCTTGTTCTTTCTTTTTTGGCTAGACGACGAATATTGTTATCAAAAGGAGAGAGAAAAATAAAAAGAACGCGAACCGGAAAAAAGGAAGAGAATCGCAAAAGTCCGTTTTCCCTTTGCGTGCTCTGCAGTGTTTTAACGAGGATAGTTTTGTACAAAAACCCTTCGTCTTTCCTTCGAATACGGACGAAAAATCTGTACACGTTACAAGACTTATACAATATATACTTATACAAAGTTTTGTTTTTACGTATATTCACCTCGATATACCTGCTTAATCCTTATCTGGACATTGACGTCAGTGTGTTACCGTTTATATTATAAAATACTGTTACGTTAAGAGCCGTTCTTTGTTTTCGTTCTTTAAAATCCAGATAAGAATTAATCATTGAGTGAATGGCATGCGCAAATTCATTAAGCCGTCAGTCCTTCGAAATCAACGCGGTCGCAAAAGGGTCGAACGTTTTAAGGACACTGATCGTCTTCGATGATTCTTATCGTCGAAAAAAAATCGTACATTTTCTGGCGCTTCAATGATCCTTCTCGATGCGATTACAAACAAATTGCCGGGTTACATGATGGACCTGAAACCTCGACCCTTAATTCCTAAAACGATCAAGGAAGGATTCCATGATTACGTAAATTGATCGATACGTTTCGAACGCAATATAGAACAAAGTAATTTCATTCCTTTCTTCCCTTTAAGTTCATTTGCGATTTGAATTCGTGAGCTTATGTACAACCGAACATAGGTCAGAATATATTCTCGCGAGGCTCAGGAAGACGCTTCCAGGCATTTTGATTAAAATGGAAGCTCCGAATTTTCATTTCGTACGCAGAATATTATCTAAGGAGCCTGATAAAAAAATTACCAGATTTTGCAAGGGAGCGAAGAAGGGGTACGTCAGTGCTTAAAATGGCCAATTTGAAAAAAGAAACAAAAAAGGAAAATAGAAATATTTATTCATAAATGGCACTGATTAGCAATTTATTGAATATTATGATTTATGGGGTTGCTTTATCAACAGTCCCGTATCTCCTTCGATAATTTCTACGACGCGAACCCTAAAATTACTTATTCACCTAGTTACTTACAATCCTTATAAACCTTTCTCGGTGATAGGTCTCCTATTTAACGTAGGTACAATATTATAAAAGTGCGTTAATTCGTTCGAACAAAAGGGCCCGATAATCTTTCGATACAAAAATCTTGCTAATCTATAACCAGCAATTCGGAACTACTCAAAACAATTATGGGAGTCGCTCGTGTGAATCAGGTTCTGGAAAAATCAATCGAAACGTAGAAATGATCGAAAAAAAAAAAAAAGGAAATTACAAATTTTAAAAACATTGAATCTTTCCAATTGGAAATTTTAGAAAATTGAATACTTTACCAGAATCCTTCTAACATTTGATTCCGTAATTATTTTGAGCAGTTTTCCCATCAAATCGCATCTAAGATATTACAATTTCAAGCTCTCGCCTTGGGATTCGACAGATTAAGAATCGTGTTTGTCTTTCTTCTAATTTTTTTCATGCTTTCACTCGCTTAATCGAACGAAAGTGAGTCGTTTTGTAAAACGCTACGATTAGAGCCCTCCTCTTCGACCTAGGGACATCGTATAATTATTAATACATATATTTACAAACTCTGTTTTTCCTCGGGAACTGTAGATCACTGTCATACAAAGAAATAACAGAGGAAATGTCGTTTATTTTAAACATTCTAACTTGGGTGATCATTTACAAGTTTTTACTATCCTCGACTAAAGTGGCTGAGTTTCAATTAAAGGAACAATAGAAAATTCAAGAATATCGACGATTACTATTCGGAGAACTACAATTACATAGTTTTACATAATTAATTTAAACAATAATTTAAGAAGAAA
Organism: Bombus soroeensis; assembly: GCA_014737365.1. Classification (NCBI taxonomy): domain Eukaryota; kingdom Metazoa; phylum Arthropoda; class Insecta; order Hymenoptera; family Apidae; genus Bombus; species Bombus soroeensis. The sequence goes on from JACXIL010000186.1 coordinate 751,962, forward strand.
TCATTGCACTGGCAAGCTAAGGTGAAGCATACCGTTAAGAAAACTAAACTGTGTACCACTCAGTCTTAGGAAAATAGAAACGAAAACGTAGTTTTGTGGAAAGCGTTGAAACTTGTAAAGGATTGTGTGACTAAAAAATGAAAGAAAAAATATATAATATAATCAAAAAGCATCAGATGAACGGAAAATTCAGGGAACACCGAAGAGAAAAGTTTTTCTAATCTAATCGAAAATACTGTAGCAGGTATTATGACCACATTAAAAGTAAATTAAACATAATAGTATTATCTTTATTTTACAAGTTATAGCGATAAAAACAAAGTAATCCCCAATCCCAGATTTTCTTTGCAAAAATTCTCCATTATTGATCAACGATTTGATTGCAGAGGGTAAATCACTTTGTGATCACGTATTTCGTTTCACGATAGCATTTCTCCGTTAATACTTCAATAATCAGTTTATATACTGTATAAAAAAAAAAAACGATTCTTGGGACATCACCGAGCCATATAGCCGTATGTTCGCCGTATACGTTTTAGGATTCATTTATTACAATAATTATTTACTTTATTCGTTTCGTTTTCGTACAAAAACAGTTTGAATATCAAGTTGATATAGCTATTGAAAAATTAAGTTTCATTGTTAATGATTCCTATTAGCGGCAATTTGTTTAGTGAAGTTAAGAAAAAAGAGAGAGAAGAAATAATTTCATTAATTATTCCCGACAAAGACGAAACAAGGGGATAATACAAATGTTATTCGAAACAATTAAGAGATATCAAAAAAGAAAATTTTATATGGCGGAAAAAATATACAGTTGATGTAGATGTCCGAGGAACAGTGTGTTTCTTTGCCTCAAAATGGCGTATGTGGCATCCTGATCATTGACGTTGCCAAAAGTTACCGACTAGTCAGTAGGTGTAAAACCGTTGATGCCTTTTTTTAAAAGTTACAATCGAACTGAATCAAAGTTACGATCGATTTCCGATTCACCGCTATTTTAAGAGTTCGCAGCGATGGTGTTTGGCCATCGTTCTTAACAAATGGGGATATAAAAATTAATTATGTATATATTGTATAGATAATCTAGCCAACTATTTTGCTGTTACAAACTAGCAACTATTTTAGTAACTGATATCCATTATAGTCCACGGTCTTAAAATTATAAAACAGATTAGTCTGCCCGTCGATATTCACTATTATTTATTGCAGCTCCGTGTGAGATAGAAATCCTCTTCGCGTGACGCGTTACCTTTGTCGTCATCATATTCCTCTTTTTTATTTTGTTAAATCGTGGTCGTTGTCATTGCAATAACGCAATAATTAGTTTTTTCTTGTGATCCCGAATGACTGGACGGAAGAGGGCTCGCTCAAATCGCGATATCGTTCCGTACCACGACTTCAGTTTCATAACATAAAGACGTATGCAAAGATGACAATAGCTTCCCTTCTCGATGACGATTTACATGTTCTCTTTGTCATATTTTAATTTTAACATTCCTATTTTTTCTTTATTTTATTCTTTTTTTTTGCTTAAGTTATTTCTTGATTTCAATTTGTAAGAACAAATAAGATTACCATATAATATGCATAAATCAATATTCATCATTTTCATTTTTTCACTTAAACAATAATAAACAAGGGCCGAGGTTCGGGCATTTAAAATAAATTTGTCGTTTCAGTAGAAACTTATTGACATCTGTATTTTTTAGACCCATTTCTGAAACATTTAGCTACGACGTTAATAAAATGCATAGTATGCATAGTATTAGAGCGATCAGATTACTGTCACTTCCTGCTTAGTCAAGATCCACTCGAAGTTATCACATATGTTTTTTTATCATTCAGTGAGTCACGGAACCTGTATATATGTAATTACGTTCACTATAATCTTTTTGTATTAAACTTTGTTCAGAGCGACGAGTATGACCCACGAATATACAAGAAAAGAAAAAAACAAAAATTAATTTGCAATTCGGCATTTACAAACCAATGGAAGTAACTACAATATCGTTAGAAACGATTCTAATGATGTTATTTGATCCGATGTTAATGTTTCTAAATAATGCGCCTATCTCAAGTGAGAAAATATAAAGTAGATTTATTAGTATTTCTTCTTTACTTCATTTTTTCCTTTAATATCGCCCCGGTTTCATTCACAAAAAATTTGTCTTTGTTACTACCGGTGGCCGGGAGAGTGTTTCGATTTTTTACGAGCCGTACTCTTCCGAGTCACATCCTATGAAAATTACTCACTCGCGTAAACTATCGCTGAGTCTTTCTTTTTTTTTTTTTAATCGTATCCCCTTTCCATGCGTATTTATTTAAGATATACCCGACTGTCACCAAATAATCCTCCCACAGAATCTGCACATAAAACGTGCTGCCAGTCACTCTGGAAACCTGCCTTCTCATCAATGTTATCCATGTCTCCTTCTACATTTTTTTTGCATACGTTCACATGTACGTTGCATTCTCAATGTTAATTACTTTTTGTTTGTTTGTTTAAAAAGGTTAAAAGATTAACCCCTTTACCAGCTCCTGAAAGGTATTCTCTAGCTGAATCATTTAGGCTCTGGGAAGGTCACCTGACACTTGTAGACTTCTTCGAGCATTACCGCTTGCCCTTGACCTTGACTTACGGTAACAGGAGTCGTGGCATTCACTACGACAACCTGTTGACCTTGCTGTGCTTGTTGAGGCTGCTGCTGCTGCTGCTGCTGCTGTTGCTGCTGATTACTCGCGTTCGCTTGCTGTGCGTTACTTGGATTATTCGCATTCTGATTTCGGGCAGTTTGACCGTACTTTTCATGAATTGCACGATGACGCTTTAATGCGAAGCGATCGGAAAATCCGATCTCACATATATCACATCTGTAGGAAGAACGATATTGATTAGATGTTTAAATTGAAAATGAAATAACGAAGTATTAAAAGTACATGCTACATATTACCTATGGGGCTTTTCACCAGTATGAACCTTCGCGTGATTTTTCAGATGTGTAGCTTGATTAAAGGCCGAACCGCATATATTACATCTATAAGGTTTTTCACCGGTATGAATTCTTCTGTGATTCCAAAGTGTCGAATGTCTGGCGAATGTTTTTTCACACACTTCACACTGATAAGGGCGTTCACCAGAATGAATTCTCTCATGATTCTTTAAATGAGGACTTTGCGAAAACTGCATACCACAAACACTACATTTAAACGGTTTTTCACCAGTATGCACTCGTCCATGATTTTTTAGATAAGCAGCTATAAATGTAAAAATAAATAGCGTGAATGTAAAAATAAGTTGACAGTGTACATTATGATCTTTTAGAACAAGTTACCATAATTTGCGTGATTCTATTTTATTCACCTTTTGCAAAAGCTAAGCCACAAACTTCGCACTTGAAAGGTTTGTCTCCAGAATGAAGTCTCTTATGGGACCAAAGTGACGAATATCTGGAGAATGTTCCATCACATACGTTGCAATGAAACGGCTTCTCTGCCTGATTTTGACTGTTCTGTTTACCGCCTGTAAATAAAAGAACATCCGATTTCTTAGTTTTCCACGAAGGGCCAGTTCTACAAAAAGATATGCTTCGAGATGATTGAGTAAATGCTTTGAAGAATTAGAGACACTGGATTGTGTATGGTTTTTTGAAAAATATACTCTTTGTTGATATATCCAAAAGGGGATTTCAATATAGAAAAGAGAAATTCTACGTAATAGCACCAATAAATCATTTTATGATGCAAAACTAATGGTTTGGACAAAATGTAACAATATTATGTAGAAATTTGAACATGCGGGTTACGGAAGTTAGTGCAGAAAATAAGAAATGAGGTATGATCAGATGTTTTAAATCTGATGATTTTTGGATCATTATATATATATGTATAGAATGATTAGTTATATTCAGAGTATTAAAATAAGTTCCTTATTGCCTATGTCTTGAAATAAAGAAAGAATGAACTATATGAACTGAAATCTAAAATAACTTTTCCATATTAACAATGCTAAAGTTTAGTGAATCAAATTTATAAAACTGTCCCTTAGGGGAGATTTTATTCCGTGCAATGATTCTTAAATGTAAATATCGACAATGCTACCAAAAAGAAAACAGAATTGATGCAACCAAAATTCAAAATTTTTAATATTGGGAAAAACCAGCAGTGCTGAAGACTTTTGTCTATCTACAACAAATCCATGCAAATAAAATATGGTAGGTACTATAAATAATGAAAGAAGCTTATGGTACTAAATTTTTGCAGCATTAAACATTTATTTTTTTGCCATAAATTCGAGAAAGAAGCAAAACAAATAACGACGAAATGATTCTAAATATTATTTTTATGAAACGGTGATATAACGGTATTTTTTACTTTTTTTCAAGTAAGGTATAAGAAGGTATAATGACTTTTAAAACTTTTATAATTGATAGAAAAATTTAAATGATATTATCCAATTATTAATGGACGATTCTAAAATATACTATGAAATATAAATCCCTTATTTTTTTGGCTTTAATTTCTCCGACTTACTTCCTATGATGATGCGGCCTGTTGCCTTGCAGCCGCCACACTTTGCGAGGGAACTGATTCCAGAATCTAGTTTTTCGTCGTGTTTACCTACCATACACCACCCGATGTACGATCATGATAGTAATGAAATGATAGTAGTACAGGAAAGATGATTATGGTTTAGTAAGAAAAATGTTTCTTTTATCTTATTAATTTTTATACGTGTTAATATTATATATATACATATATTAACATTATATATATTAATATAATATAATATAATATAATATAATATAATATAATATAATATAATATAATATATTACTTTAAAACAATAGAGAATGTAATTTTTTATAGCAAACATTTTTCTTCTATTCTGCATGAAGCATGGCAATGGTAATTTTTACTTACCAATAAAAATTATTCCTGTGCCATTACATTTATGACACTTAGTAACACTGGTGACACCCCTTCGTTTCACAGGATGATGACCAGGTTTGATAGCTATAAAAACAAAAATACGTTTAAAGTATTTATTAGATAAAGAATATTAAAATATACTATAAATTAAAGTAATTATTTGAAGTCTCTGTAAAAGTTAAAGCAAAATAATAACATTTATTTTGTTGTTATATACTACAATGGAAAATATTTTTACGGTAAATAATGAATGATGAACATACTCTTTTTAATTTTCGTAGGATGATGTTCACAAGGATCTTCACTGCCACAATCTTCACAAATCTGCACCTTTGGTTTCTGGTGCATATTTGTCTTATGGCTCTTTAATTCTCCTGGTAATGCAAAACAAGCTCCACACACATCACAGGTATATGGTCTTTCTGGTGTAGTTGCAACAGTAACTGTTGTAGGTGTTTGTACAACAACTTGCTGTGGTTGTTGTTGAAGATTACTAGGTGTCGTATTATGAATCCGTTTATGATGATTCAGCAAACTCATATGTCCAAAGACCAAACCACAAATATCACATTTGAAGGTTGCATTGGTAGCAGCCGCAATACTCATCTGATTCAATAATGTGTTATAACCGACAGGTTGCACATCAAAACGATAACAACCCTTGTCGTCGGTTGTGATTGCACCGATTGTGCTAACTGCATTTGTTTGAACCTTTTGGAGCATGTTGACATTGTAATAGAAAGGGAAGTCTGCAGTTGCAGATTGCTGCTGGGATTTATCCTCTTTCTTATCTGTTGTAACATACATCTGCTGAGATTGTTGCTGTTGCGATTGTTGACCTTGAGCAGCCTGCTGCTGCTGTATTTGTTGTGGGTCAAACATAGCTGCTTGTTGCTGTAAATTAATATTGTAAATAACAATTTCTTATATTTAATATAATAAATACAGAGACAGGTAAATACATTATTGATTAAAAATTTATATAACAGATCTATGTAAAAAGAAGGTAAAATATAGAAACTTATTTAATGAAAGATGTTATACATATTTAAGGATATGATCTACTTATTCATTGTTCCTTTTTAAATCAGATGTAAAAACCTATCTCTGTTTATAGTTTTAAAACTAGTAACCTGTCTCTGATCGCCGTAGCTCGAATTACTCTGCTCCGTCTGAGTAAAACTATTGGTTTGCTCGGTTTGAGTAAACATGGAACACTTCACTGGCTGTTCGATTGGTTGGCTCTGTTAAGTGGTAATTATTGTTAGACATTACGAGTCTTGTACTACATCCATAAAAAACAATGACATTCTATATGGCTTTGTTTAAATCAACGTGCTACACACATTGGTATACGTTATGCGTATTAAGCATCAATGAGAAGCTAATAAATACCAATGGAGAAAACTCGTTCCTTTTTTACGTCGTGCTGGTATACAAGCTGCATACCTGTTGTATTTGATCAGGACGGGTTGTGTTCAACCACACCACGTTGCTGCCATTTGATTCTAGGGCCATTGATATGTTGCCTTTGACCCTGCACAATCAGTAGGCATTCATTAAATGGAAACAAAACAGGAGCTGTATGTGATACATCTAGATATGTAACGGAACCACACCAAAGTAGCTAGAGATAACTTTCATAGATAAATATGAAAAGAAAAAAGTGATAGAATAGAGGTAAGAAACAAGGGCTTAAAGTATAACAGCGACATACGATACTCACATGTGATAGTCTACACGGGCGCCGCGGGTTACATGTCTGGGTGCCAAACGGATGATCTTCTAGTTGCCATGACTGCGGCGCGGAATGCCGCGCAGCTGGTCACTACTATTCCTGGTGATCGTGATACTTTAATAACTAATTTATATGTTTCGTCCTATACAACATCCGAGAAACAAATTCCTCGTGTCGGTAGGGCCGTGGTCGCGACGGAAAAATCAATGGCGATCGATTTAGTGCTTTGATACACCTTTTTAATACGTTAGATCCCGTTAAAATTAACACTGGGCACAACGCCGGTGAGATTTCGCCTGTTGTGGATGCCGCGAAATCAGTTTTGAGTTACACGCTTGTCAATGAGCAGCGTTGACCCGCGCAGATCATGTCGTCCAAGCGCGGTGGCGGTTGCGGCGACTGGTATACGAAGCGCGGGTTTCTCGGTTGCATAAAATTGGCGGTACCTCAGCGTTAAAGCTCTCTTTGATTTTATTCCCGTCAGGTTGGGCCACGTCGCCGCGTACCGTGGCTCAGGATAGGCCGATGCGCGAACAAGCAGACCGAGCACCGTCAACAAACTCTACGGTAGCCATTACACGCGACGAGGATAACAATGGGCGACACGAACGCGCGCTGCCCCCGATGCCTTTTTCCGAAGCGTTTTCGGGCGCCTTCCGTGAATGCAGCCGCAGCCAAGCGCCGCCAAGGTCAGCTCCCGGTGACGCTCCACAGACGCTAATAGCCGTTACACCAAGCGATTTCATTGGTCCATGACCTACTGTCCTCGCTTCTTATTGGTCTCTACGTTCTCTACGTGACAGTCTTAGAAATCATCATTTATCTCTTCCGATTAACATTACACTTTTTTTCACGAGATTTAGAGAAATATCCTCGAGTCTTTCTTAAATATTTGCAAGTATTTTATTTTTATTTGGAATAAGTTTTCGTTGTTTGGTTTTTTTTATGAGAATAAATATGTTATTTTAGGATGAAATTGTATACTGGAATTGTAAAAATGATAAGTAATATTAAACTACTAAGTAGTTATAATTTTATATTTACTATATACATGTTTTAGATGTAAAAGTGTCTTTTGTATCTGTGAAGTATGTAGTTGACGTGGAAATCTACCTTGAGAGTTTACATTCATAACTAATTCAGCTGTCCAATGTAAGATGGCGCTGTTGAGTTTCCGAGATACACACGGGCATTTGAAGTTTTTACCCGTTGCGTATAATCGTCCATACATTATCGAGGAAAATAGTGGCTGGTTTATAATTAATTTGAAATTGGACCACGTGATATTTATTAACGATTTCCAGTCTCCAACGGTTCATGGAAACGTGATGAATGTATATCAGCAATCGGTTCTAAAATTTGGCATATATTTTATTTTGCATATTTTTACTACCTTACCGATTCATACACTGTGGCGTCTTTTATAACTAATTCATATTATTGAAAAATAAGAGATCCATTTAAAATACATCACATTGTCGGTTTAAAAATACATATGGTTTATATATGGAATATATTATTATTTTCCAAGATAATTTAAAAATCATACGTTATCCATTTTCATTTATTCTATATTAGAAGATCTATTTTTGTTTAAGTCTACATAAGAGATATGATTCTCTATCTGAATTATCGTTACCGATGAGCGCCAACTAACAAAACCTGCCAAACATTATAATAAACGACGTTGCATATGATTCCACTATCTCGTGATTTATAAATAATGGACAATATATAAAGACAAAGTTTAAATGTTGCCTAATAAACGTTTAAACCTTACCAAATAGTCACTCAATAAAATAAATTTTCATTACAAATGAACAGTAGATATGTTATAATAAAATTTAGTAAATAATACTGATGTTAAAAAGCAATGTTTAACAAGCTTTCCTCACATAAAGATGCGGTATTAGAGAAATTTCGCTGACAAGCCATGCAAAATATTTCCTTGAGGACATCGTATCAAATGGGTCAGCCTTCTATGAAAGGGCGAGAGATTAAAGTCATGTGTGTGCATAGCTCTATACATACAAATGCGCCTGGAACATCGTGAATTACGTACTCGTATTGACAACGCGTACAATACTAATTTTCCTGATAAATTTCAGAACATCAATTTCTCTCTTCCCAAAATTGTTATTCCAAAATTATTCCTCTTCCTAAATTATTCCCTCCTTTATTTATCGTCTTAGGGAAAATTTAAAGCAATCAAAGTAACAAAATATTCAGTTGCTGGCGTAGTTAAGTTAATGTAAAGGATTAACGCTTTTATTTCCTTGTCATATTATTCAAAGGTATTTCACCTTTCGAAACTTTTAACATTGAGTAGGTACGTGTTTCGCGTAAAATGTACAAATTCCTCTGGGTAGTACACTTTCCGCTGTACAAGTTACAAATGAAATTACCGCGAACAAAGCGATCTATTTACTCATTTTACAGTTTCAAGAGTATGGGTTTTGAAATATTTTAAAATTACGAAGATTAAAGCTACTAAACGTTATTAAAAGTTGGAAATTTTCACGGCTCCTTATACGAATATTCTTACATCATGTAATTACTTTCAAATACTTGAAGAATAATAGAATAAATGAGGAAAAAACCGAATATAGGAAATGAAGATTTTCAATATAAACAGGAAAATCTCGACACTTTCAGCTTTAAAAATTCCTAAAAATAGTTAATTCATTAAAATATATCTTGCTACAGCGTTGAAATAAATAATTTTAATATTCATTGTGTTGTATCCATCATGAAATTTGCATCCTTTCCTCAGGAATAATCATCAAGGTATAATCGAGAACTATTCTTGACCCGGAAATTTATACTCTTCTCTCACCAGTTTTCTCAAAACAGTATTTTCATTTCAATGTACATTTTTCCACGTCTAAATATAGCCAGCATCGTTGTTGGCTTGTTTCGTGCTTTTGAAATGGTATCGTGTAATCCAGAAAGCAACCCTTTCGCTTTTATATAAACGGCATACCAGAGTCAAGCCTGTATCAAAAGTTGAACAAAGCACATGTATCGCTGTAATTCTGCCATTTTATAAGTCAAACTACTCTACGGTCCTATTTTCCTCAATTTTCTCGAATTCAGCTGTCTGATCTAGCGTTCGTTCGTTCTTCGAGTACTTAACAGTTACTAGAATCATAATTCTACCATCACTTACCGTACGAGAGACTAAAAAAATTGCTTCTTTCTAATACCTTTGATTTTTGTGATTTTAGAAGATTGCAAGTTTCATTAGAGTCGCAGCTTCACCGCTATTTCTGTAAGAGTCCCTGGAAATTTTTAAAAGTTTCTTTTTCGTAACTCTGAAAAGCTTGAAGTTTCTTTAAAAGAAAAACTTCATCCGCATTTGCATAGAAATACTTGTATCCATATCTGATTTTGCACTTGATCGATATCGCGAAACATACTGCGAAATTGTATACACTGGCAAACAGACCATCCTCTCGATCTTCTTTCAGCTTGTCTAAATACGCGTTGAAGCGTGGGAGGCATCGCTTTAACCGACTATTAACAGTGTCGCAGGATATCGCGTTGCGAAATTCGTCGTGCCACTGTCTTTTTTACGCAGCAGCATCGCCAAAACGACATCTTCAATTTTGATAAATGGCCTAGGAGAATAGCCTTTCGAGAATAGAATTCTTCATTAACAATAGAAACGCATGCTATTTGTGTTAGGAGCTGGACTTGCCTTTTCGAATAATGGATATAAATGATTCTGATACGATGTACGTTTTTAGCTTTGGTATAGGTTTTTATTTCGAGTGTTTGTTTGATGCGATTTTAAAAGTTCCCTCGGACGCGCAATCGATATAGGTGACCCACTTCGAGATCGTTCTGCGTTGGAACATCTCTTTCTCCAGCAAAGAACGCTTCTTGTCCATGAAGCAATGAAGATTCAGAGACGGAGGATCCGAAAGATCAGATTTTCTATGGTGAAGAGGATTCTATGCTGGACTATCGAATATTTCGTGAGATTTCGTGAATTGGTCGTTCGAGTGGTATGCGATATTCGCGATTTAAAAATATTTTAGCGATATCTGCTCGCTGTAAGAAGCATCAATTCTTCAATGTACTGCATTCGATTGTACATGAACATCTAGTGACAATAATAAGGGTATTTCAAGAATATTCTAATTTATTCCTACTTCCCACAATTAATTTGCAACGTGGGATTAAAAAGTAAAACCTTCTATGTGCGTTAAATTTCACTTAAATGTTAATTTTTGAAAACGTAATCTAAAAGAAATTGGAAAATATCCTCTTGGATAGCACAATTTATCTCAATTTCTCAATAAAATTGAAAATTAGACCTCACCGATGTACATCAAATTTCTTCTGGGTCTTAATCTTCAAAAACATCAATCTAAAAAAAATTGTAGAATATCGAAAAAACGTAATTTATCTGAGTATCTCAAATTGGTCTCGTTTGTGTTTTATCACAGTTCTTAATATATTCGAGACAAATATGTTTTTTAATACCATTATCCCATCAACGAGACAAGTACATCATGTTTTATGTTCCCAGCAAGTTGTTGTCGCACTAAATTACATAAGTCAGATGAATTTTTAAGTAGCCAGTACGGCCCTGTAAATCGTAGCGCCCGTTTCAAAATGCCTCGTCGGCCGGCACCAGTCTCACTCAGTCAGTTGGCGTCGCGACGCCGTCGCCAGAGGTATTCGAGAGCCACGTACGATACAGTTCCCGGGTTTTCTCTATTCCTCACACAAACGGGGAGAATTTCTGAAAGGGACGCGCAGTGCACGCGAACAGTGAACACCGCGATTTTATTCTCGCAATTAGCCAATCTCTAACAAATAATTTCTTCACAGACGAGACAACAAATATTTACAAAATTAACCGAATATTAAATCATTAAATACCTAGGGAAAATATAGGAGCAAATAAAAATAAAGCAACGTGAGATAATATAGTGATACAAAGCTTCGAGCAGATGTGAATCGTTGAATATAATTTTCAAGAGGATCGAAGTAACAAACCTTCTCTCCAAATAACAAATTTTCGTATTTGCGAATCTTTGCATACAGCTACATACAGAGGATTGAAATGATGAAATAATAAAATAAATAATAAAATTTGGATGTTCGGACACAGCTTCCAACAGGATCGAAGTAACCAATTTTCTTTCGAAATAACGATTGGAAGTCAGAAATCGAACTGAGCGCTATGTAAATTCTGTTGGTAGTGCAGTATCGATGAGCCACGAGCTTCCTAGTTTAGTACAAATTGTCGCTAGGAGGAGAGTTAAACGCGATCGTTGACAGAAGGTGAATTAAACGCAATCGTCCCACACAAAGGATACAAATGACGCGCTGTAGGATAACGGAGGCTGACACGATCATGTTCCCGATCAGAGTGAAATGACGAACGAGCCTCGTGGTTCCTTCGAGAAGAGAGAAACGAAGGAATAAGATAAGTCAGGCAGCGAACGAAAGGATTCTTCCTGTCGAGGGATACTCTGCTGGAGGAAAGTGGAAAGTGGCAGCCACTGGATTTATCAGACACGTAACACGTTATCGATGATAGCTTGTGAAATTACTCGAGTCCACGTTAAGCTTTCATTCGATCATTATAATCTCCATAACATTAAACAAGAAGGAACAAATATTAAATATATTCTATTTAATAAGATTTCCTGTAAATAGGTTACAATTTGATAAAATTTCTAGTGAATAGGTTGCAGTTTGATAAAATTCTCGCGAATTTGGGACGAATAGTAAATGCAAAAAATCTTAGCAAAGCGACGAGGCACGAATTTCTGCTAGCCTAAGCGTAGTACTCGTTCGATGAATTGATTGGACGAGTGGCTAATTAAGAAAAAAGTGGACTGGAGATTTCACTCCCAAGGAACCTCGAAAGACTGCGTTAAAGTGCGCGTTGATTTTAAAAAGACAAGTCCTTGAGGAAATATCGAGTTGCATCGTTGAACGAAGAAGCTGTACTCGGTCGGCTGTTCGTACGATTCCTCCAACGAGAAAAGAGATTTTACTGAACGAAGCATCCTCTTTAATCCTTTACTCGATCCTCGAAAGTACTTTCGTCGCTGCTAGCAACGTTCCTCTGGGATTCAATTGATTTCATTCTTTTCTCGATATCTTTGCTATTAAATAAAAATCATCTTTTTAACCGTTCACATCTCGTCGTAGACGCTTCTTCGTTCTTTTCTTTTAGAAAGTAAACGTGAGTTTGATAAATCAATTAATTAGAAGAGACGCACAAACTATTTGTGTACCTGCTACTTAAATTCGTCGACACGTTCGCGGACAGTCGATCTATTTATTGCTAAGATGCATCTCATCCGGGGTCACTGACTCGCGGTATGTCGCTCGAATAATTTTAGGCAGCCACGAAATTGGAAATCAACCGAGCCACCAAGTTCGAGATTGAACAGGAGGAGCACGGTCAAGATCAACGAGTACCATGCGTACGCGTTCGTCGCTGCTTTCTAATCACATACCTTAGAGCTTTATATTCGACCCTCGTGTCCTCCTCTTGTAAACTCGAGGAAATTTGCCCCTCGCCACTCCGTTTCACTCCTGCCACGTTGAAGTGCAAAGAGAAAAATTTCTGAGTGAATACTTGTGACGTCCTTTTCCAACAAGTTCCAACAAGGATGTTATCTAAATAAAGATTCCTAACTGGATTCCACTGGATAGTGACTTACCTTGTGATTTCTGTGAGACCTGGAAGGATCGCAGTTCGAAAAAGGACAATTTCTAATCGAATATTTATTATATTTTGCCAACAAATTCCAAGGAATGTTGTTACGTAGAAATATATTATATCTGAATAAGGAATTCCACTTCAACTGGACTTTACCATAGTGGTGACATTTTTTTGAGTTTTGGCAGAGTGGTGGTTTGATTTAGTAGCACACCAGCTAATCCGGATTATCCGGGACACGACGGCTCTATGATAAATTAAGAGTCGTTCTAGACGAGGGTTCGAGTATCTTGGAATACAGCCGGCTGTAAATTCACGGCAAACGTGTCCGATTGTCCGACGACCCTATTTCTGTGTTAAATTCCACGTGGAATTAAGACATAGCCAACCATTTGCCTACCGAATCTACATCAGCATTTATTTATACGCGTGTTCTCGGATCTAACGATATTGGAAACACCGAGAAGAAAGTCTTGATGCTGTTCGAAGCACAAATACATATTAATACGCACCCGATCTTTAGTGATACGTAACACCAAGTAGAAACTACAGTGTTAAAGCACAAAAAAGAGAGAGACAGAGTGATGACTGACTGTGATAGTTCTAGGTGATTCTAAAGGATTTCTAAGAAACTTTAAGAAAATTTAATTGTCATAAACTACGAGCTTTCATTTTATTTTATTTTATTTTTTTTTTTTTCGACGACGAAAGAAGAAGCCTTAAAGGAATGTCAAATTCGCCGGATGGGCGGCAGGCGCCGCCCCCGAGATTGAAGATTCAACTTCCGATACCGGGTCAATTTTATCCACAACCGGGTATGGGGTACGTACCAACACCATACGGCCAAACCCCCATGCCGATGACTCCTGTTTCCGGCCAACCACGGGTGATTTACGCGAACAAGGCCAGCGAGTTCGTCTTCAGCCAGTTCCAGGGCATCAAGGATCTGACCAAGTCTGGCCTAAGTGTCGGCGAGAAGAGCGCGTTCTGGCTTTACGAGAAGGTCCGCGTTAAATGATTTCGCGTGTGTGTTCTTGTTGTATATTCGCGTCAAGATGGCTAGTACTGATATCGGTATTACGAATTTCTGCACAGGTCAGTTCCTGGAGCAGACGATGGTTCACGCACATTTTCTTATTTGTTATCGTGCTTTTGTACAGTATCGGGGGCGCGATGATATTCGTCACGATCGAGGGAACCAACGAGGATATGGCGCACGGAAACATTCGAAAGGAGAGGTGGGTGCACAGATACGAAGCTTCACGATTGGCTTTCTTTAAATGCCGCCTTTTAATTTTCCGATACTTTTGGTTATCCTTAACCCGAGCGTATTGTTCTTTTTTGTCGTTAACAAATGATCGAAGACAACAACGTTTCTTCCTAGGGATTCCATTAAAAAGTTAAAGCTCTTTTCGTTTATTTAAAACGAGAGAGCGGCTCGGACAGATATACAGCGCTGTTTGAAAGTTCTAGAACAGTCGTATTTCGAAATTTGAAAAATCCAAATAATTGTAAAGATATAATAAAGCTATGATTCGTACGATTGAATATTGTTACGCTTGATACTTTGTACGATAAGGAAAGTAGCTAATGTACTATGTATATATTAAAAAATTGATTAAAAATTGCATAATTTAGAGTTGATAATTAATCTGGGATATTGAAGTTTGGAGGAGCACATGAGATAAGGATCGTTTATATTTTGTTACAATATATAATATAATACGATAAATATATACAATTTTTACGTTACATGATCGTGGCAAGCTTCGTTAGCACGTTCAAACGAACTTTAGTAAATTCGTGTAACTTCATATCAGGGGAGATATAAATCAAACTCAACCGTGAATCAACAGTAAACTTAAACGTATTATATCAGACTAACCTAGATCTGCGATTCATAGTCGTATCTATAGTTTATATCCCAGTAGGACTTGCTTAGAAAAGCGGACACATTTAAAAAGAACTGCTTCCCTTTAATATTCTATACGAGATGATAGAGAACAGGGTTTCTTTCTGCCGCTCTTCTTTTCTCTCTTTTCATTCGAGACGCTAGTTTCGCGTTTGTTTAACCGTGCGATGAAGCTTATGATTTATTATTTCTAGTAGAACGAGCGCGAAATTTTTTGCACTCGCCGGTTCATCAATAATTCTATTTTACATTTATCACGTGGAGTATTAGCTTATCCTTTCAACTAGGAGAGGTATAATAATCTCTATATTTCTACGTTCTACGTACATATTGACGGTTTAACCTTGAGTCCAAGGAAAATGGGCTTAAAGAATAAGCACAAACGCGACGATCATACACACGTTAATATCGGTTTCATCGGGAAACACCAGATCGACAATACTAGTGGAAAATGTAGGACGATCGAACGTGTATTAAAACAAACACGAGCCATG
Organism: Bombus soroeensis; assembly: GCA_014737365.1. Classification (NCBI taxonomy): domain Eukaryota; kingdom Metazoa; phylum Arthropoda; class Insecta; order Hymenoptera; family Apidae; genus Bombus; species Bombus soroeensis. Next base: position 767,732 of record JACXIL010000186.1, read on the forward strand.
GAAATATAGTGCATATAATAATATCGTAAATATAAGATTGGCGTACTTCGGTACCTTTGTTCATGCAAATTAATTGACATTCTTTTATACTTCGCGATATTATTATTAACGGACTTGTGCTTGCGTGTGCGTGCCTGTGATCGATTTTCATACGAATCATTCTTCGCTTTTATTGCGTTTAAAACATTCAAAAATTATTAGAACTCACCGTTTAACCATGAGGTTGTTTCGAAAGTTTCTCTCGTTTTACATGTTATGTTGTATCGTTATATTTTGTTGTATTATCACAAAATGGATGGATAATTCAATAAAATAATATAAAACAAAAAATGTTGTTCATCTATCATTTCCTTATAAAACGAAAGAAACTTTCGCAGCAACCTAATACTTATACAATTAGAAAATAAACTTGGTAACTTTAATACTATTCACTGTATATCTACAGGTTTCTTTTGCAGAAAATTCCTTAATTGTTTTATAGAAAGTAAAGACTGAATGTTCCATATATCTAGGCGTAAGAAAATTTGCGCGTTAATTATTTCATATAACGTAGATACGATATAACGAAGATGTCCATGACGTAGTAAAGAAAAAGAAAAATAAGCACTTCTTGTAGTAACAGCGTTTCTATGTTTGTTGATGCTGTCGAAAAAGAAAATTGCTGCTTTCAAGAATAGCGATAGAATTTTCCTTTTCTCGTTAACTAGGACAGGCGCCTTGTTAATTAACAGAAGTTTCGATGCAAAGTATCGGTACAAAACGTCATTCTAATATTTGACAATAATTATGTTATTTTGCAATTTGATTAAATTCAGTCCTTTTATTCATTCACGCGAGCTAATATGAAAATAAATAGAATTAGTTTATTTTAGTCGACTGCAATGAAAACTGGTACGTTTTCGAGAACATGTTATGTACATTTGAACCGTTAACTATACCTAAATCCTAATCTAATGATGCCGGAGCTCTTTTGTCACGCGAGCATGTTTCAAATTATCGCGATAATGTTTTACATTGACACAGTATGCATTCCTTACATCTCTCGTCTCTTTGCAATTGCAAGGAAATACTCTTTATAGACATTCGTATAATTCATGGAAAGGTTCATCTTCTATGGCGTCACTGGAGCCATGTCCACGTATAAATCTCCTTTTCTTGCAAATTATTCCTGCATTGCAATTTTCATCGAATATCTTCGTACCTTTGATTGTGCTCTTGGCCACAATACAAGTAACATTGAGACATTCGCAGTTAGTTTATTGCACGAGAAAGTAAGTAATACCGACTGCAAGCCAAAATTGTTCTTTAACAAGAGTCGTGTTGCCCAAAACTTTGCTTTTATTGAAATTTAAACGAGCTTAACTACAATCTTTTGGCAAAAGTAAAGGAAGTTTCAAGATAACTTGCACGACATAATATTTAGCGATTATTTACTGATATCTATGGTTGAAGTTGATTCTAATTTCAATTTGCTCTCAAATACGTGTATAGTTCTTTCGAATATTATTATTAGAACCCCTTAAGAATATTAAATTCTTAATCTAAACTGTTCAATCGATGACTTTTTATAATTAAATTAGTCGAGATTTATTTTAGTCATTATTATGTTGCAACATAGATTCTTCCTATTCTTATATCTGCCATAAACTGACTACTAAACGGAGAAAATGGGCGAATATACGCGTTACAATCTATTACATTCCAAATTCAATCAAAAAGCAAGCTTAGAATGTTCAATAACAATAGAGTAGAGAAACCACAATTATCAAGAATGAAATAATCTTTAGATACTCTTAATTCAATAAGCCCATCTCACAATATCTTGTAATCTCTATACATTTATACTAAACATGTTCATCATGCTAGTCTCCCATTGCAATGGTCATCAAGTTTCAAAACGTTTTATATAACGTACGCATGTAATTATGGACGTAAAAGTTTCCTATATAGAGTGTACAATTAAAATAGAGTGTACAAAAAAATAGAGTGTACTTTCGCGAGCCAGTGTACATGGAAATTATAATAACGTCGACGCTTTCCTTGACTTATTCCACTTATCGGCAGCGATTTCGTCTGGTCCGAAGGCAAATCGATTTTTCCACCATACTTTCGTCGTGTAGAATCGATTGACCTTAAAATGAAGGTCAGGTTTAGCTTAGAATTTGCTTCTGACCTCTCTTCTATTCGCATAAAAATTTGCCGGTAGCGTGACCAATCCGATAGAAAGAAGGGAAATGAAGTACGTGTCGGGGACCAAGTGCTTGGCCGGTGTAACTTTAATCTTTGTAAATCATTTCCCTTTCCAGCGTGCAAACAATCTGTGTTTCTTCGTGAACATGCGAACTTCGATTAGAGGCGTGTGGTGTTAATTGAAAGGAAAAGAGGAGAAAAAATAAAGTAAGTTTCAAGGTGCTGTTTAAATACTGCGCGTGGTATAATAAGTGTATCGTAGTTTACTTAAAAATAACCAGAGAGTCTGGGCATTGAATAATTCAAAGAAACAAATTTAAATTCATATAATTTGAGTGATTTGCGAGAAAAATATTAGTCACCCAGGTTTCGTTCGCAGCTTTCTTTAACTTTTTTAAAGAACTTTAACTACTTTCCGTAGTTATTGGTCACTTAGAATTCTTTTTCATGGTCTAATTAAATCATTCGCGCTTAAAACTCCATGATGGATATATCTTTCGTCGATGAACGTTTAACTATTTTTAGTGCGTTAATATTTCAAAAATCTTTGAAGCTTATATTTTTTAACGAGGGGAATATATTTTCAATTATCCAACTTTTTGGTATTGTAATGCTCTTATAATAAAATTCTTGACACTTAAATTACGATTTTTTTTAATTTTCGACATAATTTTTTAATTTCTGCTTTATCTTTCTTTTTTTAATTTCTGGTTTATCATATATTTTAACTTTCTGATATATTAATACTTTTTAAAGACGCAATAAATTATTCGTATAATAAAATTATTGAGCAAGGTAATTTTCTGATTTTTTCTATTAGTTGTTGGTTGTTAAAACAATTTATCAGTAAGGGAAATAAAGGAAAGCTTGTAATATCATCGACGACCCTTAGTCTAGACAGAATCGAGTCGTCTGGCTGCGTCTGTCAGCTCGTTTCACCGCCCCTCCAATAATCCAGGACGTTCGAGCCATTTATTCGAATCAAGAGCGAATCAACACGCAAAAGAAAACCGGTGATTCGATTGCTCTGTAGTTATCTAATAAAAAAAGAACGATAGAACGAGGAGGGAGTGAAACGTATCGAGTAATCATAGTTGAAAAATAATTCCAACAACAAACACGTATCTTCTCTAAATTACAAAATGTTCTATTTTCTCGTGAAACACGTTCTTTATTATTTCACTCGTATATTTCTTCCTTTTTATTTTCGTTTCTTTCCTCCCTATTTGTTTGTTTCTTCTGTATCTTTTTATATTTGTATAAATATCTCGACCATGCGGAAACAGAGTCATGGAGTTTTTTTTTGGAGTTATTTTTTGCATATAAAAAATTTCGTTTCTGAGTTTCTAAAAAAATAGAACGAATCGATAAATAAAATTACTGGATGAAATAATTCTCCGCTTTTCTATAGCGCTTCCACCATTCTCTATTTATCGACGACCTGCGATAAATATTAAAAGGTCTACTACCATCATTTACCGAACAAAAATATTTGTCATTTCGATATCAAGACACGTAAGGAAGAAGATGAAATTTTTTTGATTGTCAGCTTACTCTGGAATTTCTTAAGTGATCTCGTGCGACCCATTTCTATAGTTCCATTGAAAACTATGAACTTCAAGCTGAAGCTGTAACTTGAATATATTCGAATGCAAAGTTTCGCCGCGTATAATATCTCCGCGTAATATCTGGCATGTTTTTCTTATCGTATTCAGTCAGAAGAACGAAGAAAATTTTTCTAAATGTTTATATGTCACAGAAACAAGACACTGACCACGATTCGAGAGTTGTGCGACGACCAGGTATTGGCTTCGAATCCAGAACTTTGGAATGGGCGGGCGAGGAACGAACTGATGGAATACGAGGAACATTTGTACGAGTTCTACAAGCGCGGCTTAACGGATCGTGGAGAAAAGGTGTGGACCTTCTGGAACGCTGTATTCTACTGCGGCACCATTTATACCACCATAGGTGAGTCACGCTATCCAACCGGTATTTTTGGACAAATTTTCACAAACTTATACGGGATCTTCCGCCTTATTTTATTTAAGTTAAAACAACTTTTGTTTGGGCTATACAATTATATGTATACGATATATATACCTTTGAAAAATAAGTAAAAATATATAATAATTATTTTCGATTTATAATACACGCGAAAAGGGGACGAAGAGACGACTAAATAAAATCTTCGTAAAGAGAGAGTTTAAGAAATGTCTTCTATATATCTGTAAGCGTGTACAAAATATTTAATTAAGGAATATCAATGTGCTGATTTTTGGGATAAAAGCAAATCGAACACGTCGATCCACAAGCTTTCTTGTTGATTAAAAAAAAAAAAAAGAAGAAAGAAAGTAATTGAATTCATAAATGGACCAAAGCTTGTATTTATATCAATCGATGAAAACGAAATCAAACCAGTTCTTGTTTCCTGTGGAAAAAAAGGCAAAAGGAAGAGAAACTTTTTTAGTCGACGTTACTTGACACGCGGCAGATTATTTTCTGATAGTTGAGAAAAATTACCTGTCCGTTTTATGGGGGAACTTGAAATATTTTTACAAACTGTGACACATCATGATAAATTATTATTTATTATTACTTCACTATCACTATTGTTATTAGTGACAAATAAATCCTTTAGTACGCACACTTTAATTTATAATATAATTATTTGTTGGTATAGAAAAATTCTGTAGGGAAGAATGAGAGCAAAACAGCTTAGTCAACTGGCAGAAATTATTCACACAGATAAAAATCATATTAAACAGATATTCTCGAAACACCACATACGATATGACGATGTTTCCTCTGCCGTGAAAACAAAGGAAACGAAAAAGAGTAAAACGCCTTCGCTTTATGGAATATATACACGTCAACCTGGGAGATGGCCTAATTTATTTATTCACATCTTCCTGATATAGCGTTTGTTTTCCTTCCACCTTGGCTTCCGACTCGCTAATCGATCGTATCTCGAAACACGCGCGAAAATACTGTTCCGTTTATTTGTAGATGACGTTGCACCGATACTCGATTCTTGCAACTGCTGATGATAGATTGCATTTCGCTAAAAGAACTCGCGTGGAACAAAGCTTCAAAGTAACTTTGAAACAAAGCGATCATGAAAGAATAACGAAGTTTCTCCCGTAATGAAATTTCATTTTCTAGCAAATTTCAATTACGACGTTCTGAAAATTTATTCCAAACTTTAACTTTGAAATTAAGTTAACGATGCTTCGTTATTGCAAAAATAAAAGCTTACATGCATATATAACAATTGCCTCATCAGCAAAATGTGCATTAGCACAAAAAATTCTATTCTTCGTGCAATCAAGATTCGGTCATCGAAGCCGATCGTACCTTTTACCTCAACCTAAACCTTAAACTTATTTATGATTTACGTTGGCCTAGTGGTATTCCAGTAGAGTGATCCAATCCAGCATTGGACTGCAGCTTGAGTAACGTAAATAGTATTTCCATTGTGGTACAGTACCATCATTCCAGCGAGTAATTCAATCAAACGACTGGATCGAAATTCTACTTTTTTCGATTCAGTGTTTACCCTCGCCATCGTGAACACAATATTCCAGCGTTCCTGGAATCGTCTAGACCAGCGATTCTTAATCCTTTGTTTATCACGGATCTTTGTTAGTCCCTTAACCTACAACTACGGGCATAGCCCGTAGTAGATGATCGGACCAAACGTAAATATTACGGGCATAACCCGTAGTACGATGATCGGGCGAAATATAAATATTAGCGGTGGCGCCCTCCTAAAGTTATAAATATTTGTGGAATATTTGATAAGTAATTACAACCTGATGCAATAATTGTGGTAGATGCAAGTACTACAAAAAGTTTATTTATACAAAAATCAGTAATACAAAATTAATAATCTGCAATGGCGTGATACACCATACAGCAGTCGTATACTTGAAACGATCATCAACTGCTTGTCAACGATCTTTCAGGGAAGAAAAGATTCGCTATAAATAAAGAAATACACGCAGTACAGATTTTTTATTCGAACAACAGAATATCAACTTGCGCGTGTAAGGACTTCGTGGCTCCGCGGAGGTCCGCGGATTACAGGCTAAGAATCGCTGCTCTGGTTCAATATTCCGTGTTAGCTGAAGCGTACACGTATTGTTTTATCCGTCTTTTGCGTGAATCCATTGCAACTGCCGTCTGTCACTTTCAACGACCCAAGAAAGACTGGAATAACGTGGCCATCGACCGACTTCCAGTCGAACCATTGAAATATACTCGCTCGAGTTAGCGACTGGATTAACGTAAACCCAGCTTTAACCTCGCCAAATTTTTATCTAAACATTCGCTCGAACCTCTACCCAAGCCCTCGCCCAGGGCTTAAGCTTGGGTATTTTATACATAAATATCAACTCTTCTAAAATATATTCGCTAAAATTGAAAATTCACGCAGACATCCATCCAAGTCAATATTCAAGACCTCACTGAAGCCCACATTCAAGTCTTAGCCTTAACCACGGATATTTTATATAAATAATAACTTTTCAAAAATATTATATTCGCTAAAACTGAAACTTCATTAACAAACCTCCATCCAAATTATCACTCAACCACTCACCGAAGCCCTCATCCAGGGGTGTGTTATATAAATAGCAACTACTCTCAAATTTGTAATTGCCTCTGCTCGCAGAAACGTTTCTAATTAAATGGAACGCCATCGAAGATAATCGAATATTCGTGTTCTTTTAAGTCTTAAGCATTTGCCTATCCGGGCTTTGCGGTGTTTCGGTCTTACAAATTTATATTTATTTTTATTAGTCGCTTACGTATGTATAATCTTAAAACCTATGTACTTCGGAGTGGCAGCGTGTGTGTATCGAGGAAACGGGCACGCTGCGATTCTCCGCAGTTTCCACGCCAAAGGGGTGGAAAGTCTGATGCACTCCTCGTGACCTACATACTATCTCGTCCGTCTTCGATAAAGTGACTATTATCCTTTCACCCTGTTTAACCGCAACTTTCAACGACTTTGTTGGGCGAAGGATGTGGCTGACTCCGATGTCGTTAAATTGATCTATACACACCAGCTTCCGAGATAGTATTTACGAAACTGAGATCCATGGTCATTGATTCGTTGGCTGACGATCTGGATGGAAATCGACGTCGATAAATCAACGGCAAGGAAATAAACTGCGGAACTCGAACAATGCAATCTTTCGCATAAACTAGTGAGACAGCGTTTCTACAACGACACGATGTCGTTGATGTATTTTCGGTGGCGTCGACTGCTGCTGGTCGTCGACCGAGAATTTTTATATTTTACAGCTGCGAAGCATAGTACGATAGTTACAGACTTTTATGCAGCAATTACGTAGACTGATGGTTTTCGAAGTTTGAAACGCGCGTACAGAACATACAGATACACGTGCCATTTCCAATTTTTCTTTATCTTCCTCCAAGAGAAGTAATACGTGAATAACCTTATCCTACTTTACTTACACAATGGAAATTATCTTTATTATTATTATTATTATTATTATTATCGCATGGGTGCAGTAGCAAGTACAAAAGAATACAATGGTAAGCGTACAGCGAGAAAAGAAAGAGAAAAGGATATTATTATCACGCGATAAGAGGATATTGTGGAGTTTCGTTTTAAATGCGGATAAGCGTCCAGAGAAAAAGTCGACATTTCCAGCGTATCGATTTGTTAATTCAGTAATTCTATTTTAATGGATCTACGGAGCCACAGCACGTTTTGGTACTTGACAGCAAAAATTCTTCAACAAATTCCTAATGCATCGAGGCGTTGTATATAGATCGATTCGTTTTAAAACAGACATAGGGTTCATTTTACCATTAATAATTTTGGATAAAAACGAAAGGTTTGTTAGAATTCTGCGATTTTCGAGAATAGATAGGCGAATATTATGCAAAATAGGTAGTTATGATTATGAGACGACATTCTAATACCCAACTTAAAACCAGCAATAAGATTATGCATTGTATTTGTGTATTGTATTATATATCTTTCATATAATGGAGATCAAATAATTGGTGCGTATCCTAATGTCAATCTTCGTAACTTTTCTCATCGATCTTTTAAATAATTTTTTCGCACAATTTTTCATCAGATATTTGGACGTATAGCAAACAAATTTATATACAAACTTCGAATACTAATTATTATTTGTATATTATCATTATGCTTCAGTTCGGACATCTTTTGACAAAAGTTGCACATATTTGAGAGGGTTTTCAGGAAAATAGAGGGAAAATCGCACAAATTGCGAAACAAATGTATTTTTAGCGTACATTCGACAATTTCCTACGGTCAGGTTTTCTGTTACAAAACGTTGGAATTAACCCGAGTACTCGTTTTAATTACTCGACTAATTTAATACCAAGGGTTAGGTTAGGATTAGGAGTAATGTAACACTTGGCTAATTAACTTATTTGTCGGGTAGTTAAGTATGCGAGTATTCGGCTTGGAAACCATCTGCCAACGAGACAGGGACAATTCGCGCATAATACTGCAGCATGCAGCATTTTAGCCATTCGTGTCCTGAATTATGTCGTTACTTTTTACGACTATTCTTGTTCTGGATATTTCCTGGTATTTTGAAACGACTCGTTAATAAAATGATATCGACAAAAATTGTACTTTTGATACAAATGAAAAAAAGGATTAGTATTTGACAAGATACAATATCCTGTAGCGCAGTCGAAGATTGGAATTAAATGAGCTTCTCAGAAGTCAAACTAATTAACAGGCTTCTTGTACTTATAAATAATTTAAAGATGCAAAAGTACATAGCAACGTGGAAAAATATATGAAATATCCAAGGTATAGTGATCGCAATAATAAGTGAAACATATCACTATTCAGATTCCATTTCTCCAGTTCTATTCAGTAGTAGTTTAATTGCAGCTAAAGATTTAGAAACTTAGAGAACCTGACAATACACTAGGTAACAGAAACAGATCTTAAAAGATGTAGAAATTTGAAAAGGCCAAACATTAGATGGTAGAAATAAATCGTAAAAGATCTAGAGACTTAAAGAAGCCAAAGATATTGAATAACAGAAAATGATAAAAATTAGAACTTTTTCTTAACGAAACATTCGTTTTCAAACACAGCGTGTCGTTGTGAGTAGAAATGCGGGATGCCTAATCCATTTGACACAGCGATAGCTGTGCAAGATACGCGTCGACTGCAATAAGATCTACTGAAATTAATAATGCACCGTACATGACCTCATTTTCTCGTACAGGCCTCGGTTATTAGACGCGGACTCTTGTTTTCCGTGTACACATTGTTCCGTTGTCTCATTTTGTCACCTCGCGAAACAGGGATGCAGGAAGGGGATGGAAAATTTGTGCGACGAGTTGGTCGACGAAGGTGAGCCCGGGACGATGATCGCGACCATAAGAACAAAACATCTTTTTCACGTCGACGAAATGTGCCCACGCGTACTATTTCGAGAGGAACACGACTTACGTAAGGGTGGAAGAGGAGACGTGGGTGACGCTCGTGGGAAGATGTGGCGCCCATCGTTTTCGCAATTCTCGACGAGGAATGGTCTCTTTCAAAACAACCATCGACGAGAGGTCGTTTCTTTTTTTTTTTTTTCTTTTTTAAACAGTTTTCGACGAGGAAGAGAAACGAGGTTCCGACAAGAGACCGTAAACCCTACGATTCCTAACACTTTATTCGAAGAGAATAAAATTTGGTGGTGGCTGATGGTGGAAGGTTGTTAAAAGGCTTAAAGATTCTACTACTTTTCCTTTGTCGAGGAGGGAACGTTAATTTTCTTATGCCGAGATTGAGATTTCTTTAATTTTCTCTCGTTTCAGATCTACTGGAATTTTCGATCTGTTTAAGTGGATTGAGGTTTTCTAGATCGCGCGTGAAACTTTTTATATCCAAGAACTGTATGTTTCCATTCTTTGCAAGAGAGAAAGTTAATATTGAGACATAATGTTAGCACGATTGAATTGGGTCTCTTAAATTCGCCCATTTTTAAAGATCTATTTAAATTTTAATAATATTTAATGGAGATTTCGTGGTTCTTGGAAGCCTTGAGAATTTTATTCTCTGACTCGCTTAAGTTCTCATAAATTCTTATAAATTCTCTTGTAAAACATTTCGTAGAAGATTTATAAATTCCTTTTTCTCTTTTGTGACAGAGGAATAAGTTAATTTTAGTAATATGACTAATTTGAAATTTTGAAGAATCTTTCTTCGAACTTAGTCATCTTTAATTAACTTCTGTCGTGTTTTCTACAGCTTCTTGGAAGACATAAGAATTCCCCTTTTGTCTATTTTTTCCTTTACCAAGAAGAAAACTAACTTTTTGTTGAAAAGCAATAATATTTTTAAATTAATTTCTTTTTAATTAATTATTTAGTGACATTGATACGACGATGAAACGTTGTATGATATTATTTTCAGTGATATTCCAACTTTCTCTGATCTTCCAAATATTCGTATGGAATTTCATAGCTTGTTCTCGTTTCTCCGTTTGTTACACAACTGAAGTGCTTAAATGGGCCAATAAAACGGCAATCAGAGTGCTCTTAAGAGCATCGTTCTCTGATTATTGTTCTTCAAAATATAAACAACGAAAATCCTTCAGATTCACGTCCACGCCCAATCAAACGAAGAACAAAACGCTATTAACCATTTTGTACTTTACATTTCTAAATCAAGCAGTGCTTGTCGAATGTTCGGAATAAATACGTAACATTGAAATCAATATTCCAATCGTGAAAGCAAAGAGATATAACACGAAACAAAATAAAACGTGGAAAACATTTTATTCGAAAAATATTTTTATCTTCGACAAATTATATTGTTAATTGGAAATGAAAGGCGACGTAGTTCGTTAAATAAGGATGACAAGTGTCGTACAGTTCGGTTTATGTCATGGTGAACGTAAATAAAATATAGGAAAATAATATTCGAAGAATCGCTACGGAAGGAATCGTACGATAAAACCAGTGCTGGTTGCGAGTGAATTAAATTGTCTGGCAGCCTGTGAAACTTCGTCGTTCGTTTAGCGATGTTTCGCGTTTCGATTCTATTTCGAACGTGTTCAAGCGATTTATAACATGCTCGCGATCTCCGAATGTCGCGTTTCACGCAGAATAGAAATAAATACACCTGAATGGCGTCAGAAAAGAGCGCTTGGGAAAATCGTGAGAAAGGCAGCAACGCGTTTACATTGAATTTCATCGGAATTCATATTTTTATGTATACCTTTAGGAATATACGTTAAAAACCACAGAACCTGCATGGAGAATTGTTTCACTTATCAAATATTAGTTCAGAAAATATTTTATTTTAGATATTAGCTCAGAAGGTATTTTAATTACAGACGTTATTAGAAAGTGTTTTACTTTGAATATTATATATTTTCTTTTGTTGCATGTTATGTGTGTTTTATGGATTTTTGCACCTTAGAATTTTACACAAATGGAAACATACGGAAACTTATAGCAAATTAAAATTGAGTTTTTACTGTGTAGTGATAAATCGTTTTGGACTTTAATATCATTATTTAGTTAAAACAAAATCGCTCTAATTCTACTTATTATTCAGAGTTTTAGTCCTCTTAAAGTTTAACTTTTCCTAGATTACCTTTCTGTAAATTTGCATTGTATACGAAACAAGGTTTAGAGTAACTTCTTAGCATAGTATATAAGATTCGTAGAACTTTATAAAAAATATAAAGTGTTTTAATTTCAGCCTTAATCCCAGGGGGTAATTTTAACATTTAGCAAAGTGAACATTTTCCCATACATCATCTCTATAGAAGTACTCAGACGATCAACATTATCGTCAATATTATTGTTCATGTTATTGTCAACAATTAAGGTTCTCAGTGCTATCGTGAACAAGAGACTCTCTAGACGATCAATGTACACATGTTTATTGTCCGTACGATGTTGAGAATCTTAAATATTGACAATAATATCGATCGAACGAGCGCTTCTTTTGAAGATATTCGCTTCCGACGCATTTGAATAAATAAAGATTAAAGGATCTTAGAGAGGAGTATAGTTCAACTTAGTAAACTTTGACTTAGTAAGTACATACATACAGCGTTCTGACAATTTTGGTTTCGAAAGATTAAGTTCTTCTTTCGCGTAGTTTCCATTCATAATTTCAACACAACTTTATAATAAGAATCAACAATTTTGAAATAACAATGGTTAAGTTCAATTAAGAATTAAGAAGCTCAAAATTACGGATATTCTTATCGTACAATTGTACTACGAATTTTTATGCATTCACGAGTAGTGCAGAAATGTATAGAATGCAGGTAATATGAGAAATTATATTAAAATATATACTACTCATTATCACAATCGGTAACTAAAACAATTTTATACTTAAGTTCCACTTTTTTACTACTATTCCTAAAAATATAATAAAAATACGCAGTACACTTATAATGGATCATTATAGAATTCTTTACAGTAGCCAAATATATCTTCACTATTCAGCATCACAATCTCGAATAAAATTTGCGTTACAAATATATATATATATATATATGTGTACAAATGAGTCATTTCAATTGACAGCGGTGTCAAAAGGGGTGATAATTAGTCATGATCTGTTTAATTCTGCAAGCACAAAGAAACCGCTTCGTCGATCGGTCATTTTATTTTCGGTAGCGGTGCGTTTGCCGAAATTTCTTTGTATCCGAGTTGGTAACTTTCCAAAAAATCTGTTTGCATGTGATCATCTTTATTTTTATGTGTTTTACAATCCACTTAAATCGAATCATTACGCCGAAGCGAATCGCACACGTGTTATCAGATTGTTCCACGGAACAGCTTCATCTTGGATGAACGACCTCTTCTTCCTTTGGTTCCATACCATTTTACTTTATACGTACAGTGACTCACGAAAGTAATCGAACAATCGTCACAGACGCTTTCTATACGCTGAATATATTATGTGCATTGTACGAAACATGTTGCAATTTCGTTAGCACTGCGACGAGACACGTCTATCGCGATTACAATAGAAAAATTTTCAAAATCGTATTGCAACACTTACCACACAAGCTTTTTGCGAACATATTATGTGCATTGTACGAAACATGTTGCAATTTCGTTGGCGCTGTAACGAGACCCGACTAATATCGCCATTATAATTACTAAAATTTGGAATCGAAGCGAAAATGGAAATAGAAATTACGAGGCGTTTATTGCAAATATACACTTAGCGAAAAATTAGTGCACTTAGTGTAGCAAATGTATAGTTAGTATACTTAGCATTACTAAATTAGTACAATTAGCACGAATAAAAGTTTTAAGCACACAATTCGCGTTAAAAATGGTTTCGTTACATATCGTGGTTTCTTACCATAGTAAGTAATAATTGTTTGTTCAAATATTTTGTTGATCTCTGCATATCTTCCAATAAATATCTTGTATCTTCTATATAGATTATCAGATATGTTTCAAATTTTACTAATACAATCACGACAGTCGTGTCTCGTTACTACGCTAAAGAGATTTCAAAATGTTTTGTGCAATAGATTGTACGAAACGTTTACTGTATAGCGAATTAATATTCGTTAATTTCTTTCAAAACATAGAAGTGCTATACTTTTAGGAGAATTAAATAAAAACTTTGATTCGGTGCTAATATTACGCGAGACAGGAAAAAGAGAAACGATAAAAGAAACGAAGATTTGTGTTTTTGAAGTTGATGCAGCAGGTGTTTAATCTGTTAGCCATTCTTGATTCTATTGTACGTGTAAATTGAGCCACCTCGAAGGTAGTGCACTTGCCTTTTAGGAACTTATCGATCCAATTTTTCTCGTTCGTTTTAACGACCCGTGAAAAGCTCTCAGCTTCGTGAACAGCTCGTTTTATTTCTTTCCCTTTTTCGCACACTTTCATCTTCATAATATTTTCCGCCCTCTGTTTCCCCTAGTTTAAACAACGTACACATACACCTTCTGTTCGAAAGCGAGTAAAAATTAAACATGGGAGTAAAACGACAAATATTAGGAAAATGAAGTTTTTGGAGGAAATAGTAGTTAAATTTTGCCACAAACTTCCCACGTAGAAAAAATGATATAAAGTTTTAAGACTTTTTAAACTTCTTTTAAAACCGATTTTCCTTAGACTCGAATAGCAGCAGAAATAACACGTGCATCAGACAATAGGAAGAAAAGAATGATATCGTAAACAGCGCGACGGTGGATTATTTATTATGACGCTATTTATTATTAATTATTATATTATTATTTTATTATTATTATTATTAATTTAGTATTATTAATATATACAAAAATAGGTAATTCATACTTTTCGCAGAGAATGAAAAGTTACACTGAGTGTGATGTAACCAAAAATATAGGGTTGGATGTTTAGAAAGGAGAATGATATTGCTGTTTTCAGGAGTAACGATGCATAGAAACGCGTAAAATTAACTTCATGGAATATGCTTCATTCCACGCCATTTCGTTTCGCCTTGTTACATCTCTTCCCATCTCTAGCTAACTATGTTAAAGATGCAATTTGCCATGGCTGTTTTGAATATTTTTGAATTCTTTTGAATACTTTTATTTCTGTTAATTTATTACGTGTTCTAACTTTATTTTCTAACAGTAATTTTATGAACGTGGCGAATGAGACGACGCGGAATTCCTTCCGAGGACGTCGAAGATGGAACGATGAGTATAAAACGCGATTCGAAGGACACGGTTCAAAGAAGATTATCGCTTTATTGAGTCGATGTCCATAAAGGAAGAAACTATAATCGTATGAACGCAGTACCCTTGATAAATACAGATGAAAAATGAAGCTTCCTTCGACGCACTCACAAATTAAGCTTCTTCCACAGGGATACTTATATAAAAAAAGGAAGATCGTTTGATAAAGTAGAAACTCGCGTTCACGATGAGGGAAAAGAAGATAATAAAAGATAAGGATAAGTTAGAGACATTAGAGGGTTGAAGATAAATTGGGCGAATGTCAGGGAAACCGAATCGAGGACGGAAAAATAAGAAGATCAAAGTAAGAAATAGTATTTCATTATCATGAACCGAAATGGCAGTAAGAAAAGACGCGAAAGTTAAATTACCAAGAAAATCCGTAAGGTGAAGTGAAAACAGATTTAAGTTGAAAACTAGCATTTCGCTGAAATGATGCGATTTAATTCCGTGTTAATTTAAGCAAAGATGCTCCGAATGCGAAAATCTTGATGGCCAGAAAGTTCCAAAGTTTCAAACATATACGATATGAGAAGAAAATGTCAAATAGAATTCAACGACGCTTTTAATTTTATGTTAAGTTCATCGCAATTTGAACTTGGAAAACATCTATAGAATAATAAGTATAAAATGATGTAAATGTCCTATCGCTAATTAACAAACAGAATATTGTTTAATTATTAAATAAAAGAAATTTCAGCAGATATTTTATGAAAATCGATATTTAATATTTTTAGCTAAAAGCCACGACAGTTATTTCGAGGAAAAGAATATTTATTTGCTATCTATTTAATATTCGTTGTAAAATTTTTTAACGCTTTTCATGATATCTAGATAAAACAGAAATTAAGTAAATCGTACGGATATTTGTGAACAGGTATGCACATTCTTCATGCGATTATGCTAACTAAAAAGCTTGGAAAAATTTTAACTAAAAAGCTTGGAAAAATGTTAAAATTTTATGCTGATCATGTAGAGATCATAAAAGTTTGCCAGCGTAGGTTAATCTTGTTCTGAACTGCCATTTAAGAGTATAACTATGTAAAAACTTCTGTGATTTGATTTAGGAAAATTGCTACGATCATATCTCCTAGTCTTTAGTGAGATTTATATAATTAAAAAATATGGCACACATTGAGAAACTAATATTCGTAATGTTTTACCTCCGAGTAGGCGTGCAATTTCTACGAACCACGAGAATCATGAAACTTCCACGAAAAGTTCCAAGGATCATTATAAATAAATTCTTTCCTATATTATGCCTGTGCAAATCGATTCTTCTGTAACGTTAAATTAGGTTTTGTCACATTTCAGTCTTTTTTACATTTTGTTTTATATATACACTTAATAAACATCATGTTCAATAGCCACCAAATTATTCTGCAGACTACTGATTTGATATGTTGAAATTTTGCATATAGAATTTAGATCGCAACATTTGCTTTTGTTCTTTTTACATGTAAGCATACACATACTATAGAGTTTCTTCACAATTACGCTTTTACTTCGGTAAAACAGATCGTTGAAAGCACCTGTGCCGTTTAAATAACCGTTTCATTCCCGATAATGCGTGTACGCAGTATTCTGCTCCAACAAATTATCAGACAAAGAAAAAGAAAATCTGTCTATTTTTAAGTAAACTAGTCTGGGATTTTAACGTGTCTTTACGAAAACATATCAGAAAAAAATTTTTTATTATAATCGTATATAACAACTGATAAAAAAATCAAATTCTCATAATCATAAAAAGACTAGGTTTCTATTATAACTTACACAATAACTGATAAAAACAATTTGCCCTAAAGTCATAAAAAAACTCCATTTCTACTATGATACGTACAATACCCGATAACAGACAATTTCTTTCATACCCATAGAGAAACTATGTTCGTATTACAAACTGTAAAGGAAACTATATTTCTAAAAAACTATATCCAATAACCGACAAGAGAAGGACTTTTTCCACAGTTTAAAAAAAATTGTATCCTAAAAAGAACACCTACAAAAGTATTAAATCTTTTACAGTCTCCTCGGTAACATCTTCAAGTAACCATAAACCTTGGCTTATCCTCCAAGCAATCCTTCGTACGACCCAACACCTACATAGCCAACACCGTGACAACAGCATACTTAGCGTCATATTTTTCCTTCCTCGAAACCGCTGAACTCCTAAAATCATGTTCCATGACGTCAATCGCTTGATAACGCTACGCTTTGAGTAGCCTCGAAGAAAGCTCCGCATAGCGGTTGAAGAGAGTGGTGGTAACAGTAACCGATTGCAGATTCGGGTGGCGTTGAACGGGTTGCAGTAGCTGCAGGGCCGGCACCGCGACGCCCGAGCGTCGTTGGCCTCCTGGTTGCGCGCGATTCGCGTGGCGCCTTCGCTCGATATCCGCTGCGGCAAAACCATCTGGTTCCGTTGGTAGCGCGTGGTGGGAGCAGCCTCTGTTTTATTTCTGTCTCGGTGTCCGTCTGCACCGGGGCCAACCAAGACGCAATCGTGCAGTTTTCGCGTCAAACCAACAGTTCGATTTTGTCCCGCGTTCCATCTGTACCGATTCTCCGTGTCCTGAGACATGGAGGACAGTTACACAGTACACAGGCGGCGCAAAGCCGCGGCCAGAAGGCGCGAAAAGACACCGGATCCTTCCGCGAGGAACCAACGATTGGTGGAAACTTCCGACGACGAGGAAGAAGCGAGACGCGCCAGGATGGAGCAGATGGCGGAGGATGCTGAGCGAGCCGAGTTGGAGGATCGGGAGAAGAGAAGCAAGGAGGAAGATCTGCAGCTGAAGGTCGAGGAAAGAAAGAAGAGGAGTCCAAGCAAGGTGAAGGACGCTGATGGTAGAAAGGTGAGCGAGGAGAAGAAGAGTTCTGCTTCTCCTCAGAAAGAATCGCAAGCACGTGAGAGTGACGCTACAGATGAGACCACTGCACAGTCGGTAAGGAAGGAATTGGCTAGCCAAGTGGATAACGGAAGTCGAGCGATGGAAGCGACCAAGAGTGGAGAAGTTGTTACGAAGTATCAGGATGCTATACCGAGCTCAAAAGATATTGACGGTGATATAGATCAACCGATCGAACCGAGGAAGGCGGAAAGACGTTTGAAGAAAAAGTCGAGGGAAAGAATGGAGAGACACGGTCAGTCGACCGACTCTAGCGATATGGAGGAGATAGACAGGCATCCGAGAAGAACTAAATCGCCGGAAACAGGGAAATTTAGAATAAAGAAGAGTTCCTCGAAGAAAATTAGCAGCGGTGATTCTGAAATTGGAATGAAAGAGGCGATCGAGAAGCCTCCAAGGGAGAAGAAGTCCAGTAAACAGAAGCTTGAGGGAGACGATCAAGCGAAACCTGAAAGAGGACGTTCTAGAGTTCATAGTCAAACTGACGATACCGACGAAGATCGTAAAATGAAGAAAAGCGAATCTTTCCCTCGGCAGACGGAAGAAGTCGCGATGAAGAGATCCTCCTCTGACATAAAGAAGCAGATAATTCCTTTGAGTAACGACAGTCTAATGAAAGATTTAGCTAGGGCCCAGGAGGAATACCTGAAGAGAGAGCAGAACATCCTCGATGCCGATATTCCGGACGTGTTCGAGGATGCTCAAGAAGAAAGGCCGCTAAGAAGAAGAAAATTCAGTACACCGCTCACAGAGACGGAACAAGACGCCATCGAGAAATCTATCGAGAAGCTGAAAGAGTCTGAGAGAAGAAAAGGTTGGTTTTCTTGGCTGCCATTCTTTGGCAAGAAAAAGGAAGACAAAGAAGACGATGACCCAGAGAAGAAAGAAGACTACGAAGAACCAGAGAAAATCAAACCACCAAAACAAAAAGAAGAACCAACAAAAGTTAAAACAGAAGACAAATTCTTAGAAGTAAGACTGCACCAACCGGCGAAAGTCACTTTCATGGACTTTTTAAGGGCAATGAAAGACGTGGTTGCGGAGTTTAAGGCGTTCGTCGCGCAAAACCCTCGAGAAGCACAAATTGTAAGAGGATTGAGAAATCGTTGCATGTCAGAATTAATGTTGGTGATGATCTACTGTGGTTTGGGCGCGTTCATTTTCCGGTTCACCGAGGGTGCATTCGAGACGTTCTACAAATGCGGCGTGAAACGCGTGAAACGAGATTTCCTGGATAGTTTGTGGAACTACAGTCACAATCTGAGGGAAGACGACTGGAAGAGCATGGCTCGCCGGAAGTTAATGGAGTTTGAGGAGCAGCTGCACACTGCTCACGAAGCGGGCGTTCATACATACAGCGGGCAAAGAAGTTGGAGCTTTCTCAACGCTGTCGTGTACTGTCTGACAGTAATAACCACTATCGGTGAGAAAATCCGGATAGCTCCGGGATAAAAGGAAATATGGAAGGAAAATATAAAATCGATGTGCGACGATGTGAAGAGATATGGTTATCGCAAAAGCTCTTATAAGTTCTGTATTGATTTTCCTAACTGGCTGATATAGTCGTACAGACGATGATTGTGGGTTGTATACTTGATTGTCAAAAGCTGAATGCGCACGCGTTTCGTGCCAGCGGCCTAAATTTTTCAAGAACGATGGGTTCGTAGGGGACTTTGGGAATTTATTACGTTCTGGAAAGGAATATCGTGATTTTGAAACTTCTGAGGATTTGGTGCTATGGAGAGATACGTTGTTATTAAATATTAGTAATAGGATGGATATCTAACTAGGGATTTATGATTCAGATTTCATGTTTAGATTAACAATGACTATGAAAGACGGTTTTTAAGGGTAGTTTGATATTATGAAATATCTTTTTAATCTGATTTCACAAAATATTTGATAATAAAATTGGCAATTTCCAGGGAAACGAAATTCAAATATTCATGATGCAATGAATTATGCGAAGTTATAATTCAGCTCTTATGTTTAGTCTCTTAGAAATTACTGATCAGTAGAAATCTAATTAATCTAATATGGAAAGCCACGAATGGTTTTTAATTTTAATCTTATTTAATGACGACAATTAAAGCTGGAAATTATCTGTGAAATGAAATTCCAATATTGCTGATAAGTTGAATGTTCCATATTTTATATTTGGATTGTTAATAATCCCTAATTAGTAAAACCATAATATTATAATATTGCTAACAGATTGAATATTAAATTAAATCTAACAAGCATATAATTTACTTTTCGTATTTACGATCTTGCGAATCTTTAATTAGTAGAAATTTAATATTAAATTTATATGATTTGCGAATATGCGTAACCATTTGAATCTAGATCGATGAGATGAACACAAAGCCAATAATTATCGATAAATCTAAATACAAATTACATCGACTATCCGATCGATTCGAATTTAATAAACAGAAAATCAAATTGCATAATATTTCGTTTCATCGAAGCAAACGATCCCAAAGTTTACGAGTAACAAACAGTTCTAAACAATAATCGTTTACATATACGAGATACTTGAAAGGAAAGTTCTATTATCGAAAAATTCGACCACTTTACGAGCAAACGACCGCCAAATTGTACCACTAAAATTGCTAAACTTAGACCGAACGCCACCGCGTATTTAGTATCTCTCAGGTTTATTTTTGTCCCATAGAAATATATGTATAGAGGTGTGAATCTCTCGAGGTTCGACCCTCTCGAAAATTTTAATTCTCATTATCGAATATGAATCATGCAATTCCAGTCGTTACAGTGTCTCAACTTTACGAATCTGTCGCTCTATTTTAGGATACGGACATATTTCACCTAGTACCACCACCGGAAGAGCCATCACAATAGTTTACGCTATCTTCGGTATCCCGATGTTTCTGATAATATTGGCCGATTTTGGCAAATTATTCACGCGTGGTATCAAGTTCCTCTGGGCGTTCGTCCGAAGGGTGTATTATACCGGAAGTTGTCGCAAGGTTCGTCGAACCGTACCTGTTCAGGTAAGATCTCAAAATCATAGAGAACGATCGTCTTGTGACTTTTGGTTTCTATTCGTTTTATTTCTATCCTAAGAGGAAAAGCAATTTTCCACTCTTAACTGTTTATTGCATTTTCTAATATATACAAAAGAAAAGGATAAATTTTAGATTAAGTTAGAGACAGTTTAGATTAAAGTCAAGTACTGCAAGAAGTCAATGCGCAGCATTATCGCAATAATCAAATATCACGGTACAGAAAGTGAAACGTCTGAAATTACGTGTTCTACCTTCTGACATCGTATCTCGTGAGCTCACCAAGCTTATACCGCTTCCATCGACTGTAACATTGTGATTTCTAATTTCACTGATTAAGCCTTCGGTAAACAGGAAGTGATGAAAGGCGTGCAATTAGTTTACGACCTAGCAACGTTTAAGAGGCCCTCGCAGATTAATCCAGAGGATATCGAAGAAATGCAAAAGCAGGCTCCGCAATCTCAGACGGTCCTCAACTTGGATGGAAATGTGCCTGACACACCAGGAACACCGGCGATGTCCGCGTTCGCCATCGACGACGAATTTAATCTACCAATCTCTGTTGCCATCTTCATTCTACTCGGTTACATTTTCATAGGCGCCACATTGTTCTGTTTATCGGAAGGATGGGGCTTCTTCGAGAGTTTCTACTTCGTTTTCATCTCCATGAGCACTATCGGCTTCGGCGATTACGTGCCAAAGGTGAAAATTCTTCGCATTTTTTTTTTGTTTTTTTTTTTTGGTTTTACTTCGACGATGTTTCAGTCGTCTTTTTTATATCTTGCATCACGCCCCGCTCGTTTCGCCTTCCCTAAACGACGAGATCGATTCGTTGCTAAACTGATTCCAAGAGACACGTTCGATGGAAAAGTTTTCTTTTAACTCAAAGCTGGATACGCAGCGTTTAGTCATATCGTGTGAGAGATTTTCAGAATTTTGTAAACTGGGACAACGTTACGTAATCCTCGGATAGCGGTATAAATTTTGATTTAGGCAAAGTTAGTATTTGTTCGATTTCGTCGTATTTTTAACGCAAAGAAATTTAGAAAAGAAACGGTAAGAATCGAAATTCGGAGAAAGGAAGGAACTTTACAAATCCTAGCAAGCTTACTATTGTAGTATCGGGAAAATTATCTATAATTTTATTTACGATACTTCGATCGTACAGATGTTAATTAGACAGGAAACGATGGTTCCTTAACTTGAACTAAATACAATATCGTACTTTAATTCAGACAACTCGACAATCAATTCGCAACTCTCTCTCGACAACGCTAACAACACTCTCTCAACAACGCAACTCGTACTCTCTGCTTTCTCAACTCAACTCTCTAACTCCTCGACTAACACTGACTGTTCGACTCACACTCTCTGACTCCCAATTCATCCTCCTCTAGCATTCCTTTTGTCTTTTCGTAACCTCACCACGCACGTGTTCCGCAAGAACTAGGTGACCTTAGTTACATAGGCTTTTTTATAGTTTATTCGATACCTATCAGGCCTTTTTTGTTCACGATACTACACTATTTTACACCATTTCCCCTTATCTTTCTATTTATCTTAATGAGTGATTCGTTGAATTGAAAAATCTTAATCTTATTTTAACCAAGGACGAATTATTAATTTTTCTCTGTACAAATGAATAGAGGAAATCGATATTACTTAGAATTTATTAAATCATTTTACGAAGTATTATTATACAACGTGGCTGAACTCTCATAATCTATTTTAACTTATTAAATTCAGAACGTGTCTCTTCGATGTACATTCTTCGATTTTCATTTGCGATTAGCGTTTGCTTTATATTTGACCGATGGAATGTACCCTTGTCCCCAAGATTCTTATTCAGTGAGCTATATAATTAACTTATTCTTTTGCTTGTCCCTTTCACGGTGGCGTTCAGACGGTAAGCTTTGAAAATCAAAAAGTTAATCAAGAAACAGACAAACAAACACAAATTCTAAAGAGAACTAATAATGCACATCACCGTATATACACACTATTTCGTACATGCTTTTCGCATAAATCTCACATCGGCACAATTGCACGTGTTTTCTTAGCGAAAATTAAAACAAAAAAAAAAAAAAAACTGCCGATGACAGAATACACGCGCACACATTAACAAATTGATTGGTTGGTTGATCTAGCATCCCATATACATGATGTGTTCGATAATATACCTGGTGTTCGGCCTGGCCCTCACGTCTATGTGCATCAACGTCGTACAGGTACGAATTTTTCATTAATTATTTTTTAAAGAAATAACAAAATCTAATAATCCGATTTAACCTGCGATAATCTAATTCTCATAATCCAATATAAATTACCAAATTTTCTAAATCTCTTATAATAGTAATATTTTCTAATCTACGATATTTTCTAATTTAATAAAAATCTAGTAATCCAATCTAGCCCACAGTATAATATAACAATGTGATATAAATAGTATAACATAATATACATATAATTTATATACGATAATTCAATTTAATTTTATATTTAATAATATATATGCGTGTACGTGTAAATAATCTGTCCCATAATAATCTAAATTTTCTAATCGAATATAAATTAAATAGAAGATCGACTTTCCGAACCTTTCCTTTATAGCATATAATAATTTCTAATTAAATTTACTGTACTAATTTAATCTAGCGTACCTTCAATAACTACGTAATCTAATTTAGAATATCAAAGAAATATTAATTTTCATTATAACGAACACATTCTACTCTATATTATTCCTACAGCTATAACGTTCCATACTATCGCGCTTTTAACGCTTGACAATTAATCTGGTCAACAGGTGATGCTATCAGACTCATTCAAACAGGCGAGTCAGAAGATTGGAGCGACGATTGGCTTCGAGATTGCGGAAGAGGATCAATCAGTGAATCCAGCGGTTCCTCCGCCGGTCGAAGTTGCTGACGTTCACGCTACCATCAAAGAGTCCGACAGTGGTGAAAAGGTTGCACCAAAGGCCAAGCAAGAAGACGTCGACTTATAAATAAGAACTTTCTACCAAAAGCCAAAAAAACCAAAAGGAACAAAAAAGAAAAAAAAAGAAATAGTCGAGTTATCCGATTGATCGCTGCGTTCGCACACCGAGCACCGATAACACGCGCGTTTTCGCCTTTAAAACAATAAGTCTTGTTCGTCCGGTCGGTTAAACAGGCAACGACGAGTCTCAATTCGACTCGATTCTGTTACCAGTCGAGGTCGCGGAGAAACGAAATCGATAAAAAATACACGCATACGATAATTCACTTTGAAATTGGTGCTTCAATTTTCAACGATCGTTCACGATCATCGTCCCGATCGATCATGGTACCTTGGACAGGGTGTACAGTGACGTGAAAAAGTTGATTACCAGACTGAATTTTTAACTTCGTATTTGAAGATCGATATCTGAAAGAACTTCAAGTGATATCGGGATACGCAAACACCGTATAGTTTATCCATGATATTGCCTGAAACTCTTTAAAATATCGTTTTTAAAATATAAGGTGAGAAATGTATCTGACCGGAAAACTTTGCACGCCACTGTAGATCGCGTTTCTGGTCGCTGTAGAAACGGCTAATCGAAACTTTTATGTTCCGTATGGTACACACTGGAATGATAAACGAGCGCTTATTTGACAAATCGGTTTAGTCCATGAAACAAAACACAGAGAAAATTGGAGAAATTATACATATAAAATAAGGATCGATCAAATGCTTTGGCGCGAAAAATTTCTAAAATTTCTAAAAATTGAGTTAATCACTTTCAGGTCACTTTGATCGAACGGCTCAAGTCATAGGATCTACCAGTTACAAAGACTCTCGCTGGCTGCACCGTAGTCGCCACAGAAAACGCACCTGATTACGAATTCCTTCGTGTCTGGTAGGAAGCCAACCTTGGAGCGTATTCTGAGAGCGAACGTTACGCTGACAACGCGATTAGAATGTGATCGATTTAGACATCGATAGAGAAGCGCGGAGTATTCTTCGATTCTTTTAGCGAGGAATGATCGAAATTGGCATCTTAAAATTAACAAGTTCCGTGCCATATGGTTCATTCGACGACGAAACGATTTTTATGACAGAAAGTAGAATTTTTATCAGAGACTTGATAGTATTTTTTTCGCTTTTCAAAGTGTCAGAGATTCAGAGAAATCGATACTTTTCTATGACTCGTTACTCTAAACCAACTTTTGACTATGCTTTGAAATTAATGTGTGAAATAAAAAAAAAAAGAAAAAGGAAAATAGAAAAAGATTAAAATACACGATAAAATTCTTTTAAAGGAATAGAAGTTACTTCAAACATGGTTACATTCTGATGAATTCATTTTGATGATTAAAAAATGTAAGAATCTCGAGGAACTAATTAAAGAAATCTTATATCGGTAAGGCAGAAAATATAAACGTTACCATCATCGATACGAATTACAGATGATATCGGGACTGATTCACGTGACCAATTCTAGAAAGTGATAAGGATATCTTGTAATTTGTGACGATTTAAATGGATAGTACTCTAGTTTCCGTAGATGCGAAATTACAATAAAGAGAAGCTTACTTGCAATAAAGAAGAACTTGATTACAAAGAATCGCCGCTTATTTTCTACGCGTAACTAAATATTCTACGATAAATTCTCTTTACTTTAAAGCTTCACCGAAATTTTCAATTTTCACCCGGCATGGAACGTGTTAATATTTTCCAGAACTATAACCGTACAACCTTAAATTTTCAATTTACAATCAAAATTCGCAGAAAATTTAAAATGCGTCTCTTGCGGCTCGTGTCAGCTGTCGAACGTTATTTTTATCGAGCGAACGACACTGCACGCGAACGCGAACTAATCAATCCGCATAACATAAAAAAAAGAAAATCTTATCGTTCCTCGCGATATAAACGGCTGATTGTCACATGCGTAACGTAAGAAGGAGGATATCCGGTTGTTTTTAGTTCGATGATAAGAAAAGACGTATAGTAATTCTGCGATTGTTCGCAGACCAGACACAGTAGTTGCGATTTATTTGTCGTGGTCTATTGTCGACAATAAATACAACCCTGTACTTTGTATATTTTGTAGATTTGTCGTGTTGCTATCTTTTTTTTCTTTTTTAAGTTGTTTTTATATTACGTACATACGACTATAATGAAGCTTTTGGACAGAGACGCCTGTACCGACTGAGTAGCTTTTAAACTTTCAGTCTCTGAGTTCTGTTCGAACGTTTCGTCCATATAAAGAAACAATGTGTGATCCTATTGTTTAAACAATCCTCCAGTTGCATTCGTAAAACATTCAGTGAAGAATATTTTTATTCTATGTTAATCTAAATAACATTCTACAATCTAAAGTACATTCGATGAATATAAAAATCAATAACTACATAATAGGTAGATTTTAGTATAATGAAACGTTATATTGGTACATTGAGATGTTATATTATATTTAAACTTGTTTAATTATTCAAATATTATTGTTGTAATTAAACTATATTTGTTACTTTTTGTCCTTTTTATGCACAGTTTTTGATGGGAATTTTCTTTAATTTTTGATAGATGTATAACGTATTTAAATGTATTTAATTATTTGTTATAAACATTATCAAATATGAAAAATATTTCACCATGTTATGTTAAAGAAGAGAGGAAATTATCAATTGATGAGTTTGTCGGTAAAACAGTGATTCATAGAACTTCTTTTCAACAATTATTGTTAAAAATTTTAATAGTTATCACGTAATAAATCAAAATGATGCACTACTAAAAAATCGATTGCAGAATAGCGAACGATGTTATAGAAGGAGAGAAAAAGGTGTTTGACGATTGAACTGGGGGATTGAAATAAATTTTCGTCGCGGGAAGAGGAAAAAAACTTGTGCCTTTTTAAGAATGAACTGTGTTAGCTATTTACATTTTATCAGATACGATAAGAATTCCTGTAACGCGATTAAATTATAGAAACACAGAAAAACAGATATATAACGTATATACTCGTTGCTACTTAAGTGACAAAAATATACTTCCTTTTTCCAACGATTGAAAAGGAATAAAAGATATGGCAGATCGCTTAATGTCTATACCATATGTCTTTGCAATTTTATTACACGTTATAAATTCACGTAACATAAATAAAAAGAAACGAAATAAGCGAGCAAATTGATTATGAGTAACGAGTACTTGTTATTATTAATATGATCATAATAATGACATCATTGTGAACTTTATTTATAAATAAATGTTTCAGATATTAGGATTCTTTCACCTTTATTTTAACCACTGTTCTTATATAGGCTGTCTCATGCAACTAAGACGTATGCATCCCATAACTCACAGAAAAAAATTACTTTATTCGTGACCGAAATTGAAATTAACTTTTGTGAAAAAATTATGACCACTATAATGACGATAATATTTTGCAATTTCAGTACGAATACTTCTACTTAGAACAAATTATTCATCTTAGAACAAAATTAAATGTAGAATTTAATACAGTGAAAATTAAATGATAATTCTTTAAATTTTTGTACACGATACTTTACTCAGACTAGAACGAAACTATCTGATAAATGTTGTAACTACCAATTGCGATCGTAGCCAATGAGCTCGCATTATTTGTTACATGTATAATTTATAATTCTATTACTTACAGTAATGCAATTAATAATTGTATATCAAACAATACGATTACCTATGTCTCACCACATGGAGGTACAGGAAAACACTACGTAGTTGAAATCACGCATTTCAAAATATGATACATCTTGGTACCATACACAACAACACAATGACGCTCCGCGCCAAAACTTCGCCTAGCTGTCTCCTGATTGGCTGGAGCGAAACGGTTCCTGATTCGTTTAAAGTCGCGCGTAGAATTGAAATACTGTACGCTGGAAAACCTGTTTCAGTCAAGGATCTATGATAGTTTCAGAACGGATAACGTACATGAACGACATTGCATCGCCTGTCTGTACCGATCACGTCGCTGTCGCTCATGTGCATCGGGTTTTATGTGCGTAACCTATCACTGTTGTCAGCTGTCAGTTACGCGCCGTGAGAAATTTACTTTCGAGAGTTTAATAAGCTAAGATCTTTTCGTAGCTATTGATTTTATCATCTTTGACGATTGAGTCGAATTTGAATATAATCACAGACGAATTGTTCGCACGGTCGTAACCGTGCTATTTATATTAATATTATAAAATGAAAAATGGATTCGCATGTTCTACATTTTTTCACTATAGGATAGTATTGTATACTTCATTAAAATTTATATTAACGGAATATACATTAATGTTATTTATTCATATAATGAAAAAAGGACTAATCTGATCCATTTAAGCAATGGGAAAAGATATTTATTAAAATTTTTCTGTTTTGAGTTTTAAAGTAACATCTATATTAAAAGGAAATTATATAACATGGATTTAGTGTTCCCCAATATAACAAATAAGATAAAGAACCTTATAGTTTACAATTTATTAATAATGAAGCTAATCGATCTATGTTACAATTTAGTTCTGACATAAGAATCTAAAAGATCATGCATTTACATGTGTTTTCTATTTGTATGTATTTGTAATAATTATTAAGAGCACTCATGGTCTTGGCTTTTTTATATTAACTTTCTTCCAAAAACTACAATCGCTAACTATATATGTGTTTATAAAAGTAACGAATGTTTCATTTTTGTTCAGAATTTGTAACTATACTACTTTGACTATGGATAATGTGCATAGGCTAAATAAATTATAAATAATAATTTTAATATGTGCAGGAGATCGAAAGCTTCATTTACTTCTATTCTCCATACCGATCGAGTGTCTTTATCTTAATATACATCTACGTTTGATCATAATTACATTTTTGTATTTGTTTTATTAATAATTTTACAGCAGTGATTTATGTTACCTTAAAGAGCAATTATATACATTAATTCATGTTATAAATATAAGTTATCATACATTTATATCTATATGTTCAGTTATGTAGCAAATAGTATTTTGAGCAGATTTTTTATTCAAGAAGAATGTAATACATTATGGAAGATGGTATTCCACTTTTATTAGATATCTTTTTGAATAAAAAAACAATATGAATAATTTCATGCATATATAAAAACTTAACAATTTTTCATGATTTATAACAATCCAATTGATAATAAACAATTCTCATTGTGTTTGATGGGTCGAAAACATTTTTTCCATGCAAGTGGAAGAATCAAGACCGTATGGTCTTCTTTGGCAGGTATTCTTCGCACACTTTAAACAAGATATTAAATTATGCTATTAATTAGTATTGGTATTCTTGCGATTGTTACTTTCTATACTGATATATATGTAGATTTACTCTTTTATGTAATAATAACATGCATTAAATCACCCGATTACATTTAGAAAAATGTTAATTTACGTAAAATTTAACAGCTATAGCAATTTTCTATTTTAGAGTAATCGCACCGTTATTTTATACCGAATTATAACATTATAATCGAGTTAATCTGATGTAATACTGTCGTGGAAAGTTTTTCACATTATTTGTCACTTATTAAATGAATTTCGTTACACAGTACCACAGTTCCAGTAGTTC
The DNA here is from genome assembly GCA_014737365.1 of Bombus soroeensis. Taxonomy (NCBI): domain Eukaryota; kingdom Metazoa; phylum Arthropoda; class Insecta; order Hymenoptera; family Apidae; genus Bombus; species Bombus soroeensis. Next base: position 797,162 of record JACXIL010000186.1, read on the forward strand.
CAGCAAAACAACAATCTGGCAGATTTACCAATTCTAATACATTACAATTACTCCTATAAATCATTTTATTTACACTTACGATTGGCTAGCGACAATATCGATAAAATCAGGTCATATGTGCACTATAGAGCGAAATAAACGTTATCGTTCATCTCTTTACATTCTCTTATACGTTGTATCTTCCATTTGCAAGATGTACCTGGGCACTTAGTGAGTGATCGCTTATAATTACATAGTATTCGGTAACGTTTAAACACGATTAGAGTAACATCGCAGCGACATCGCTCGTACTTATTGTTGAATATTATGGACATGAGGCATCCCTCATTACGTTACATCTGAAATTTATAAAAATAATGTCCTGCTAATCTTTCCATTTCTTGCTTTCTCATAAAATTACCACATCGTTAACAATATCGCAAATATAAACATCTTATGCTTTTATGTTACAAACGTACAAGTTTAAATATAGAATTATAAGTACCATTAATAATAATCGAACACATTCGTCATGAGTGAGTTTAACACGAGTGTCGCGATCATCTACGCCTACGCATTTGTTCGATATTATTTTTTTTTCTTTTTTTTTTTCTCTACAATCAGTACAACCTGTCGTATTAACGGCACATTATTTCCTTGTTCACTGTGTTTGTAATTGTAATTAAATTAATTGGCGTTCTTCGTGACCAACATTAATTCTCTTGCGACTACCAGTTTTTCTTTCAAAACGTTTCATCGTACCCTTTTTACTTTCATACAGTTCCTATCGTTTTTTCTCATATCGCTACTTCATACGATTCAATACTAAATCGCAGACCACTTGCAGACCTTTTTGGTACGGGCTCTCGGCTAAAGACTGTGCAAGTTTCATGGCCTCGATGCAATGCTTCCGCGCCAAAAATTTCGTTTGGTCCAGGCCCTGTGACTTGTGCACCAGCTCGAACGCTTTCTCCACGTCTCCTGGCTCTTGAAATCGGCGCATGATCATCGCGTTCAATTCTGGATACTGTGATAGAAAAACGAAGGAGGTACGTTAGAAATTAAAAGGTCAAATCTTAATATTAGAAAGCAAAAGAATATAGCAACTTATATTATGTCCAATTACGATTTATGAATTATTTATTGAACTACTATCTACAAATTTAAGTTTCCTTCTGTACGAGTCGTATAATACGAAGGGGATTATAGTAAGTCCTGATCCTAAAACGTATTTACCAATTAATTTATGTACTTTTCTAATTTTCTTACCCGTTCACAGGCGAAAAGAACTGGAGCAGTTGCAAGACCTAACTTCAAATCTGCTGCGGTAGGTTTGCCCATTGCTGACAAAGACGACACGAAATCCAAAAGATCGTCCACTAATTGAAATGCTAAACCGACGTTCCTACCGTATTGGAAGGCTAATTCGACCAACTGTTCATCGCCATCAGCTAGCATAGTCACCTACGTTCAAAATATATTTATTAATGATATATTGTTTGTTAAATTAATGATATATTATTTGTTAAATTAATCGTATTTATATTCACATTAATTAATTATAAAACGTATTTAACTATTCGTAGACATAATTCTTCGTATTAAAAACTGCTTCGACCTGTGCGAAAGGATTAAATATCAAGATCAACATGACAGTACATACCGCTTTCAAGGAATTAGCAACTAAGCTGGCTGTCTTGCGATACGTTTTCGTGAGGTAATGCGCGAATCTCTCGTTTTCCGTCTCCTTAGAGCCAAGCTGCATAAATTCACCCTGCACCAGGTCCGTCACGACCTGGAAAGCACCTGGACTTGTCAATACTTATTATCAGGGTTATATCAGGATCCTAGAGCATGTGAATACTCTTACGTATCCGTACAAATATTAACGTATTAATTAGCAGCTCGTAAATAATAGATATTTCTTTACTAAAAGTTATTCTATCTATCGCATTAAATATTCTATAGTTAAAGATATTCATATTGTAGATATGGTTTGTGAACTTTACCTGACTGAGCGTGAGGGTGACATCGTCATTTTGCAGTTGAGCTATCATAATTGACGCGACTGCCAGAACATAATCTCCTGTCATGGCCACCTGAAAATTGTGCAACAAATCATGGAAACATACATTAAGATATTTTTCCAGAGGATAAAAATACGGGGAAGTTTGTTTAAGATTAAGTAAAATGAAATGATCCAATCTTTCTCGTAGAAAGTAATCCTAGCATTTTAATTGTTAAAATGCATAGTCGCTCAATAAAGACAATTAACGAACATAATATACTACGACTTGAAAACAAAATCTTCCCAAATAATATACTTTGATGTATATATATATATTTATTTATTTATAAATATCTAATTATACATTTATAAATATACAAATTGTAAATTCCGGAAGATTTTGCAGATAATTTTATCGTTCAGCTTCCATTGTATTATTAACGATAAGTTGTGAGCCTTTCGTAGATTGTAAAAGTTAAGAAAGATGAAACGGCCATGCACGATTAAAGAACGTGTTTCCTTTCACTGAATATCTTTCGAAATAGAAGCAGACAAGTTAGATCTGGCAAATGTTCGATATTGAAAGATGACACGTGCGTTTGCTCTCACAATAGTTCTCTCTCCCCTCTTCTTTTTATTTAAATAGCACATCAAAACGGTCCACGTTGATCGAGATGCGTTCGCATATTAATTAACTTATCATAATGTAGATCATTCCACTTGTCTGGTTTTATACGAACAACTCGATGATCTTACTGGGTAATCGAGGTTCGCCATTGCGAGAGAAGGCCACTTTCTTTTGTTAGTCTTACACACGGACACAGTTTGGGCCTACGATTAAGGTAAAAGCGTACACAGAAAGCGTAAAATGAACGAATATAGTGAAAAACTTTTCAAACACGTCAGAAAGTGATTTTCATTATGATTCTACTGAAAAAAGAAATAAAGAAATGTTTGTCTGAACGTTTCTTCATCTACATCACATATCGAGAAGAATATTCAAAAATAGAATATACAAAATATTTGTTCAAAGTATAATTTATATAAAATTGAATTTCCATTTATGGCATCATGTATGTCTTTTGATTATTGTATATCTTTTCATTCAAGATAGATATTAATAATTTTATAATTTTAACCTCCTGAATTTAGAGAGTAGCTCTTTATTCTCAAAATTTTCTGTATTCTTGATATTTCTCAGACACAAAAAACACACGTTCTCAACTTAGGAAATAAGTAGTAAATAAGGAAAGCATGAATAAGATAGGTATTAGTAATCTTCTATTGTTCTAGTATGGCATTAAAATTCAATAAAGGCAGATTTATAAAACATTTAAATTCAACGCTGACTACAGCTTCAAAATTCTTCAGACTGTATAGCTTTCTAATATATTTAATACATAATTTTGCATCAGTCACAACGGCAAATAGCCGATAATTGTTCAAAGAGCTATTTAAAGAAAGATTAGAAGGCAAAGCGTTAACTGCATATTTTTGGAGAGAAACACTTTACGAAAATTGACACAACGTAAAGAGATTTCAATGCCTTTGAAGTACTTCCTATTGACTATTTATCTACGACTTGTTAACTATCGAGTTAGTACTGCAGTTCATTAGATCGAGCTTGGCTCGTCCCATAATGTTGCGTACGGTAACAAGATAAAAATGATCCTTTGACTAGCAAGAAATGGAAGAAATCTTACTATTGTTGTTAATTAGGCGTTAAAGAAGCTGTCGAACGCGGTTGGAATATCAGATACAGAGTGACGCCAGGAAACCAGAGAATAGCGTCTGCCGATGTTAACAGCTATTGGAAATCAAAGGTTCCAGAGTATTGTAGCTTGGATATTCATCGGCGGTTTTCCTTGCTCACCACCAGGATAACCGCAAGCATGTGCATCGAAATCGAAACGCATATCGTGGTCGCATCGTCGTCGACGACCTATTCTACCATTCGACGATTCAACGTGTGCTATTCTGGCCCTTATTTGCATTGCAGCGACTTTCTAGCCACGTAGAATAGAACAACGGCATGCAAGATATTTTACCTCGTTTCTTCGATTGAAATAGGAAAGTACATGGAAAAGATTAACGCGAAGGATCATTTCAATTGTGATCTCTCTAATGTATAATTACAATCGTTGCCTCTATTTCGAAATTAACACGTTGTCAATCATGCCACGGTCTTCCAACTTTCTTACGTCTCGATCTCGCTTTAGTTTCAACCGAGAAAAAGATGTTTCGTGTTTCAAAGAAAATCATTAGTATACAATTTGACCGAGAGATCAATATCAATAACGATTATATTATTTTGTCAATGTCTTTGTGAAATTTAAAAATCTTCTAATAACGAGGGATAAGATTCTAAATAAGAAAATGACAGAAAAATAATTTACATTTGGAAATCTACAGTCTGAAGAAGAATCGATTATACGTGGTTAGTGCTGTCTTTGTTCAATGATACGATATAAATAAGACAAGCGATTGATAAATTGGTTATGAGTTAGCAATGTGGATGAAATATCAAGTTGTACTATAAATAGACGTGCGTATGATTGAATTATAACGTTGAAATTACATTTCTTTTTCGAATAATTAACATTCAATTGTCAACGTAGAGATTCAAGATATTCATAGGAATTACATAAATCATCGTATATGTATTTTACATGTTTTTAGATTCCTAATATTCACCGTTAAATTAGGATGAATAATATGAATCACAATGGTCAAATTTTGTTTCTTTTCAGTTCCATCTCTTCACCTTGAACTTTCGCAAACAAAGAAGAAAACGGGAGAGGAACTCGTTGATTATGCGGGAACGAAATATTCTAGGAGCCTATCAGTGCGAATATACGATGTCGTATATCAAATATTCAATACGTGTCATGTCATTTCGGCGAAGCTTCAACTTTAAATAGAATTGGATGGTGAAGGCCGCGTGAAATGTCGTCGAATGTTATCTTAACAATAAAAATCATGGCGATTAAAATCTGTATGTTCTTTGTAGAAAAAAGAAAGTAATCGTACATTTTACAAGTTTCGAATTTCGGAAAAAAATTCTCTCATGAATATTCGACCTATAAAATTCGTTTTTTAGCTACGAAAACTAGACAATAAATTTTACAATCCCTTCGTCGTTATTTCTTTTATAAAAAAAGGAAGTTTCGTAAAAAGGGAGTTTTGCGAGAATAGAACGAACGCAGCTATATTTTAGAAAACAATTATCTCGTTCGCTGGAGCTCGTCCACTTTGGCTACTATCTGTATTAAATTGTTTAAAAACCTTTTTTTCCTATACGCACTTTCAATCCTTCTTATACAAACCATTTCAACATTTCCGCATTTCCAAGTATAATTTATCAACTTTACATTCACACTGGAACCATCTTCGCCATCATCTATTCCAATGCTTTCACTACAAGTTATTTCTCCCGCTTTTGACAAGAATTTAAAAATAACAACCTCTTCTCTATGTAATTTGTATCTCAAAAATAATCTAACTCATCTGTACTATCTAAAAAAAAAAAAAAAAAAAGAAAAAAAAAAGAGAGAAAAGAAAACAAGAGAACACGCTACTAGAGATCAACTGAAACTTAATGGAACTTAGTACTAATTCTATCGTAACTAATTCCAGGAAACGTTTCGACTCGTTGTCTCGCCTGACAATGGTTCGAGACGAACGCGTCGTAATTTCGAGTTTCACATCCGGCATCTTCGTCGCTTGTTTTTCACGCGTGTCACCCAACAAAACGGCCGTGAGCTTTCCTTTCGAAAACACCGTGTTCTCGCCACTTTATTGACGTACCGACGATTATTGCGAAAGGCTGAGAGTTTCGCAAAGCGAACGTGAATCAGCGCGGTGGGCACCAGGGCGCAGCCCCAGCTAACGAAAAGTCATACGTTCCTTCGGGAAATAACTTTCGATCAATGATACGGATCGAAACTATCGGCCGTCCATTATCGCTGCCAAGAAATCGAATTATGACAGAGCTGGTTTGCCTGAAAATAGCGAAATAATCGTGCCACGTAAAAGTTTCGTTAACGTCATCGAATAGTTATGGTAAAAATATATACGTAGAATGCGGAGATATACGTGTACGTAGAAATGAAGGAGTATATGTAAGTAGAGTTTTTTTCCGGAAGAAAGGAATGCTTCTTTTAATAGAGTTAACGAACTGTGTATTGTAGCGCGGGGATTCGAGTTTAATTGCTGGGAACTGGCAATTCAGAAAGCCAGGCGCTCCGATTATCATTTGGGATATGACGAGTAGAAAATTGGTCGGCGAACCGCGTGTTTCTGATTTTCTGGGATTTTTGGAAGAAATGTTTAGAACGTCGATGATAAAAATGCGTGTTTTAAGATATATGTGTCTGTAGGTGTAAAGTAATTTTTTACCATTTGATTGACAAAATACAAAGACAACAGTGAACATTATTTGTAACTTATATAATAACTCTTCCTTATCTTTGTATAATATTTACATTTTTCACCTATCCACTTAGAAATTGGCAAATTTATATACGCAACGACGTGTAGAATATGTATAATATCCAAAATTAAGTATACAAGATTTCTTCTAGTTACGGCAGATACTTTTATGTAAGTTTTGTTTCTTTATTTTCAGTAGCATTCGTAAAAATATGAATTTTCACGAATCACGAAGAGGAGGAGCGAATGAGCAGCAATTGATCGTAGAAATCGATACAAATCGGAGCAAAAATATTCTTCGAATGGTAACAGTTACAGAATATAGAACTCGAGGTTACTTTGTTCACGGCCTCGTTATCTGCGTGTAACCCAGCGATAACTATTATACGTATATACATACGCAACAGTTCCTTCAATTAGTGTCCCGTTAATACACCGGTGTTGCGCAATTTGTTAGCCCAATGCTCCTTCCAGTGTTCTGTGGGCGACTTTCGTAGCCATCTCGACGACTTTCCATTTCTTTGCAACTCGTTAATTCGTTCGTCAAGGCCGTCACACTTTTCAAACTTCCTAGCAAATCGCGTTATATCTAGCACATGTGTTTACAATGCGGTGAACGCGTTTCCATCGATCGCGTACGATCGATCACTTCTCCAGCAGTGAAACTTAATGTTGGAATTTTCAAAGATGTTCAAAAGTTAACGCCGTTATAATCGCGATGATACGACTTTGCGATTATTTGTTCCGAATTTTATAGTTAGCTTTCGTAATTAGCCTAGATAATAATAATATTTTATTATACTTGTGAGTTTCACTGTTTCATTCTATATTTTATTTACTTATTACGCGACTAATACACGGAGAAATAATATTACGCACTGTGAGACATAAAAGTAGCTAATTAATAGTCCAATTGATTTCGATCGTGAGAATCTTGGAAATTAAAAAATATTTCCTAGGGTTGGAAATCTAAAGGAGACAATTTGCTATGCGCTATAAATAATAAAAGTAATTTCTATAATTTATTAATGGTCCATTTGATTTCGATTGTGAGAATCATGGACATTAAAAAATATTTCCTACGATGGGAAGTCTGCAAGAAATTTCTTGAGAATGTAACACAAAAAGAAGATTGATCCTATCGCCGAAGTGCGAATACAGGTGAACGCAACATCTTGATTCTTCTGGTGTGTGCCGTGCAAACCATTTAGGCATTACCCAATTGGATTGGTGTAACAGTTCGTACATAATTACGATATGGCAACTCTTCTTTTGGCAATGACAAATCGTTTGTATTTTGCGTCTTAACGATCGTATTGATCATTTCTCTAGAACGTGGATTTTCAATCTGTGGGTCGTAACCTTTAAAGGTAATTTAAGTTGCAAATAAAAATTTAATGTAAGTTAAATCATTTTTCTAACGGTTAAGATAGAAGTATTCGAGTTTTAAAACAGCCACAAGAAAAATAAAGATCTCTAAGATAAATATTAGTTTGACCCATGAACTTTGTAAATCATCCTGGTCAATCTTTTTTACCTAGTCGAGCTATCGCAACAGTTGACTAATTAAAAATCGTTATTTATATCATTAATATTGAATTATGCAATATTATTGGATAATTAAGGTGTTCCTGCAGCAAATGTCGAAGATTGCACAAGCAGTTTCTGAAATTTACAGTGTTCGACTAAATAAGAATTCTTGACCAACTTCCCAACGATCTGCAACCTTTCTCACGTTCACATGCGGACATAGACATTTTGTAACAAGGCATAATTACGTACAATATTACAGCCACGGGTAAGATCAGAGCGCTTAGAAATTTTAGAACATCGAGTTTCGCTGAACCTATGAAGCTATGCATGCCATAAAATCCCATGGCTTAACTCGATAGCCATAGTTACCATAAGTTAGTTAGTTGCCACAGTTTTAACCCATCAATTTCTATCTTTCTATTTATCTTACGCACAGATCGCGATAAGGACCCTGTGTGATAAAAAACTTGATAAAAGAAAAGAAATCTAAATAGCGATTTGTTTCACCTACTAAGTAATTATAATACGCGCTTCACTTTGCATATTTTATGTATCTCTTTGCATTATATCTCGCAAAATTTCGCATCTTCAAATATTCCATCAATACGTGAACATTCGCGGTCTAACAGTAAGAACCTTTCGTAAAAGTCGTCGTAAGAATTCCTCGCTAAAAATGTTCTTTACGCAATTGTGAAACAAAGAACGTTCAGGTAGATTCTTGGCCCTAATACCAGATAGCTACCGGGAAACCTAATCGAGAAGGTGATCAACTTTCAAATTAATTTCATTCTGCTCTTTCTAATGCATCATTAATCGCGCAACCAATTTTCTCCGCGCGTCGAAAGGAAGCGACTGAACGTCAACTCCTCTTTTTGAAATCTCGCCGCCGGATTATACGTAAGCCGAAAGAAGATGGCCCGTTTCCGCTTCCAGACCAGGAAAGCGTGCACGGTCAGCGTAGTACAGTCATGAATCGCATTAGCCTCCTTCCCCTCTTTCTCTTTCTCTCTCCTACGGTATTTCAGAGAGAGTTTCAGTTTCCATCGATCGACTCGAGTCGGCCGATAGACGAGAAGATATCGAAATTCACGATGCGAAACGTCCACGTGTCCAAGATGTTCAAACGATCAGATAGAAATCGGCAGGTCGATAAGTTTCGTTAAAAAAAGGAAGAACTAGGAAACACGAGGAAGATAGAAACAGAACGATTGCTTGAGAAGTGATCGTTCACCTTTTCAAGTATGAAATCATCCTCCATCTTTATAATAATACTTATTTTTAGAATAATATTTCATATTTCAAGACACATTGCTCTTGAATGAACGCTTAGTCATTGATTGAGTCTTCGAACCATAGATTTTACTACTTAGTTTGGACTTTGGTTGAACGTGGGAGTGGGTTGTTTCGCTTACCTTCTTTTGACTCCAGACGACGTTGATAGAAGGTTTGCCACGGCGGAAGTCTGGCTGGTCGATTACGTCGTCGTGGATCAAGGAAGCGTTGTGGATCATCTCGGAGATCATCGCCACTTGTCGCTGCGAGTCCAAGAGACCACTGAAACCAATCGAGCATCCTTGATTTAATCCTTTGTTGCTTCGATGCTTTGATCTACGCGTCACGACTAATAAAAAGCAATTTTTCTCATAGAATTTTAAGAAGAACTTGATCCTGAAAGAATTAAGTATATAAGTAGATCTTATTAATTGAATCGCCCAGAAGCCACATTCGACTCTATCGATAAAAAAGAAAAGAATAGAGACACACGATGAATGTTACACGTATTCTTTAACATTCGTTTTAGAATCTACGATTATTTGTGTCACCGGCTTACGAATACCAAATCAATTTATAGAAATAAGTAATTTTTTCAAAAAGCTGAACGTCGATCGTTCGTTTAAGCAAATAGAAAAATTAAGAAACGTATAAAAGAGTATTCGATCAGTTTAGTTTATTACAGAGACCCGATTGTAAGATCAACTATGATTCGATTTAACGATAGAAAATTATAAATATGTGTAAATATTAATAACACGAAATTTATAGATGTGACTATCGGATAAAATGTATTACAGTGAATAAACTCGTCAGAACGTTGAACGATCGAGTTGAAAGATCAAAGAGTCGATCGTATAAGTCTTTGACAAGTAATTGTAGATTTTTTCGTGGGTTTATCTTTGGCATGTTTCAAACCGCGAAGTCACGCTCGCCACTATTTGCGATTCTTCAAGCATATGTGATAGCGTACGTTACACTAGTTCTCATTCACGGGACATCTCATTCATATTCATTGTAGTCAGTTCACCACACAACGACAAGTAATTACTTTCAAAGCGATTTATGAATTAGAAAGAGAGGAGACTAGCCAGTCGCATTCTTTCGATGCTTTCTAAACGTTCGGCGAAGTTACTTTTTCTCGCGACCATCGGTAAATGAAAAAGCACGCCTCTATTATCATATATTTACATGGCATGATAATAAACCATGTACATCGACTATTATATTTGCCGTTTTCTATGTTTCTTTTCTTTTTTTTTCATCTTGCACTGTTCAATTTCACGACTGTGACAGTAAAAATGAAATTTATAAGTCGCGTTCTTCCCTCGAAAGTACAACTCAGGTGTCACGAGATTCCAATGGCACGAATCTTCTCTCGCTATTAGCTTTAAAAAATATTAGAATGATATGAAAATAAAATATAAAATAATATTAATTACAACAGTATCCTCTATGGAATAATTATTTAAAAAAAAACGATCCTTTCTGAAATAATATTCGTGTGCGACACAGTCAAGTTTAACCCTTTCGCTTCGGCAGTCCAGTCCGCCGTCTGTCGCTGAACGGAAGCGCGCGCCAGAAATGCGCACTGTGTGTGTGGTGGCTGTATATAGGTTTTCCTGAGTCTTAAATAACAATAATTCTTGTAAGAACCGTATATGAAATACCGTCCCACTGTCGATGGATTTAACAGATTTTTTAGCACGAAACAGTATACAACATCGTACTTCGTAAGCTATGTAACAGATTTTCTTTAGCCAGATATTTCTCACAGCCGTTTGTATACTGCGTTAGTAATATCGAGCCATAATCTTTATTTAATCCTGCAAAGGTCGTGGTTATTCTCACAGATAGATACATACGAAATCCTCTTATAAATAGTTTCTAACAAGCATATATTCGAAATAACGAAACGTCAATGGCTTGCAAAACTATAATTACCGATTGTGCAATAAAAAACAAAAATTGCTCTTTCATTGAGCCAACCTTTACCCTGAAGGCAAATCCTCTCGATGAGATGAATTGAACGGTACGAATTCGTTGGAATATAATTCGTTTAGGCGCAATTTGGTTGATTAACACTAGAACTACCACACCAGTCAAATTGTCTGGTTTTACAATTTTATTTTCAAATTCCTACTTCACGTTATATCTTCTTTCCGCAATGATGTAATGACTTTCGCAACGATAACTAAAAGAATAGTATAATGAATTTTATTTTGTTTTTTATGTATTCAAACTGAAAATAATTTTGTATCAAGGCTACTTATACCAATAGCAGTCAAATTAACTACTTGTACTTGTCAAAATGTAAAAGGGTGCTGCAATCTGTTTTCTTTTCGTACAATTTCCCACATGTTTTTAAAATTCTAACCGCGTATCATCCAATAATGATGATATCAGTTGCCAGGAAAATTCCGGATCGATCGCTAGATCGCTAGATGCTAACACCAGCAATACCACAGCAGTCAAAACGACTGGTTCTACAATTTTATAAATGTGTCAACCCTCGTTTAGGATCCCAGATGGATTAATAATAACAAAAATGTACTACATAACATTGAATTGCTTCTGTAAGAAAGTGATAAATCAATAAATATACAAATATTCTATTATTAGGTATTTTTTAAAGACCAGTCATTTTCACTGGTTTCGGTAGAAATAGCTTCGTGTTAACTACCGATAGTTCTAGTGTTAAGAAAATTCACATGATTATCCACGGCGAACTTGTAAGAATCCGCACAGAGGCGTGCCTCTCACAACTCACTTTCTTTCCTTGTGGTAATTGATAGCCCGTGCCATGAGAATTGCTACCATCGGCCGCAACGCCTTTCCCTTACCGTCGAAGTAGTACGTCGCTATAGTTTGCAGCTCCTTTTGCGTCGTGTTCCTGATGAGTACCTGCAACAATAGCAAACGTAACCTTGACTTCGAACGGTGAAAAGGAATTCACCCGTGAACGTTAAAGGAGCCGCGACACGCTTCTGTTCGTTTCTTGTTAAAATTATCCATCTGTTTGCTCCACTAAATCGTCGCTTTACTCACTTTACTTCATTTAGTTTAGAAGTTAATCCCGTCGTGATTAATCCCTTTCAAAATCGCTTTTGCAACGATCGTTCGATTGTTATCATTTTTCTGCCATCGTTGAAATCTATTGGGACATAAAATTCTATCGTAAATGGAGCAACAATTTAAAAAAATGACGCTTAACTTAGATTTTGTCACATTTGTAAGTAGCTGACCTTATGATAAGCCCTGTAATATTATATTACGTTGAGTATGCACATGTCAGAGTGGAATATTCATAAGACCTAAGCCTTGAACTATGTTACTGTTGGTTATTTAGCACCGTTTTTAAATAATCGATGATATACAGATCGTGTTACCATAATCGTTAGAAATTAATTCAAATAATTTACATTATTTTCTATTCTGCCATTTACGTCAATTACATAACGACGCGGGTAATAATTTATCGTATACGTATCGAGGTTGAATGAGAAGGCGAACGAGAAATTTATATGTTTAGATCAATCTCATTCTGTAGCCAGTAGGCAACATTTTTTTTTTAAATTAATGAAATACATACATATATATATATAATGAGGCGAATATAAAAAGGAACGAAAAAGTCCAAGAAGATAACAAAGTTTAAAAAAGAAGAGAATATACGGAAAAACAAAAAGCACCTAAAAAACAAAAGAATGCAAAGAAGCTTAAGATTCGTGGAAGCTTAAAAATACAAGAAACGAAGACTCTATCGCATACAATAACATTTCTAATGCTAATTTAAATATCGTGTCTCTAACAACAAACCGGTGCCTTTTATAACTAAAGCATTTTACCTTCATCCTAATTATCATCATTATCGCGTTACAATATTCTCCAGTCAATGACCCAGTCTCTGCGTCAAATGATAGTCCAGTTACTCCCGCGAAGGAGAACGTGGTATTAGAACGTCTGTTCGAAATACCGTTCCAGCCGACAAGCTCGTACAAATCGGTCCTTGTTCGACGTTACACATTTATTTCGATTCAATACAGGCGTTACATATCTTATTCCAGAGCGATTTATCAGCGACTGGTTGGGCCACGCATAGACAATCGATGCCCATAACACGATGATGATGAAGCATACGTGACGAAACGAATCGCAGGCGACGGACTTTGTTGCGAGCACCCGATAGAAGGAAGAGGTCGAGCAGGCTAAAAAGGCGAGGACCGATTCGCTTTGAATTCCAACCTCGATACACGGCTGAAAGTTCGTCCTGGAATTTGGCCAAAGTCGAAAGGAACGCTCGTTACCAGAGCTCGTTTCGCAAGCTTACGTCAGAGACACTTTCCGCGTGATCGTTTCGCACACGTGAGCGGAAGTTCACCATGTAAGGACCAATGCACTTCGAGCTTTACCCTCTGAACTTTTAACATTTTTTTTATGGCTAGCGAATTGCGAGATTTTTAGCATTCATGGGAGACTTGGGGATACCGAAAGCTAGAAAACGCACGTAATATGCAAAAATGTGGGAAGTATCAAAAGTAGGATCATCGGTGATTTTGAACGAAGAATTATTATCTATTTGCCAAGATTATGTCGTTTCTTGATCATAGCAGTATTCGATCTTGATTAAATTCAAATTTCAAACAAATCGACAGAATATTCAAATGAATTACGATAATTTGAAGAATATTCACAGAACTCACAAATATGTGATGAAAGTGATAAATATGCGAAGAAGTTATACAAATTTATGTTAAGCTTAATATAGAATCGTATCAAACGTACAATAAACTTCTACGGTGAGTTTAGTTTCTAACGAACAATATGGAAGTATCCCGCGTTAATTAACCGACGAAGACCTTATTATGTTGATTGATTTCGTGAAGATTTTGTAGAATGTTTCAACGTACGGATAAAACCGATCGTAAATTTCCTTGCAACGAAATATTCGATCCGTCGCGTTTGAAATTTGTGTCTCTGTCTATTAACCTGAAGAAAGTAGAGCGAAACGAAAAGTCGCATTCTTCTGACGCATTAGAGCCGACGAATCCACGTTCTACTCTTAAGAAGCGGAAGACAGAGGTACTCACGCGCCTCCTCCTGCCTCCTTTTACAATTTCTCTTAGAGAAAAAAAGCAACGTTCTGGAACTTGCCAACTTCATGCTTCTCACATGCTAATCTACAATAATTCTAATTCTTGTGTCTTTTTGCTTTATTTCAGAGACACGTTCGACACTTCTTTTCGCTACAAGAAAAGTAGTTTACGTAAAAGCTGAGATAAATGTTTGTTCTTGTAACTCTGTCAAGGAAACATAAACTTACGGAATAACAAATTCTCTCTGCGATATTCGTTCAACTTTATGTCCTCTCTTAATCAATCAATTTCTTACAATTAATATAACGATATAAGAGAATAAAAATGATATAACGAAAATTAATAATATACGGTCAGTCACGAAAATCTTCGTACGTACTATAAGAAGTTCTGTACTAAATTCATTCAATGGAACAAGCGTACGCAAGCTGTGAGCAAATTAACTACGAAAAACCTGGTACAAAGATGACACTACGCCGATGGCACGTAATTGCGTGGCGAGTCAGTATTATCACGTTCCATTGTCGCGGCGAGAAAAAGTGCTTTCTAAACGCGCTTGCACGTGCATACGCAAATACAATTGTTGTAGAATCTAAACAGTCAACTATAAGTAAAAGTTCTACTCTCGGCCATATATGCAGACCGTGAAGTCGCGGGCTGCTTTCGCTAGCGCGTTCGAAGACACAAGCCGACTATTCATGAAAACACCGTTCTTTGCTATAAATATTTATAATTGCGTGTCGCTAAACAATTCTGCATAGATAATTCACATAAGCGGTATTTCAAACAATTCAATTATTTCGATGATTTGTTGCCGAGAATATTTCCAGCAAATATTCATCTTCAAATTGAAATAGGCCTTTTGTGCCGTCTATAGAAGTATACAAAACTGTACTAATCCGCCAAAGCTAATAGCTAGCTAATTATTTGCTAATTAACGGCACTAAGTAAGCCAACCGTGCCGAATTAAACCTGTAAATACCGTTTAAATACACGTAATTGTAGTTATTAGTACCTTACCAGGGGATTCGACGAAAAACAATAAATAAAAAGACAAATAAAATTAATAAAAAAAAAACTATTATTGACATTGATATTAACCATCCACAATCCAATTTCTCGCGAGAAGAAAAATTACGATTGACACGTCAATGGAAAATTCAACGACTAATGATTATTGTGGATGGACTGTTTAATAAACGAAATAGCAATACGATAGAAGTAAAGTAACATAGTGTAGTGTATATTTTTAATTAAAATATAAACCTTCGTTAATCTTTATTTTTGCAAATACAATATTTGTAGAGAAAAAAGCAACGATTGACAAGAATCGATCCTCGTTATTGTTACGAACTCTCCAATTATAAATAATTGTAGAAATCAACGAACTCCTATCGCACGAACGATTCAATTTCCTGAACTGCTTGTCTGCATATTCTCGACGAAGGAATTTTACCATATCTCATAACAATAAGGAAAGGCCGATGACAACGATGACGTAAATCGATGGATCCATATACTCTCCCTTGTACGGGCGATTACGCGTGATACTTGGCGTTCTTTTCTTCCGGATTTGAACCACCTTCTTCCTGTTGAAACGTCGTGACGGAAGTACTTGGCGATTCGAGGCGAATCGATACGGTTTGTACCGAAAATGGTAGCAGGAAATCGATTTCAATGAGTTGTTGGACTTGGCTCGAAGAAACGCGATATGTGAGAGTGGATAAGACCGCAGATTCTTGCGAAGTCGAGAGAAATTTATCGTGATTTCGTTGCGCGACCTAAACTATTCGGAGATTCGAGTTGATTTCGTTCAAGGTATCCGCGGCACTTTTTGAAAATTTTTACGCTCGACACATCTTCAAATTTTACTGCAAACCACTGTCTGTCAAGAGTCTCCACTGTATCTTCGTTATATTTTTAAGACAATGAATTTTTGCGAAGCACGATCTTATTCGATTTTGTTTACTAAGAATTTTGATAATGGATGTTTGGAAACCTTCGAGAAACGTGGATCGTAGACGAAAATGTACGAATCGACGGCAAATTAATGGCTAGGAACGATATTTACTACGTTAACACATGTTACAGATCTCATACACTTACCGTTACACATACTATTACATTGTTATACATTTGTACAACGAAAATTGTTTAGAATTGTATCATATCTAACCATCGTCATTTCGACAATTTTGTAATATAAATAAAAAAAGCTAGCTATTTAGCAACGGTAATTAATTACTGACGGCTACGCGATTATAATTGAAATTTCCCCGATTCTTTCATAGCTGTTTCTCAAACATATAACTTTTCTTGCCAATGTCTGTTGTAATTCCTCGCAAAAAACTATATAATAGTTTTGTCTAAGGAATTCGACTTCCACGTTTTCCCGACTAACTAAACTGGTCTGCCTGCAGAGAGACACGCGTTCTTCTATAGAAAGTGAATACGTGAAACGCGTAATATCTCGATAAAACATAAAAGGAAAGAAGAAACAGTCTGTAATTAGTATGATGATGTTATTGCGCAGATCATGGAGGATTATTGCATTATGGGTGAATCATACAGATTAACTGACCTCTCGTATATTGTCGTAGACATCTTTGAGGTCATCTTCGAGAAGTCGGTAAGGATCGACTTGATAATCGTGCAAGGATCCAGGCAGTTGTGTCTGCATAGAACTCATCATCCTTGCGACGTTCGTCCTGCAATCCCGCGTGCTCGTTCTACTCTGCATGGAAAAAGAAGAATTCATTAATAATGGAAGGGAAGATCTCACACGCGATAGAAAGCTTGAACGTGATTTGAAAGACCTGATTTGGAATTTGGATACGTTCTTTGATGTCTTAGTGGCTATAAAGGATGACATGTTATGAGTATTTATTAAAATGTATTAAATACAATTGTAAAATAAAATATTTTATTTTTCATGTGAAATATTTCGTAAGTATATTAATATTAGTAAAGTATAATATCGTATTTTTATTGAAATTACAAAAGAAATTTCTCTATTGCAATTGAAATCGATAATTTCAGTGAAATTCGTTCATCAAAATTCGAAATTCCAAGTGAAGAATTATTTTTCAATATTTGTACGTTTTAACTAAGTAATATCATTAAAACTAAAATGCATCGGAAATATTGTAATTTGGATACACGTTACACGAGATAGAAGAATTGTAAAACATAAAAGAACATATTTTGTCGGTATACTACGTTATCTCAATTCTCAATAAAAATAAAAAAAAGAAGAAGAAATTAAAAAATAATAATATCGGTAATTTTCCTTTCCTAATGCCTTCGCAATAATTTCCTATTTATATAGACGAATATTAATAAGACAGATGTTTATCGAATAATCATGATACGTAATACGCAAAAAGCAAACAAAGTTTATGCTACTTGAACGATCATATAATTATATTTCCAGTAGCTAACAGTAATCGGAACGTGTAATCGTGTTAATAAAGTGGTTTCATTCTTGTATCACGCATGAAGATAATATACTACATAAACAAACCACATGAACTATAACGATTCAGTATAGAATTACGTATGCTCGTAACTATCAAACGTTGACATGGCAAATCGTTGAGAATAAAACGGTTGTGCCAGTGGAACGTTCGTTTTATGAATGTGTTGAACACATCGCGTGATAGTAATAACGATAGTAGTAATAGATAGCGGCGCGTCATTAGTCTGATCATATACCGTCAATTACTACTTGTTGTGCCTTGCCGCACGTATTATTGATTTTACTACTTGGAGGACGGTTAACAGGATATTCGCCTACTTTCCTCAATGAGCTACACGAAATCTATAATTTTTTGAATATTTTATACACGAGATCGACGATGAAACATTATTTTACCGCAATTGATGATCCAATCTCTTCTCTCTATTAACAACTCGCGTGTTTAATGAACAAATTAAGTCGTACGTGTCAAAGTTTAATTGTCTTACTGTTCTAGATTTTCAAAAAATTCTGAAAAAATATATACATATACTGCGTGCAAAAATTGATATCAGAAATTTTCCCAAGGAAATTTTAGCTCCAAAATTAGTCACATTGGAGATATTAAATCAAAGCAACTGAAAAGAGAGAAGGAAGTTATTGGTGTTCATAGAGGATATCTCGGTGAGTGGGAATGTCTCAATTTTTAAGAAACAACATACGTTTCGTTCGTAAAAGCGTAGAGTATAAAATTTGTAGATTATAAAGCTAAAGATACAGGATTTTTTCTGCAATTAATGCGTGTATATCTCTTCTAGGATCATTATTTTCTTCAAACTAGGTTGCTTTTAATTCGACCAATTATTTCGCTCATTTACCTTCACAAGCTCAAACTACGAGATCTCTCGTATGCAAAATATCTATGTAACATACAATAGACATATTGTACAATTATTTTCATTATTGTGGTAATTCTTTGTTATCATAAAAGAATTTAACCGCTCTTACTACTGAAGCAAGAATGAATCAGCAAGAGACCCGCATTCCTATATTCTTTCCGGTCTTTCTACTCTGGTAACCCTTGAAATTCACCTAGTTCTCGACGATTTCTCGCCGACGAGACAACGCGGAATACGTAATACGGCGTTTCAGAAAGTTGCAACTCTTATTTACAAGATCCGTCATTCCTGTGACTGTTTACGTTTCGTGGGCACGTAATGGCCGTAATGGGCTACCGCGGCGACGACGCGACGTCTCTCCTTCCCAGTTCCCGCCACTTTAGCGACGATGTGCCAGGACAACATTCTTTCGCTCGACGTACACTGATGCCTACTTTCGTCATCGAAACTCGATTCTGATTTCCAACGATTTCTTAGCATTCACCGAGCATTGATCTACCGTGAACGGCGACCACAAAGGAGACAGGCTTAGTCACGGGCACAGGTACTGTTAGTCGAGGAGATACAGCGATCATCACGAAGTTCGCAAGAGGATGAGACCTCAGGTAAATTATGATCCAAGTAGCGGAATAATGAGTAGAAGTCGTATAAACGTTATTGAAAAATTAAATAAAGATTGATCAAATTAAATGGTATAACTTATGTGCTATGCAAACGAAATAAAAAAACAGTGTATTAAGGGGCATAAATTTTAGGTATTTTTTTAGGTCCCATCATGCTACGGATACGCGTTCAAACGAACAGCTTCTACGAACAAGAAAACTCTGCAGCCAGTTTGTTCGTTTTATCGTGTCTTATTGTTCTTCAGATTCTTCAAACTTCGTAGAACTGTAGGATCTAGGTGAGAGAAAAAATAACGACGAAAAGAAAGTCAATAGTAGAGTTCGACGATGTAAATTCATAAGTTCCAAATGAAATATTGCATCAACGCAATATTGACTTTTACAAAATTATTGACTTGTGTTAAAGTTCACACGCGTTGAAACTGGGAACGACCATTTCAGTCACGCATCTATATAGAGGAACGTGTAAGATATTCAGAAGTCAGATTGATCACCTTGATAAATAAATTAAACGGTACAGTAATAAATTAACCACTTGGCGTGTGTGTAAACCATTCCCATGTATTAAAAGAACTTATGGAAATAACTCATTTGTTCCTTAAAGATTAAATATTAATTCTGTGACCTACTGAATGGGATTGAGAAATCTACGAAGTTGAAGTTAATCAAAATGTCAATAAAATTTGTCAGGTAGAATTTAGACAACATCCTAAATAATATAAATCCTGTTATTTTCTTTTCAAACTCCGTATTGTTATTAGCTCTGATTAGGTTGTTCGGTATCGTCATCTTCCTACAGATTTATGACTTAATGCTTTAATTTATGTCCATTACATCGTCACATCTCTTTCATCAACAGTATACACGTACGGTGTTTCTCGATGATCTGCAGCCTGTGAGATCAGAGGATTGGGCATGCCAGGATGCAAGTAAATGGCAGTAACGTTGTTTCACAAGTTCGCATCTTTGCCGGCGGATTAATCGAGGTCACGACAAGCAAATAACACTCGTGTCCGTTAGGGACGCGTTAGACACGATGCCTGTGCAACTGCATTGTGGTTGATGGTTCACCATTCCACTTTTAAATTAAGCAAAAGATTTGCGACGATATATGTACATCTATACACTTCTAATTTTTTAAACTTATCTCTTCTTCCTTGTGTTACGATGTTTTTTTTTAATCTGTTAATCGAATCATCTGTTAATAAAGGAATTTTTGTAATCATGAAATTAAAGGTTAACGAAGACGAAGTTACTTGGCAAATGTACTTTATAATTCATTAATTTTATGCATACTTGATCGATAACGATGTACATAGATAAGAACGTTCATAATTCTTTCTCTCCTCCAGACAATTTTCGTGCAAACGAGACAATCGATTAATCAAAGTGTTTCTGATACGTCAAGACAAGGGAATAAAAATAAGCGAGTCTGTTTCTCGCTTTTTTTTTCACAAGTATAATGAAGCAAGTTATGTTCATATTACTAATTTCATCTTCTCTTAAATTCTCAGAGAAACGTTCAGCCAGTCGATAAGAAGCGCAGTTATTTAAATGAAATTTTTCTTACATAATTGTACCAGCAATTATTTAACACGAAATTCCATTATGTAAAGTAAATAACGTAAATAACGAAAAAGATCAGTGAATTGTATGCACTCCAGTTAGATGAACTACCTGTATTCACGTTTAGAATAACTAGAGTTCAATAGTAAGTTATTGTTCACAAGCCAACAAGACGGATGTCCATCCAGACGCAGAAAAACATCTTCTACGTGTCTGAAATACATCTGCCAATGTCCCACAAACATCTTAGAGACGTCCTCCAAACTTACCGTGTCATAAACCACGACATCTTATTATTAGAAGATATTCAGTTTTACTGTACAGCAATGTTCCGAGATATTTGAAGATATTTAGCTATCTCGTACTATTAGAAAAAGTAACGATTAACCTTTTAACCGGGTCATTCTCGAAGCATAATTATCTCCTTTCTATAATTACAGCACTAATAGCAAAGACAAATCGATTTCCTCTGCGCTTTAGATTTTAGTTCTTGCGAATCTATCAATATGATATAATTTATTTTTAATATAAACGAAACCATCGTTCGAGAGATTAACAATTCGAGTAGCGAATCAGCTCATCATCCCTGCTTAGTGATAATTGTATCGCAAATATAATTATTTAATAAGCAAATCTTTGTTTCCTCATCCTCTTTGCTGAACGTTCAAATTAAATTTCAGAAGGTTTACATTTCAAATAGACGTGGGATATACGTCTTTAAAGTTATCGTCATATCCTCTGAACATGGAAAATCCAAGGAATATTGATTTTATATAATATTGCGAAATCCTTGTTCCAGCATGAAACATTCAACAGCTGAAAGCAATGACGATCTGAGAGAGCGTCGTTAGATCATTCGTTACTGATACATTACGTACACTTTAGAATACGGTCGCCCATAAAAATGAAGTTAAAACAATGCGTGGTAGTTACAGCGCTATAGTTCGTGTCTCTTTGAAACATGTTTTGTTCGATGATGACAAACGACGTTAGTTTCACGGTTGCAAACGTGCTACAGGTGAATCTAATATGAAACAGTCAGTATGTTTATTGGAGGATACGCAACATTGAGCAATGACCGTGTTCGATGTGTGTCCATGCGTGTCATGTGATTTCCATGGCACGATATCCGCTTATTACATTCTTCGATAACTAGTTTCGTGGCAGAAGGCAAGTTCACTACCCCACTTTTACCTTTTCTATGCGCTGCTTGGTTACTCAAGGCCAACTTACAAGAAACTAACGCATCAAACAAAACCATGAAAACGCAAAGTTGCGGCGCGCACCAGATTCCAGTTTTCCTGTTATATGCTATTTTTGCATCATCAGTGGTACGTGCTTCTTGCTTATTTTATTTCCTACCAACGGGATTTTAATCGCTTACGGAGTGCAAAGGCTAATGAATTAACGTTTAGAGTGGAGCATGTATAATGCGATGTTCATTCACGTGCTTCGATTATTTTAACCCTGTTGCTATTCCAACGCTTCTTCTTCTTTCTATAGTTGTTTCTATTTCACACTCTTTAGATCGATTACTTCATTGTCAACGAGAAAACAGGATATACGCTGTGGCCGGAAGGAAATTTTGGAAATAAAATGGGAAAAAATAATTTTACAAAGCTGAATCATAGTTGATGAGAGAGACGAATGTATAATTGTACTGCCTATAATGGACGAATGTTTATCACAGACGATTAGATTTTATAAATTTTACTTTATATTCGCATACGCAAGTATCAATTTAGCGTTCCACTTAATGCAATGAATTTAGTAAAAATATTATAAGAATGTGGATCGTATCAAGGACAAGCAAATGACTACGACGATGAAAATCAAGGTGGAGGTGTTTGAAACTTCATAGAGTATACGTGATACGCATAGTATACTTCACGAAGTATACGTGATATCAATGAGACAGAAACATCCGTTCTGTAGTTCCATGAAAAATATTTTACTATTCAGTTTGTTTCTACGCTCGTTCAATTACGGAATTTTAGTCACACAGCGAACAAAGTGTATTTTATACTCGTGTATACGAGTATCAATTTTACGTTCTACTTAATGCAATGAATTAGTCGAATAATTGTCAACGACATCATACGCGATGATTTCAGTAAAGAAATTATGAGAATTTTGACTATCGACAGCAAAACAACGATTACGGTTCTTTTGTTTTATCTCGTTGCTAAAATTGAGCAATTTCTAATTTACTTTCACCATTGAATAATAAGTAGAGGTCTATCGCTATAATCTTATCACTATAAACGTGTATAACACAAGTTTCACCTTCTGCCTTCAGTCTATTACACATACATACGTATTAATTTTAACAGCTGTCGAATAGGTGTGCCAATCAACGTACTTTCACCAATTTGGATCCAATTTCCTTAAATAATTCTGAAAATTATTCATGATGACGATAAAAACGCGATGTAGGACCTGATACGAAGCTACAGCTGGTAGAAATTTTGGCATCTGAGACCATCGTCCGACGATCCGTCTGAAAGTTGAACAAGTGGGATGTGAACTCGAAAAATGTGAAAGTATGTGAGCCTTCCTTGATTTATTACAAAATCTTGTTTACCTATTACTCGTCCATAAAATTTAATGGTTTCTTAAATGAAAAATCATTGATTGTCTACCTTTAACTAAATTTAGTAAAAATACATTTATGAATATTAAATGACATAATACGGGATCAGAAAATATTTTGAAATGGTCGAGAAAGATTAACATTAAGAGGCTGAATTTACCTAAGCAACTTCGCGCATTTCTTTTTTCTTATATTAAATCGTACATAATTGCCAAGATACCAACTCATTATCATATTATCCACGTATAAATCAAATTTCTATTTTAGAAGGTTTCTTTTTTTTTTAACGATAACCGTATCTGAACCGTCGTCGACATATTATAATGAATCATAAATTATATGTGCGTAATGTAGTTCAGAAAGATGTAAGAGGTACTGTAAGAAACAATAATACCGATTTACATGAAGGCAAAAAGACATTGCGCGGACGACGTAGTACGTATCACACAAAGTTACATTATAAGAAATATCTACAATGAAGAAGCGCAACAAAGATGTAGGGACACTAAAATGCTATAAAGACACGGACACGCTACAATATACTATAAACTATATATCAATTATCAAATTATTAACTGATCGTTGTCTAAGATATTTCCGAAAGGAGAAACGTGCTTCCAAGACATCACGTGCTCGATAACTAACGAATATGTTTCATTAAGTCGATGTTAATGAACTCCATTCTCCGTTAGTCAGATCTTTCATAATTCACATTTCTTTCAATAAAATTTTCGTCCTTGTTGAACGACGAACTTTCATATAAATCAGCGTCAAATTCTGCGTGTTATCCGATACGTACCAGAATCTTTAAATAGCATGATCTTTGATATACGCGAAATCTCTTTCTTAAAAATCTTACCGGTCAATTGTATTCGCTGAAACGATCGTTCGCTGAATTGCTAATCCCTTAACCATTGAAAGCGTTCGTCAAATATTTTTCGAATTTCGTACAGCGTCTTTCAAACAAGCGAAAACAGAAAGAGGCTTCGCAGCCAATATTGATTCGTGCCAAAAATGAACATGTTTGTGAAACAAATACAAAACGTTCTTTGATCCTGTTCCTTATCTTGTTACGAGGATCGACGATAATCACGTAACATCGCTAAACGTGTAATGCGCGAAGTAAATGTAGTTACCAGCCGATTTTATTTACAAATTAATTCCGAGTTTTGCCCCGTTTCACGCCCGTATGTAATTTTTATCATCATTGCCGTTCGCAGAACGATACTTTACTTCATTTTCTGCTCGTTAATCACCGTTCTACGATTAACATACGATTTTTCTTTTTCTTTTTTCTCCAACCGTTACCAGTTTCCTTGCCCCACAAACACGCGAGTGTTGCAATCGAAGATGACGGCTAAGAGTATAATTAAATAATAACTCGTGCAAAAAGGTAGAAAGGTGGTTAACCCTGAAATACCATCGTATATAGAGTACCGCGAATTTCGCATTTCTTTTTGCAGTTAACAAGAGATTGCACGTTATCGTTACATTGTTTCAAGACCTGTTGCATACTAATTTACCAACTAATAGACCAGTCACGAGCTCTCCGTTATAGACTTCTTTTTCACAATTTTATGACTCTATGTTAAACAGGAAAATTAGTAGAGCGCGGATTTTTATGTATTTATAGGAGACGAAAAATTGCGAAAATACAGAAAATGCAGAGATACAAAAAATGTTGAATGTTATGGTACTTATCGTAATATCCAATGAATGAAATGAGTTCCCATTTAGGTTTAATTTCTTTAATTAGATTTATAAAAATCCGCAGTCTAGTAATTAGATAAGATCGTAATTTGTAAAAAGGCTTCGGTGTGGAAAGACCAAGATTTTGCAGTAGACAGACTTATACGTACGCTAGTAAAATTGCATTCTTTAAGTAGAAAAGAATTTTTCTTTAAATTGAAATTATCTTTAGCGTTAATAATTCGGCGAGTAGCGTGATACGTAACGACTCTGGATATTTTCGAATATATAGGTAACATCGAAAAATAATAGAAGAGAAAATTCTAACAAGTTAATAAATTCTGAAATACAACTTACCGCTGCACAAAAAGTCAAATATTTAGTACTTTTAAAATGTTTATTCAGGTTCGAGATACTTTTAAAAACTAGGTCCATTTCTCGGAATTATTCAATAAGTGCAGTATCAGAGAATCCAAATTATCCATTGAACCGGCTAATTTATTCGATGTAAAAGTCAAGGACCAGCAACGTGCTTAGGATTTTGAGAACAGAGATAACCGTCTTGAATACACGTGATTTGAATGAAACTCTAAGATGTATATCTGATACCTTAGTTCGGTAGCCTGTGGATTTTCTTAATTTATAAGAAGCTTGACCAATAAATCGACCGACTATGTTAATCATGGATATTATGGATATTATATCGTTATAATTACAAGTCGCAATATCGTCGAACAAACTTCCTCTTTCGCTTCAAATAAACGTTTCTTCTTGGAATTATTTGCTGTTCCATTACTTTGTCTTTAGCGTTTCAATCGTCAACCGTAAATGTACCCAAAGCATTTGAGCATTATTGTCAGTAAAAAAAGGTAGACCCTTTTCGTTTTTCGCTTTTCAAGAATTTTCAAGAAGATTCTAATAAGTTGAATTTCGCAGGCAGAGTATATCCCGCGCAACTGTGAAGATGCAACTTATACTAACTGCGCATATACTTTTTACATTGTCTAAAGTTATAGTTAAAATATCCTCCGAGTTAATTTAACGATTTAATTTTCTATTCTCAGCAATCCGAGGAAGGTTAAAGAAAAAAAAAAAAAAGAAAAGAAAAAGAAAGAGGATGATAAATAGCCTCGAGACTGAAGCCAATTATGCTGTTGCAATTTAAGAATAATATCGAATTTTAATCGTGTTAACTTTATACTGGACGGGGCTATTTAACTGTTCGTTAATATTCATTGCTGTTTCGGGGAATGAACGAGACGTTAATTACAATTAGCGACACCGCAAGAAAGATAGATGAAAATCACGGTTGAGACGCGTGAAACTTCGCAGCTGAGATATACGTGATATCAATTAGACAGAAGCATCCGTTCTGAAGTTTCATGAAGATTATTTTACTATTCACTTTGTTCCTGGCTGGTTCAATTACGAAATTTTAGTCACACAGCAAACAAAGTGTACGGCTACTGGCTCAGGCGAATTTCTAATGCGATGAGTAGTATAATTAATTAGTTGTATCATGAGACTGGAATAATTTTCTTTGTTCATTCGGTACTAACTTCTGTATTGAAAGTAACAGGAATCTTCTTGTGATTGATAATCAGCCTTTGTTCGCGATCAAATTTTGTAGAGAGGCTTAGAGTGACGTTTTAATAATTATTGAGGTATTTATTGTAGTTTTTAATAAGTTTTAGTATTACTAAGGCATTTATTGAAGGTAAGGTAAAATAATGAAATAGAGATAGTTAATTGATTCTATGATATTATTACACTTATTTAATCGTTATTTTCTGTGTCTTTCATTGTAGCATTAATTTTCTTCTTTATTCCTAAAGCATACAATCCATGTAATATGTACAAGTATAACTTGTGGTGATATCGACAATTAAAAAAATGATCTAGAAGTAGTAACAAATTAGTTTTTAAGCCGTATGCGCTCTAGAAAAACAATAAGGCGCTTTTTCTAAAAACGAGTAAGAAATTCTTACGACGATCATCTGAAGAAATGCGTATGAAGAATGGCGCAATGCTTCGTGCAAGTGCTTCTGTCGCAAGACACCTCTCAACCCGCATCTGTATACGTTATTCAAAGGAAACTACAAAAACT
This sequence comes from Bombus soroeensis, assembly GCA_014737365.1. Taxonomy (NCBI): domain Eukaryota; kingdom Metazoa; phylum Arthropoda; class Insecta; order Hymenoptera; family Apidae; genus Bombus; species Bombus soroeensis. Next base: position 824,415 of record JACXIL010000186.1, read on the forward strand.
TAAAAAAAGAAGTATGTCGCTCTACATTCTTGAAAAAAACAAAGTCGATGAAACTTCATTTTTGTAAAGTATTTAGCTTAAAGCGAATACGAAGCCATTCTGTTTCGTTAAACGAAAATTAAAAAATTAGAAAGTTAAGAATTAAAAAAATTCTCAGTTTCCGATCGCTCATTCTGAAATTTTCTTTTGTGTTAATACGAGTTAATTAATACGAATTTTATTGTAAACTCGCGTATCAAGAAATAAAGGTATTTAAACTTCGAACGCAATATCTTGTAGTCGCTAATATGGTTCGGTACAAGTTGTAAAAATTGCAGAATTATTAGAAAAATTACAGAAGGTGTGTTATAAAAGTAAATTTAAGCGAACAAGCAATCATCCGTATCCGAGATCAGATATGATCTCGTTTCTCTTAACAGTTTACCAATTACTCCCACCTATCTTGCTTAAGAAACGTCAACGTTTAAACGTAAAGGATAATTATCTGTCTTAAGGTATTAAGCAAACTTATGTGATTGTTCACATGAATTCATTTAACTAACAAAAAAAAAGGCATGAATTAGAAAGTATTTCCACAGTTCATGTGCGAATAAAGTAAAAAAATAACCTCCTTTACTTAAAAAAAAAACCTATAAATTGTTATATTGCTACATTATAGCATTATAGCAGTGATATTAATACACTGTAGCAATCTGATATAATAATATTAACGATACTTTAAAAAGTTGGATATAATATGTACATTTAATTAATAATTGATTAATAAAATTAATAGGATAGGTAATTTCTCAATATATGTAAATATTTATCGCCCAACATTTTATTTTTCCATCTTCTTTTATAACTTCGTGGGGAAATATGGAACATAGAATATGACACGAATGGACTGTAAGACTTAAATAAATAAATTGAATAAAATTCTACGTAAAAATGGAATATGAAATAAATGAAACGTAAAAGTATGGGAAGATCGAAGTACCACATAAAAATTTGACGAAACGCTAAAAAATAGAATGTTACCATTATCAGATTAAAATGGAAGACATACGAAAAAAGTACACGATGCAAGCGAAAAGCCAAGCTCTTATCCGCGTAGTTTACGAGAAAGAATCGTTCAAGTCCCGAAGAAAATTCGATAATAAACCTCTAAAATTTCCGTGAAAGCCACTCTGTTGGAAAAGTTTACTTTCTAATAATTCTAATGTCGATTACAAAAATACTCAACTACCCTATGACTAACTTAAACGCACCACTTCTTTCTTTTTTTTTTTTTTACCATCATGAAAGCTTTCGACACAATTAAACGCATACATATACGAAATCCGGAAATAGCTCTCCTATCTGAACCTCACAATGATCAAAAAATCCTCTGTTCGCCAATCAATAATTAAATATAGCTGAGTATTATACTGTTACACTATATGATACTTCTTCGAACTGACAAACGTCCGCAACCACGTTGCATCATGGAGAGATCTTACACGTTTATATGTTACCATATACGATGGAAGAGAAAAACTCGAGAGACTAGGTGGTACTGTCTGCGATCGTCCTAAATCGAATAAATCCAGTTCGGTGTTTCTGTAAAAGGAGAAAGTGCGGTTACATGGCCAGACTACTCGACTTCACAGTATAGGCTCTGGCAACTGGTATCGTTGATCGACAGTAGCGCAAAGTTTGTCAAGAATAGTGTAGAGGACTATGTGTAGAGGATGGTTGATCGTGAGGTTTATAAGACGAGATAATTCGTTATTGAAACCATCGTGTATCTGAAATAATAAATAATTTAATAAATACAGGAAATGTCGTCAAGACGCTCGTACTAACAAATTCGCTAAGACAGCGTATAATCGCTCGCTGATAAATCGGAAAATACTCGGTATACTCTGAATACTTTTCGGTTGCGTTCTTTTATTTATATTGGTCGGGGGAGAGTGGGAAAATTCAAATTCGTCTATGTTCCACGGTTAGAGGTAGCAGCGACATTGTTTTGCCTGGAGTTTATTTATTCTTACATTACATGGATCCTAACGATCTTGGTACTAGGGAAACAACATGATTTAAATTGCCCTCTACTCATGTGCCGCTACAATAGTTATCATAAACTGTTAATCATAAACGAGCTCATTAGTGGTCGTGCTCATAGCAATTATACATGCGCATGTTTAACGAGATAATGATAATGTCTGCATGTTTACATATTGACTGGATATTGACCAAGTAATTAATAACGAAGTAATTACCATAATAACAGTTACACTAATTGTAAACAACTGGTAATAACCTGACTACCGATAACAAACAGTGTTGCTACTAGTAATAAATCAGAGATAATCTCCACGCGAAGGATCTTCTTTCTTTTTACAACTGTTACCTTTTTTTAATAACAATAAGTCGTCTGTTTTACTTTTACGCAATTTTTATTACAGCTCCGCTCTCTTCTATCTCTGACTGAATACTTTGACGAGATATTTCGCGACCTGTGATCAAACTACAGGGAGATAATTTTCAAAGTACCTAAGTTCTACAAATTTTAAATTATGTGTGTGCTTAATTTAGATCAAGTAACAGAAAGAAACACAGACTTGTTGCGAATCGCTGAATTTGTAGCGACCAAAGAAATTTTCGAATCGAGAAGGAAAGTTTGTCTCGCGATATTTCAAAACTTGTGAAAAGTCATTGAACATTAAAATAATAAGCGAACCAAAAGCAAAAACTGTCCAAATTACCGCATTCGCGGTTCTATATAGTCTTACAGGTACTCTCGCGCGAAAGATTGATTATTCGCCTCGACGAGACACACACCATACAAGGTTACTCGTTTCGTTCGATAACAATGTGAAAAAGAAAGGCTGCAGCATCATACCGGGTCGCTAATGGGAAGAATTTGCAAAAATTTTGATTTCACGGTGACACGCGATGGCGATAATTGCCACGCATGAGTCAGCAGTTCGAACCTAAAATTTGTGGAAAGCCTTGAGAAACGAACGCTTTCTCACGAACGCTTCCATATTTAGAAATTTACGTGATAGTAATCGCTTCTACTTTTGATACACTTATGCGAAATTTGGAGGTGCAAGACCGAATAGAACGCGCATGATATGCAAAAATATATAAAATATTCATAACTATAAACGTAGTCGTGTACAAACGTTGAAACTATTAGAAGCTTCTCGTAAAATTAATTATTTCATAAACACACCAAGTACGTAGAAGACATCACAAGTAGACTGCATATATTTTTACGCATTTATGAAAAATTTACGAATGCAAAAATTACATATACAGAATGCGCGTACGTAAAGTGCGAAGAATATAAAGAATATCCAGCTATAGCGAACGTTATAATATTCTCTAACCAAAACAATCCCCTATCTAGGTTCCATGTTTTAATTATATTGTATTACATATATTAATAAAAATAAAGTCGTTATAAATATTCGCGGTGTAATCGCGCTGGGGCAGTGATTCGTCTGATTAATCGCTGTTCCCTATAAATCGAAAAGTTTCGCTAGTCACGCGAAATGTTTAAAATTAGGTAAAAGCATTGTGTCGCAAGAATTATGGCAAAGTAAAGAAAGAAAAGTTGTACACGTGTGCATCACAAATAAATACGTGACGACCGTTTGCGAAAGCAGTTGCAGTGATCGCGGTGATAATTCATTTCTAACGTTACGCGTGCTTTGGTTGACCGACGAATATTTATTAACTTGGACGCCAATTGATTTCGTTTGTCGATGTGGAGCACTCCTTTCCCTTTTTAAATCAAGTTTCTATAAATTATAAAGGAAAGTACGTATTTGGTAGATATAAAACGGAAGTGGTATATTTTCGTCTGAAAAGTGAAGGCGTATCATGGGTGATAATCATCGATTCTTCTTTCTTTCTCGAATATTTATACTTGTATTATTCAGTTCATGAAATTAATATACGCTGCGTCTGGTAATTATAAAATAAGCAGAAACTTTCAATTTTTACACGTACCTTGAGTTATATACCTCTATACGTTAACGCGATACGGAATGAAATACAGTGTATTTGTTTTATTAAGAAATAATTCATTCTTTTTTTTTTATACTACGAAAAGAAAAAAAGAGAAAGAACGGAAACTAGTAGAAACTTAATTTATTCTCGTTACATAACTATAGCAACTCTGCGGCATAACAGAACGCTTTATCGTGCCAAAATCCAACTCAGAATATACTAAAACAAAATTGTATCGATAATTTCTACAAGTTAAACGGCTTGATTTTGCATATTTCTAATCGTACTTCGCGTAGCAGTACTTCTCGTAAAGAAGTTTTACAGTCATGAGACGTTGTGTATGTCGTTGATATTTTTTTACACACCTTTCGTTACATTAGAAAGTATCTTTCTATCTAAATCTTTTCGACAATCTTAACTGTTTAATTTAGCCGTGCCCGGTTGACCGAACGACGTACAAACTAAACGCTGAAAAGGTTAATTTAGGCTCGGCTGACCTAAATTGTTCCGCGGTCCACCTGGAACAACTGAACTTTCTTCGAGCTCCCTACTAAATAAAATAATATTTCAAAGATTAGAACAATCAGAAATCATGGGAAATAGCATAAACGAGTCAAACATCGTAGTGCAAATCGAGAAACTGATTCCGATAGATAAATGAATGTTCTTCGAGGTATAAATGGTACACATTAGCAGCTAACTATGCGAAACACGTTCCGCATTTTGAGAGGATAACGTGACCGAAGTTCAATTTCGATGACAAAGAAACGACATTTGTCAAGCCAGTTAGCCGACAATCTTCGGTTTCATCGTTTCCAAGCGAAGGACGCTTTCACCCTGTCATTAGAATCGACAAACGCGCGACGACCGCTGCTCGAGAAAAAAATCTGCATACTTCGATGAGTGAAAGAATCGATGAGTTATGTAATTAGAAGTGTCGCGTCATTAAAGATGTTACGGTAGGACGAAAATATTTTTATTGAATTATTATGTAATATTTTCATCAAAAATTGAGAATATCAAACGAAGTATAAAAATTATGGGAGAATATTCGAAAGATTTCGAGAACTTGTCAGAAGACTAAGAGACTGGTAATAGATGTAGAAGCTGTGAAGTATAGATTCAACGTGACAAAGATGTAAATATTAATTTCTATTATTTACTAAGTCATCTGCGTAGTAGACTAATTGAATAAATTAATTGATAATAAATTAATAACTTCATTAACCACTAACATTATCTCAGATTCTATCGTGCGTTTAAACTACGCAATTTTTAATGTATAATGTAATTGTATAATATAACTATCCAATATAATTGAAATTCGCTTCTATGGCATTTCGCAAAAAGTAATGTTTCGCAGAATCGGAAATGATGGAAATCGAGTGAAAGATAGTAACAAGAAACGGTTCGGTAATTCAATGAAAAAGGGAAATTCATTTTTACCGAGCTGCGAAAAGCAAGCACTCTTGGACACTTGAACCGTGTCGTTGCCAAATCTTTGGAATACAAGCAGCCGCACCTGTTTGCCTAGCAGAAAAACTTTCACTCCTTTGCCGAAGAGTATCTCTGAAGAATCACAGATAAGAATCACGTTTTCGAGCAAAAGCGTACAAATTCTATTTCTCTACCTTCCCATTCTCGATCTTCTAATTATGTGAAATTAATTATTCTGAAATTTATTTCCGTTATTAAAGTTATTTAACGTTGTCATGAAACTCTATCCCCTCTCTGTTGAAATAAAAAAATTTCCCAAATAAATATCAAACTTATTTCGTTAGTACGATACGCGAAAATACGCAAGTCCTTTGTGCTTCGCTGTATTTTTAACTATACACTATCTTGAACCTTTTACTGTCCGGATATAATTTCTATATTTATCTAATAATAAATTACACGTACCAGATTTAGAAGTCATTGTCGCGTTGGAAGCAAAAATTGTTTAATAATCCCAATTTTGTAGCACTGACTTCTAGATTGTTTTTTAAATATTTAAATACTTATATTTATCTAGAATACCAACTACGAAAACGAGATTTCCAGTGTTGTTTGTAACAATACATTCCACAACATCGTAGAACGTTAATCTTTAATATTTCTGAGTTGAATTTCCTCCAGATAAAGCAGCGTCCATTCAATCCAAATACGTCGTATACGCTTTCATCTGAGAATAGAACTTTATTAGAAATATACCAGAAAGTAGTATATTTATTTATGAATTACTTTCCATATCTTAAAGTATTCAATTACTTGACACGTCGGATCAAATCCGCAGGCTAAAAAGACTATACCGTTTAGATTTAAGCACTCGATTCAATTAGAATCAAACACACTTTATACTTTTAATCATGTCAGTACCATGCCAGAAAAACTTACTTAAAATTCTCAATGAGAGAATTAATGTGCATCCAAATAAAATAAAAGAAAAATATCTTAAACGTCTGGCTCGATACGTCTTGTTAATGAATGTCAGTTGGTTTGTATAATCTGCATATACGGTGTCTGTTTGTAATTATTTCTTCGTTACAACGTATCGTAAAGGCGTTTCTACTTAATAATCCGTCGATCTGCCTATATTTCCATCTTTGTGTTTGCGCTTTGTCCATCTCAATGTTGATATCGATTTCCTCTTGAATATCCATGTTTCTGATCTTCTGTGACTCCTTGTCAGCACACAAACCAATATTACATATTACCAATATAACAGCGAAGACTGAAGCTCTCTACACGATGTTTCTACACCTGAGTCGATCAATGTTTCCATCGTGCGTACAGAAATGTATACAAACTTTTGCTCGCTTAACGTTTAGACGTCCGATTACTTCTATGACCTCGTTTTTGAACAGTATTAGGACGAGCGTTTCAGAATATTTACAGATGTCATCGGTTTCGTTTCATGTTCGTTCATTGTTAGATTATATAATTTTGATACTTGTATCCTATAGTAGTTAGAACATTATTTTCAGGTCTTCAGTCTAACGTGTATACTCTAATTGTTTGGAACTTTAACAACGAACGTTCGAATATTTTCACCAGCCACTCTATATATTTATTTATTATACGCAGAAAATTCTGCAGAGATGATAACAGAAACTGGTATGTCAATCCAGAGTTAGGTATGAATACAGAGAAAGCAATAATGTCCAACTAACCATATATGACTTTTTTTCTCCTCCGTTAAAAGATCAGAGTACACATGATACGAGCACAGCTAGAAATGCAAAATACATCGTATAAATCAGGAGTTGCGAAAGGAAATAGGATTTCTATCGTAGCAGCTCGTATCACTCGTGTTCTTAGTTCATAAAGATGCAGATGATTGCGGACCGACGTTATATAAATGCATCAATCGCATTACGTACACCCATCGATATTTGTGTAGAATCCTTTAGCGATGATACTTCTATGTCACGAGAAAAAGAAAGTTTCTGCTCTTACCACATTATGACCATCATTGGCAACACCATGGTCGCTTATCATTCCATTAGGAACGTAATATCTACGAGACTCATCTGTCACATTGAAAATAAGCGTCTCGGATGAGTATTAAATGTTCTTAAATATTCAGAGATCTGTCGCATTAACTCTTATTAAGCTTGCGAATATCGAGATTATTATATATATTATAGATGAAATTATTCGCTATGTGTAATAGGATTCGTGTGTCATCGAACTAAAGTAGAATTCTGGTAGAATTCTGTTCGTTGAAGCGGAACTTCATTTAGTGCTCTGGTTAATCAAATATCCGCCAATTAAATCCATTTATTTGAACGTGGTGGTTTGTATTTTTTGAATAAGAAATCATAAGCAGTGGAGAGAATCAATGAATTTTCATTGCACAAATTTTAATTGTAGCGACTATCAGATGGAGATTACGATAAATAGAGTTCGACTGTGTATTTCTCTGATTATGAAATGACGAGACGTCTTTTAAGAGATGAGAAGCGAAGAGGAAAACAGAAGTAAATTATAGTTCTCATAGTTCCCCTATTTCTTCTTTTGCTTTTTGAAAATGACCTTGTATTAAATTTGTGTTTTTGCTATGAACGAAATGTAAACGTGCTAAAGATATCGAGAACAAGACGTATATTCATATGATAATCCTTTTATCTAGCGTAGTTTCTACCTTGCGAAAGCAGTCCCATGAAATTGTTTACATTCATATTGAAACGTCTTATATACACGCTCTTTGTAGCTAAAGAATCACTCTTTGTAGCAAAGAATGTTATTTACAATGCATACATTTTTAGGATATGATTGTGTCATTTGTGAGAACATATACATTCAGCAAGGTGACAAATAGATATCCACGTTTTATTCAAAAATGGCAATCAAAATATGAAGTGTAAAGAAAACGTATTAGCTTTTCTTTAAAACCAGTACAAGGCCATATACAGTTATCTACTTTAAGCCGATTCCATCATAACATCACTTAAAATAATTTTCTGCTTTATTCCTTCAAAAAATACGAAAATTTTATTGACTTCTATCTCGATAGATTTAAAAGATATCCCCATATTTCCCATATAATCTTAATAAAATGTATAACTTTCCCTTCTTCTATGTGTCTTAATTTACACAAAATTCATTTTTGTAACTGCGAATAACGGTACATTATATTTCACAAAATTACACATTTAATTCTAAAATATCGTACGATCTTTCCAAAAAACATTCTTCGGCAACTATAACTGTAAAAAAAGAATAATTTTCCACGGTATTTCAACGCGTTTTAGGGGAGAAAAAAACGTTAAATAACACGTAATTGATACTTTCTTAACAATAATTTGCTCACACTATTCTATGAACAATCACCGTATGAATTTTAATAGCAGAACCGTTCAATCAATTTACACGTGAACGCAATATTGCGCATTCACCTTCTACCAATTAAAGCATTACGCTAAACGTAAGTTGCATAAAACCAACTTGAAACCAGTTATGGCCGAAACGAATCCTCCTATCCACCGCTATAAGCGTGCAGCAAACTTTGGTAAATGCTCGAAAACGTCTGGCCAGTATTGTGAGAGCGACCTTGATTCCCTTGGCCGGATTTATTCCGCTCGGAGTACGCGGTCGAAGCGTTCATCGACGGTCATCAGCATCCATGAACGCGACTCTGAGCGATTCCAAAATGTGGGTCGGCCAGAATCCTCGGAGAAAGTGTATTTTCTCACTCCATGTGCCTCTTGACATTCGATATCGTTCCTCGAAAACTCGTAGCCTATGTTCACCGGTGCAACTCGTGTCTGACATTAACGTGCAAAACGCGATGAACAGATCCATAGACGCATAGATCTTGTTCAAATATAAGTTCAAATATACGGCGTGTTTAATACCTTAGGTAGTTTATTTTTCAGATAAAACTTTAATTATACGTAATTTCTTCACGATATTGTATATTCAATTAAAGTAATTCCCATTTTAACGACCAATTATATTGTACAGTGGCTATAAAAAGGATTCGTACACCATGTCATGGATTTATTGTTGCATTAATAAACGCTTTTATTATTGCACTTTTGTACTAATTAATTAGACCCGACTGTAATAAATTTCGTATCACTGAAACAGTACTTTCGTGCGATTATAAAAGTTTTATACTGCGGAAATGAAAACTACACCAGCACCTAATTACTTAGATCTGACTATGACAAATTTCGTATCATTTAGTAGTGGATACTTTCGTGCGATTATAGAAATTTGTTTCTATGGAAATGAAATGCAGAACCTAATAATAATAATAATAAGAAAAGGAAGATTCGTTGAAAAATAAGGATAGATACAAATACTTTTTATAGACACCGTTTGCAATTTCAAAGTTTGCAACTTCAAGCGTATAATGTTCAAATATATATCATTGACAATAAGAATTGTCAACTCTAAAATTTCCAAATTCTCGAATTCCTGTGTTGAAACGTACGCGAATCAAGATACGAATATATCAATACACATGTACCCATGAATCTTCAAAAGAAAAGAATTACGGATTTCGTACAATTATCCGTATATTAAGAATGACAATTTCCAATTATCTCGTATGAATCTTCCACACACGTGCAATTTTAATACACATTGGTACACGTACACCATAAACGTGTTAACTCGAAAGAGAAATGTTAATCAAACACCGATACTTAACTCCAACAAAAATTACGCGCGGAGTATGTTCGTTTTAAGAATTCCATTATCAAAATTGTCCAAGAACCTTGGTGCTATATCCACGCAACTGCATCGTAACGATCGATAGAATCAGAAAGTCCAATATCGACTGTTCAACGACTTGTTGAACAGTGTTCAAGAAAATAAGAAAAGGACAAAGGCGCAATGACCTGTGGTGAACCTAATCGCTCGCTTTATTTCCGTTCATTCATCGTTCGACGTCGTGCTACTTATTTCTCGGCCTATTTGGGAAAGAAAAAGTGGACGACGACGATTGTTAGCCGATAAAACCTTCCCGGAAAGTTGTCGAGGAATGCCCGCTGACCTTAATTGTTCGAGCTCTATTGTGTTATCTATCGCAGTGCTGGTCGATGATCTTTGGAATTTGTCCAATCGCTAATTATTCGTATCATACGATAATTGATTATATCTGCCAGATTTGGATCCGACGAACTCAGGTTCGATCGTGAGTTTTATTAATCGAGATGGAGGTGAGGAAAGATAACGAGACCGATGAATTGTTGGCTAAACGCCAATTCGTCTGTGACATTTGCGTAATGACTGATATGTTCGACAGAGAATCGTATTTCACGTGGATCATACATTAAGCAATAAGAGATGTTGCAACGACGTTAGATACACTTGGTACTTGTAAAGTCTTTTCAATAAAATACCAACAAATATTCCCAAAATACTTTTTTACGATTTATGACACTTCAATTCGTGTAAATATGGAACAGGTGTACGAAGAAAGTTTTGAATCTCTTAAAGTCTCTTGAACCCTTTTCATTCGACTCTTTTCAGGTTTTCCATGAAAATTACTTAACAGTTATGGTAATTTGGAATAAATAGGAGAAGATTTCAATCAGCAGTGAATCTCTCCAAATATTTCGACTTGATTAATTTTTGATTAACTCGATCATTCGTAATACAGAATCGATCAGTACGAGTTTTCGCCATTAAAATTACCAATTATCAATCAGGATTTCAAAGGCCATAAAACATCTAAACGTTGGGTCATTCAACGCGATCATTCCAGTCATCCTCTAGATCTAGTTTCCAAACAAGGGCAGCAGCCTCGTTCAGAATCAGGAAACTAATAGAAACGGTCATCGAATAACAGTTACACGCTTTAGTAACTTCTCGCTAATTGAGCAAGCTATCAAATTCGCAATCATGTTTAAAAATTCGTGAGGTATTTCTGACACTGGGATTTCGACACGATCGCCAATGAAGGAAACACGACCGTGTGACAAACATACGGGCGCAGGTGTCCAATTCGTCAAAAGGGCTCGCGTTCTTGACCTAAATGTTCGACCTCGACTGAAACCGAAAGGTCTTTGACCATCACGACCATATTAGACTTCGAATATTCGATGGACAGACGACTATTGTATTGCCAATCAGAAACGGTGTACATAAGTATGTATATTCAGTAAGGAGAGGGTAAACAGGTTCAAAGAAAGTTCCTTCACAGATTCGAGAGGGGAGAAAGATATATGGCTGTGAGCGCTCGAAAGGAATCCAAAGAGAGTCTTCACGAAACTCTTTCGTTGCTCCATTATACGCGAAATTTATGGTATAGAACGTTACTTCAGTTGGAGAAGAAAATGGAAAACCAAGGTTAAGAGGAAACTCTGTGCGTTAGGTTAAATAGAATGCAATTCTAGAAACCATTCAGTATATTGACCACGGTTAGATTATCAATTTCGTGGCTTTAATAAGTTTTCTATTTAGAAATCACCTATAGTAGCTACAAAAAGTATTTATATCCCTAATTTTCAACAAAGTGTTTTTTTTTATTAAAAAATAAAATCATTAAATGCATTCGTTTCGTTCTCATAGCGCTAGAATTTTGGTAATAACATGAAAGTAGTGCCAAGTGATATGAAATTTAATATACCTGTTCAATGTACCTTAATATACTAAAGCTTGAATTAATTAGCGTATAAATATTATAATAAATTATATACAAGTACTTTTCGTAGCCACACTGTATCTTCTTCACGTGTCGTCCATCCTTATTAAAAATAAATCTTATCATCCTTACATTTACAAGAAATAGAAACATTCGGATTTACATTAATTTCCCTTCAGATACAAAATCTTAATGCCGTAACTATAGAAGATTTCTTCGATAAATTATCCTACAATTATTTTTGTCCACGATTGATCATTTATCTATTTATCCTTCGTTAAAATATGCTATCATCACGTGTAATCGTAATATTATCCGCGAAGGAAGCAACAGGTTTCTAAACGAGCGTAAGTAGTTTCAGCCAAGCCACGGATGTCTGATCTTCGTCAGATTCTACTACTTCCTCGATACTTGATAGGTGCACGCACGCAATATTGCATGCAGGTTTGCAAGGCTGTTCGACCAAGACTCGCTCCATTATGGGAAAGTGGCGTACGTGCCGAAAAGAACATATACATAGGCATGAATTTGAGTCCAGCGACCTTGACATATCAGAAATCTCCTTTCCAATCGGACAGAAAAGGCCGCCAGAAATTAATCAACCGCGTCATCATTGCAGTCAAATATAATCCTCTTCTTTTGGCGTTTATTTCAATTGAATAAAGATACAATACTTTCAGTCGATCATAAGCTCGAGTTAAAAATTGTAGGTTGTTAATTTTGTTGTTATTTCTATATTCAGAGGTAGGATCACGTAAGCAATTATTATATATTCGATAAAGCGCCCTTATGATATTCAACACTGAATCATCGATCACGTACTTTCTTTTTGTTTTTTAGGTTATCTTCTGCGTTCCTTAATATTATTACTATTAATAATATCTTCAATAAAAATAATAACTAATTATTGAACCCGAGCCCATAACCTGTTGTTATTTCTATATTCAGAGGTAGGATGATCACAATAGCTATTGTTTTATTCTTTGGATAAATCTATCACACCTCACATCTTTCTTACATGGGCTAGGGATAAAAACAAAAGGACATCTTAAATCTATCGATTGTATCTAGTACTATCTTCTAGTTACTATTTATTGTAACTAGCCCATCTGCATATGGATGGCGAGCACGAACTCACGTTGTCATTTTCAACAAATTTCTTTCGTTCTGTAGATCATTGACTGTGGGTTATCGATTCTTTTTACGATATTTCGATGAATATGATAATGAAGACGATTTGTAAAATTTATTAACAAAATTCCAATTTATTTAATTATTAAATTTATCACTGCTGTGTAAAGGTAGATATTTCTTAGCAAATGCCATCTAATTTGTCAAATTTCGCTAATAATAATAAGCTTAATAGTGCGAGATAATCCAGACAAGATGTGATTTCATATTCCTTTTCATATTTCTGAGAATTTCGATTTCCATATCGTATCTTCCTTGCGATTTGAATGAGACTCTAATCAATACCTGGACAATTCGGTTTTTTTCCAGTTCCTTCTTTAGAACTGATGTATCGACTGGATATAAAATTTTGAAAGCCGAAACGGTGTCTGATTGCTTATCTTAATTCAAAAATAGATGTATAATGTCTCAAGATTATACAAGACGTTCGAAAATGTCAATTTCTGACTGCTATTTTGATGAGATGTATATTTTAAGAAATTTTCTTCGATGTTATCTTTAAAATAAACATTTTTCTGATCGAAAGATAAGTACACGGAGCAGAAGTAGTCTAGAAGTAGTACACTTTACTAGCAACTATCGCATTAACCGAATTATTCTGATGACCGATTTCGCAAATTCATTCCACGATTCACTGATCTTATAAACATGATTTTTTTTTTAAAACCTACCTTGAAACTTGATGTAATAATAATTATATTTCGTAATACTAATAACATCATACCATACCACGTTCTCATGGAAGATTATGAAATTATATACGTGGTTTATCTGGGTTAACAAAATTCATATCGTGAATCTGTTGAAACCTACAAAAATCTGCAAAAAATGGAATTGATCAATGTGTCTTTCGAGAAGTTCAATTGTTTTATTATATGGAACAGTACTATATCAAAAACCAACATATCATCGCTTATCGGATAAAACCGATAAGCTAAATCCTTAAGATACTACAATATACGTGAAATCTTCGTATATCTCTCGTTTGTGACCTCTCCAGATAAGGAATCGATCGTTTTTCGTGGAAACGGTTCAGTAACGTCCAAAAACTCGCACATGAAATCGATAGAACATAGTGCAACAATCGCAAGAGCTGGGCCAGCTGGTAGACACCACGAATGTAAGTACGTAGCACGTAATCACGTTCAACTTTTACCGTGATTCGCATTTGGGTATCGAGGGCACCTGTACACCGTTCCCGAGCCAGAGAAACCGCTCGTTCCGTTGCGTTGTCTCAGGAGAAGGAAGAAACGTTAACTTGTTGCAGTCATTGTACCGTGTTCGCTCTAAAAATACGTCTGAACGTTAAATTCGATTAATAAGTTCCTTCGAATGGCAAGACGCACCGGTAGTGTCCTATTTATGGATACGGTCTATCATTAACTGATTACATGACGATGTTGAATAATTAAAAACACGGTGACAGGAGAAAAGTTTGGCGATACGAAGGTTTGGAATTCGCTTTTGGATTCTTCAGCAAGGTAGCGGAATTTTCAGTTCTTTTTTCTTTTTCTGATCGTGGGTTTGTAGAATTTTTAAAGAGGCTTTAGACGTGCGAAGTATGTTTGTTAGAAGTATGTTTGACAGTGGCTCCTTTTCCTTTTGATTGAAGTGTGTGGGAGTTGTTGGGACGAATCGTGAAGGATTCATTGCAACATAGAAGAGACAGAAAATGAGATGTTCTGACATTTTTTTTCAAATGACGTGTCAAACATTTATTCGCGGAGGCTAGAAAGAGTCAACGACCAATGTTCACGACTCCACCAAACCACAGTGGAGAAAGCAACTGCTACCCAAATTACACTCACCTACTTCGATACAAGAATAATTTTGTTTATGTCAAGGTTGCGGCAATGTAGATACTTAGACACGGAGAAAGTAAATAACGAGCATCGTTAAGTGTTTTAATCATTGTGCAAAAACGTGTTTCTATAGTTTAAGTTTCAACATAGATAAAACTCAACTACCTGTGGAAACGCCAATTATGCCTATTTGTGGAAATTCTAATTACGACTATATATGGAAATCCTAATTATGGTTATATGTAGAAATCCCAAAACAAGATCATAAACGAATATCCAAGCGAAACTTAGCGGCAGTACATTTCGATTAAAACAATAAAAAACCTAATAATGATCTAAATAGGCAAATAACCCGATAATACATAAAAGTATACAAATGTACTCGTTACATTAATTAGAGGATGAAAGAAATCTGCATTAGGTTCTCGTTCCATCACGTGCACTCACGGGACTATAAATCTCAATAAGTATCTACGATATCTTAATTTATTCTTATCTCGATCTATTCTCGAAATTCATTTTCAAACGTGCAGCTCTCGCAATTTCTGGTATTCCAACTGAACTCGCTGCCAACGCAAAGGATACCATCGGAATATAAAAATCAGCGATCCTGTGTACGAATGCGCGCAGCTTGTGCGATACATTATAAAAACGCATCCAAACGTATTGTATAAGATCGGAAAATCAAATGAGCCGCTATCGGGACGAGAATAAAATTGAAAAGCATTTCGACAGATCCTTTGAACTAGCCAACCGCGTGAAACCTTTCTTCTTCTCTGTTGTCCCCTCCTCAAAAAGAGAATATATTTCTGGACACAGCGAATGAATTCACGAGACAGGACGTGACAGAGAACTCCTTCAGACCTTGGTAGTTGGAGCCATTGTTCGACTACGAATGAGCCTCCGCGTTATCATCGTATATGCGCGATGCGACGTCTCCTTCGGCTTCGACGCCTACAGGATAACTTGCCGCGCAAACCATACCGCGGATTTGCATTTCAAAAAATGCGGAAGACACTGTACGGGAAGTCCCGCGTGTTGATATCAACAAAAGATCAACCGTATCTTTTTAAGGGGATGAATAAGATGAATTAAACGATTGGTCAAGGAGTGGAGAATTATTTATGGAGTCATCGAGTAGAAAGATGGATCTTCTGAGGATGAGAATGAGAAAAAGAAGTAATTTCAAGGCAGTATGAAGTGTGCGAGAGATATCGGGAGAAATTGACAAGAAAATTGGAAAAAGTTAAAAGTGTCACACGGAAGAAGAGTAAAGGAAAGAAATTTGGTGTTCGAAAGACCAAAATTACATTTCGTTCTTTGTATCGTGGCATCTTTGGATTCGAAAATATTCTATTCATAGATAAGAAGTATCTTCACTTATAGTAAAGTAATTTAGAACGCAAGAAATATAGATTTCTTTCGACATATCGATTGTGAAAGAGTTAAGAATCCTTTCGTCTTTGAATGAGTAAAGAAAAGTGATACGTGGGTTTCGATACGAATTTCGTTAATTTTACTTGCTACCGCTTGCAACAGATCGTGGAGAAGCTTTGAACTGTTGAAATATAAAATCGTAGATTCAGTTCAGTAAAGTACTATTAAATCGCAAATACTTTAGGATTTTTTAATCGAAGTAATACATAATTTAATAAGTATTTTTCAGTTCTTCTTGTCTCTCTATTAATTCTATTTCTATGAAAATGCATGCAACTTTCCTGTTCGTGGTTCTTCGCAACTTCGAATTTTCCATAACTTCAAGTACAATAATGTAATTAATTCGCGACTATCTCTCGGTTAGGACACGCATGAGAACTTGTAACTGTAAAACTGCTCATCGATTCTGACACAACGCTTCTCAACAGAGTGTGAACGTGGCCGGAAGTAAAGATTAGATTAGAAGCAACGGTGTAAATAATGAGTACGTGCACACACGTATATACGTACAGACGTTACTTCGTAAAGATTAAAAACCGATTGAAAAGATTTGTTTTTCAACCTTTGACGAATTGTTCTATTAACTTTTCAATGAACGCAATAAAATAATAGCACAGACTATAATACGCATAAATTGGAAAAAATATAGATTACTAATAATCTTTAATTATAAATTATCGACATTACTTCCATTTATAATGGGATTCTGTTTCTGAAACGTATTATCTCACTAGTCTGGAAGAATTAATCTCGTGTAGCACTCCCTAGACTTGCTCTTTTATATCTAAAGTTTATTAATTCCCCTTCTAAGTTTTTATACCTACATTTTTTCGAGTTCTTTAAATTTTTTATTCTTACATGGGGCCAAGAAGAATATATTCCTGAATGTTTGGGAAGGTCTACTTTTAAACTATTTAAAAGTGAGACACATAACTCAAAGAAATATTCAAACATTTTAAATCATTGTCGACCACATCATCGATAAACGAAAAAAAAAGTCCGAATGGGATTTGCAAGTATAATACCAGAAGACACAGCATCGTACCTAGAATTTCTAACCAACTCCAAAAATAGTGCAATTTTTAAATACTTGATTTATGTGTCAGGTTACGGTACATTTTAATCATATTGAGTTTTTATATAATCTTAAACAAATGTTAGAGCAATGTATTAATCGTGAGACTTCAAATAGGAGATATTAATGTATACGTATTATTAATGTATCATGTACGTAAATTTGTAGGAACAATTAAACGTGGAAAATACGAGCGTTAACTTGTCAAACTTCTGTTAAAATAAAATTTCTTCTTTCAGATAAAATAAATTTTCGCTTTTGACTAGATTTCGATGAGAATTCAGAGTTTTTGAATTAAACTATTTCCAAAATTATTTTTTAAAAATATTATTGCTATGTATCTCATAAAATAAAAGCAGTACTACTACATTTTCCATTTTCACAGCTAATGCCACTAAACAGAAAATTTAATGCTATTTAAATATTATTTCAATTCGATATCGTATTTAATTTATACTTTTTATTTTCAAAACAATTTTTCTACTGCCAATAATCCCAAAAGAATTTGTACAGCGTATTTTATTTGTAAAGCTCGAAAAATATAGAAACTAACATCGAAGAAGACAGTCTTTATACAACAAATACATCGACCAAACTATTTCTTTCGATAAAAGTAAATGATGCTCCTTCGAATACTATCTAAACGAATCCTACTGCAGTGAACATCCTGTGAGTTAGAATTGAATAATAACTGTTACAAGACATATATAAATTATTATACAGGATATATGTCGTTAGTTACCATTGAATGAAGATCATCGGGTAATTAGGAAGGTAACATACGTCACAAGTACGTTTATAGAATACAAGTTTGGCTTTGACATTGTAACCATATGATTTTAAAGAATTCGATTGATCGGAGGACACGATCGAACCTTCGTAATCTCGACACGATCCTGTTATGTCATAAGAATATTAGGAAGCAAGTTGAATGCCGAATTCCAGCTTGTGAATGAATGACCGGTGTTCCTCGCAAAAATATCCTCTCGCGAGTTGATTCCTTGAATTCTTCCTCGTTAATAAAATTATAAATTCATGGTTGGCGAATTTCTTTTCGATGGGACAGGCTGTGAGTTTTTGGTTAATTCTTGGAATCAAGGCGAGACGCTATGAGATGGAAAAATTTCGAGCGTTAAGGATATTTTAGAGTATAATTAATTCATCTGTTGGAACGAGAAATGATGAAGTAAGGAAATTTGAATAATAATGTTAATAATTAACGATAACCGATTGAGAAAAAAATAACTGTTAATTCGATAACAACATTAATAAATAATTGAGAAAAATACGACTGGATAAAAACTGAAATATACGTAATGAAGAGAAGTAAATAATATGCTGCATGTTCCAAAAAATTATCATTCTTCTCTTAAAAAATAAGGGAAACACGACGTAAGAAGTTTTCCATAGATTTGCATACTCGAGTTATTCGTAGTGAAACCAATTATCTAAAATTAGACTATGCCTAAGAACAAAAGGAAACGTCTGCTTCATCGCTAACAGGAAAAAACAATAGAACGTACCGATAGGAATAAATAAATAAAATAACTATTTACGGATCCGTTCATTCATTCACTTCTCGGAACTATCTCCACTTTCAAGGAAACAACTTCATTGCCAACAAGAATTTTTTGAATTAAAATTAAATATACCATAAGCTGCCTTACGGCGAGGATATCTAATAATACACCTGATTGTTAGGAATGCAGCAACATCGACGAGAAATCGTTATGTAAAAATCGCGTACTTAATTTATTCACGATCAACTTGCAATATTCCATAACAGTATTCTGCAATCATTCTGATGCGCGGCCCTTCGTTAATATGCCAGTCTTGCGATCAAGATCCGTGAATTTCATCGTTCTCAACAGCTTCGGCACATTCATAGACATTGTACTCATTCATGCAAGAAACGTCTCAATTGACGCAGTGCGCGAGAATCGCGGATGATTCACAAACGTTTCCTGAATGGAAATCTTATCACATGTCGATCTGCTTTTGAAACTCTTCCCATTACTAGATCGCGGATTTTCATGCGTTTACAGTATGACAGGTTTATTTGAGTCATGCAAGCTTCGCCGTTTTTAAATTCAATCTTGATCTTCTACAAGTTTGAACTATATAGAATGATCAAACTTGTTATGTATTATGAGACATCGTTACTTTTTAATATAATAACGAAAGAATAAGAAAATATGGTGTACTTTAGGTTCAGTAAGAAAAAATGTGAAAAATGATTCGAATAATCCCATGGTTGAAGTATTCGAGCGAGTTAATGAGGAGATATTAGTCATTAAGAGAGACGTAGAATCTACGGAATACAGTGAGATATTGTCTTTGGATGGAAAGTCTGTCCATATGCCAGGCCAAGTAGTATTGCCATAATTTGTCTGATCATAAGAACTGGGTCCTATAGACAGACACAAGCGTAATTTCGTTAAATGGTATAGAATATATAGATATCAGTTGCCTGTTCCTAAAGAGATTTAGACAGACGCAAACGTAAGTAGTATTGGCATCAGTGGTCTGACCGAAGGAGATTTCGACCCGATGGACAGACACAAGTTGTTGAATAATTCAAAAGGACATCTAATCAAGGCCTTGGAGTTTTTCAAATTTAATTAACTCCATCCTCGGATATCTCTATCACCTTTCATCGCCTTTTTATCAATATTCAATCCAGTACTTTTCTCGTTTTCAATCTTGACGATATCCTATCTCAAACACAATCTCTAACTCCTTAAAAGACTGGGACAACCGTTAAAAGAACTGGTCAAATAGATATAAACCAGTAGTCGCCAGGCAACGTTACGTGAAATCGATATATAATTCTTTGAACCAGGATGTAATCCGAATGATCTAATCACGAATCGTTCGTCGAATATATGGAAATGTTTGGTCACCATCGATAGAAGGATCAGGCTTCGTAATAATTTAAGAACGAAGAAGATCTTTTAATAACTCGATTAAAGCTGCATTGATGCTAGTTTCTCGCAGGGAACAGGTGTGCCACATACCTCTGTACATCGCGAACATTCTCTTCAATTACGTCTCAAGCCAGAGGTCGACCTCAAAGCTTGCGTTACTGTAAATTATACCGCGATAATAAAGATCCACAGGAAATCATGTGTTCGGTAACATTTCTCGTCCTTCCACGGCAATTATCTCACATTGTCGTCTGGATAATCAGGGTTTCGTTAAATAGGGATCTTTAATGTTACTTAAATTGCACTTATCGTTGTATTCGAAGTGCGTGAAATGTATTGCTTTAATGATCAATTTATCCATGTTATTGCGAGATTGTTGGATCATCAGATAGACATCAAGGATTTACCGGAAGGTTTTTTTTGTTAGACCTTGTGTCATCAGATTGGATTAAGATGTGGTTAACTATACGTAATGCCGATGATCATTGTTACTCTCAAGATGAATTCAATGGTATTCAAAATGATTGCTTCTGGATACTTTGCTTCTGCAATTTTCAGTAAAATATGTCGACGAGATTTTTCGAAAACATTTTTCTACTAGGCTGCTGAGAAGTAAATTATAATTTTTGATAGATACATATCGATCGTGTGAAGAAGCGCAAGAGGCAATTACACGTTTTCAAAACTTACACAGCGTGTATCACGATATGATTATATGCGAATGTAACCTCTATACTAACGTTTGCTTTCATAAACGAAGAACATGAATGCAATCGAAATATGTTAATATGGTTGCCACATAGAATAGCAATTAGATCAGATCGATCACTATTATTAATGAAGTTCCAATACTAATCTAGATATATTAAAGCGATTTTTATTTTGAAGACTATCAAACGACTCTGTCTCTTTAATTATATTCATAAGAATATAAATTTTTACATAAGATTTGCCGATAAGTCCATCAAAAACCACTCTTCTCGTCTAAGTTGCGGAAACTTCTCAGAAAAAGTAACGAGAAAAATCCTATGAAACAACTTTTCGAGAAAGAACTAGGGCGATAACATGTAGTTCGATGAATGACCTAGTATCGATAATGTTACCTAAGCAGTCAACGTGGACGTCAGACAAGCTTCTAGACGAAGTGGACGTTGATCTCAACGACGCTAGTACCGCTTCTGTTCTCACGCAAAAACACAGAGGCGAAAGGTGTGTTATGCAGTAAGAAGGAGCACGGAATCTGGATTCAAACCGATGACTTACATTTCGTACTTTTCACCGTTACGCGTATTGTCCTCCGCGAACCTGTGAATTTCATGCTCCATGGCTACGATTCGATTATGTAAAACTATGGCGCGAAAAAGTAGGTAGGTGCTCGATGTGAAATTAAAAAGTTGTTTCGTGTTATGGCCAGTGATCAGATAACATTTTTGAAAAGTTTTATATGTGGCTCGTAGCGCCGCGTTAAGAAATTAGCAGTAAAATTTAATGAAATTCAATTCCATGAAATCAAACGATGAATACAGATGAAACGAGATATTCGACGAATAACAAAAACATTTAATAACTTGGCTAATCTTTAACGAAAATAGTCAATCGCAAATGATATTTAAGTCGTCACAGTGTTAAGAACAAAATGACTGTCAAAAGCTTTTCTAACCGATATTTCCTTACGTAACGCAGTGTAACGCAAGCGAAAGAATTTTTCTCCTCCACGGATCACGTTAAGAATCATATTTCTCGAAAGCTATTTCCTTTCGTCTGATCCACGTATTTACATATATAGTTAATCTTACCGCGTGTATCTATCTACGCTCAGCTACGACATTCGTGTCAACATTCGAGATCTTCCTTCGACGTTGTATCGATGAAAGGCGATCTTCCAATGTTTCTACAAGACTAGCATTTTGGATCACCGATTCGCCAGTCTCGCAATATTTGCCCCAGCTTGCGAAAGCATCGTTATTTACACGATGCACATTGATTACTACGTTCGTGAGCAACGTTAATCGGATCTATAATTCGCCATGCAGGAATTACGAAGGCACAGGTAGAATGTAGGCTACCGTTTACGTTTCCCACGTCCCCGGCCAATCTTTCATCGACTTCTCTTTCTTTATATTCACATATTTACGTCTGAACTCTTTGCAAGAAATGAATTTATTATTATTCATTTGAATTGGTGGTTTCTCCATTAATTGTTTACGGTATATTGTTATTTGCTTTTTGCTATATATTACCAGTGATTACTGAATTGTAGAAAATAGGTACAATTGACGCAAATTACAGCCATGCACAAAAATGCATATGTAAGTTCTCAAGTTATATTTCTTTAATTATATCGGTGAAGGTATGAATCTACACAAACAGTGAGTTCGCGTACTTTGTAAAGAGGATATTTTTATTGAAATGAAACAGGCTGATTTCTGATGATCCTTGAACGATTCAGAAGATGTACTGTAGGTGTGTAATGCATCCGCGTAATGCAACAAAAGTAATGAAAGATATAATAATACAATTGCCAAGATTTATCACCGATGAAAAGAAAAATATATAGATCAGAAAGGATTTCATTGTTTTTATATAGAACTGATGAAAATGTTACTACACGAGGCTGTTATTTTATTACAACAAATAGATTTTATTTTACTACGATCAATTCTTTATATCGAATGATTGCAAAAACAACCCCAGAAAAGATAATCGCAGATTTTTCTATTGCCTTTTCGACGTTCCCCTTAGTTTTTGCGAATGTCCCAGTACTTATGAATTATGAACGTGATTGTGTCCTAATTTCTACGCTACATCAGAATACGTCACTATCGCCGCAGGTGTAAGGTGATTAGTTTTCTGCCCCAAATGACAGCCCTCTAGAGGATATATAATTAGTTTCTATTGAGCAACGTCCTGGTATGTTTCTTATATCCTTCTATGAAATTCACTCTATGTAACACCCATGGCCAACATGCTCCATTAATTTCAACGTATCGATGCTTTTCATAAGTGCCCGTTACACTAGGATTAAAAAAGTCAAATATCAGTAGACCGGTTCTCCCACATCGAAACAATCCACAATCTACCTCGTTATTAAAATACCATTAACGATTGGCTAATTGTAACGTGCATGATTTCACGGAGCGGAAATCGCGTTTAATTCTATAAATTCTACGTGTTTTGGTATGTAGATTGGTAGCTCGTTCTCGAAATGTGCCTTGGAAACTTTACAATTTTACTTGTAAGTGAATGGCCTTAACATGGCATCAATTGCGAATGGCCTCAACATGTCAAGCTGGACAGGATATACAAAAGAAGTAGTCAGATATAACATTGAAATAAACAACACGAATTCTATATGTTATATATTTCCTATAAATACAAGAAGCATTTCTATATTTAAAGAAATGTTTAAAGAAATATATTTGTATCAATTTTTCCATTCTTAGTACAATATAATATGAATTTACTACAGCTGATTAATGGTATGTATGTGTAACGAAATTAGGCCGAACGAATCAAAAAAGCCGACGTACGTTCTCTATGTTAATTTATGGGCTGGCTCATCCAATGCAGTGCGCAGTAATTTAACAATAATCGCATTGTAAAACTATTCATGCATTCCTGTGCGTGCGTACACACGTGCAATGTTCACGAGAGTAGAATGCCAAAAGCATAGACGCCGTGCGTCAATGAAGGAAATCTCCCTTATTGTACGCAAGATATGGAGAGTGACGACCATTGGGAAATAGGATTTGCAAATCGAACCAATGTTAATGACCTTACATTTGCATTTGCGAAATTTGTTAGTCTAACTCTATGGCCAATACTCGTTTCAGTCAATAAAAGGATCTTCGACGATATCATCGATGAGTCACGTAAAATAGATTCTCATTGTTGTAATACTATTTCAATACTATAACAACAACACAAATGATGATTATTAACATTAAAGTGTATAAAGACATAAAGACTTGTGGATAGTGGTAAATAAAATTCGACTCTACTCATCATTCATCTGTATCTATAATGTTTGAATAATTAATGCAATGCCTATATTATTAAAAACATCCATAAATCGGACAATAATAAAAAATCTACCTAAAAAGTCCCTGTAATTCATATTGTTATACCGTAATGAATCATTACATTAGTTATGATAATTTTTATAGGGATAAAACTCTAATCAATAAATAACATACAATAACTATTGGTTTATAACATAAGTTCAGTTAAACTCAATACATTTCCCCTATTATGACTGAACTTATTTATGTTACAATTTAATCTAATTAATCCAATGTAACCAAATAAATAAATAAATAAATTTAAAACATTCTAGATTTGAAGGAAGTCTTACAAGAAGCGCAAATTCTTGATTGAAGTAAGAGCCAACATTTATATATCTACGCAGAGTACTACACTGAACAAGCCGAGAAAGTCAAGAACGTGGATTCCATGGGTTAACCATGCTCAAAGAAGGATATCTGACGGGCCAGTTAGCCTACTTACAAAGACTTGAAATTCGTCCCGACGCGACGTCATCGCGACCGGTTCTCACTTATTTCGATAATATTGCCCAGCAGTGACCCACGAAATCTGAGAAAAGGTTTTCTATGCGATCAGCGCCCAACCAGCGAATCACAATTTGCCTAAGACTTGCGTAATAATTGTGGACGACATCGCCGACGTGCCGAACTCGTGTCTTCGATTTGCCAGCTATTGAAAGAGATTTCAAAATCCGGTCTCTGTGTCACTTTCGAACAGAGAAAGTCGTGCAATTCATTTTGCCGTTCGTAGAACGATTTATAGAAAACTTTCGTTAGAGATTGCTAAGACACTTAGAAATTGAAGCGCGAATAGAAATTGTTCAAATGGAATATTAATGTTCCCAATGCATGAAATTATTATTATTGATGATATTATTAATTTTAAATAATGCTTTGTATTTGTTTCTTTCGATATAATAATGATTTAATATAATTTAGTGATCTTCGATGTTTGCATTATACGGAACACGAACGAAAAAGTTAAATTTGACTATTGCGCATGCGTTTCGCTGTCTTGCGCCGCATGTATTGTCGATATAATGTTTAAACAACATTGTAAATATAATAATACGATGTTATGGTAAGAATAGTAAATTATAATATAAAATATGATTTTTTATATTATTTTTTATATGAATTACTAAATTTTCTAACGCAATACCGTTTTACAGTTGTAATATGACTAACGTCAGTAGCAGACGGCAGCTAAGTCGTCTGCTAGAAACAGCTGACAGTTCTGATGTATAAAAACGTGGTTATAAGAAATTTATTTCGACTACTATGAATCTCTCCTCCTTAGTTTTACGAATTTACATGTATCGCATGAAAATAAAACCGCTCGTATGAAAAATCATTGTTTACTTTTCGATATCTCACATAAATTTCTCGGTAAAGAAACACCGATTTACCGACACATTTATTAGACATTATGTAATTTACAAAATCTACGAAACTTACTATAATTCCTTCTCTCATACATTTCGTTATTATCGTCTATCACCTTATTTTCCTTTTCATATATACACATAAGAATTAAACAAAAAATATTATATGTGAGGGCGCGGGAAGATTATTATACCCGAAACGAATAGTAGGTTATGTTACTAACAACAGAAGAATTACTCGAATATCTGACTGAAAGTGCACGAAATAAAAAAAATTTTCGCTTGCATCACAAAATACTAATACTGTTTGATCAGAACGATGATTTGTAATTGCATCGTGACTATGTTGATTATAGATAACATTTTACAAAACGTAACAGTGCCAAGAAATAAATTTAACGTACCTGACAATGTTGAACCAAGGTACTGGTCGGATGTTCGATTCTAGGTCGTGACTTGACACATGTCGTTGAAACTTTCCTTCGTAATTGGGCGAGATGTCTGAACTGGCACAATTTCTCTGCACGAGCACAGAGCCTACTCGACCCTATACACGCCATAGCGAAAACTGTAGTGAGCCGAGTCACACGACTTGCGAAGACTTTCGAGTTCCACTAGCCCCACCGGCACTTCAAAATCACTTCCCCACCCACTTTTCCCTTTCCTGTCTCCACCTGTAAATACACCTGCTACACGCGGCATTAGTCGGAACAGAACTATACATTATAAATTATAAGTAAAATATTAATCATTGAGTATTCTCCAACAAAATATTGATAGACTTTCAGAAGAGTGCTAAATTCAAAGCCTATTAGCGACCTCTAATTGATGCTTCTCTTATTTACTTTCCAAATTCTTATATATAAATTATTTAATGCTTGCTTTCTTTCACTATTTACAGTGTACATTTCCAAATAAACGTACACTTAAAACAGTTTCTGTGAATCAGAATATATTCTGTAACGATTCATTTTAATTTTCATACCATTAATCTTAATTAAATTTCGTAATAATTTTGTTCTTTTCTTATAATGAATAAGGTGATTGTAAGGTTTGTAAGGTACACTAAAGATTTGAATAAAGTGAAACTATATATGGGAATTAGAAAAAAGCTATTAAATTTCGTGATTCTTTGTGTTTTAAGAATAAATCTTAACAACACATGTTCATCTTGATTTTACTCTGCGTTAATCTTTATGATCTATGGGATACATACTTTAAACATGGCGAATAGTATTTTGAGTAGGCTTTATGGAGCATTTAAAACATTTAATCAAGTAGTTGATACTATATTACGTCGTGGCTTTCCATCAGGTAATAAAAAGGATATTCTTATATTATACTTACATTTAGATATTATATATAACTCAGAAGTGAGATATTTATATCCTTTATTGTCCCTAACCTCTTCAAAATATTACGAATTTAAATTGTTTATTATTATTGAAAATTGTTAATGTCATGCAAACAGTAGAATAGTATGTTTGCATATCTAATATATTATTATTATCAAATACCATTTGCTTTCGATTTAGGTAATTTATACGCGATCGAATGTAACGCTATAAATGTGCAGCCCATTAATTTTCCTGGACATTCTATAAAGGATATCTTAAATGAAACAATTTTATGGGCCGCACCTAAGAAACGAAGATCTATAGAAAGACGTCTTTCTAGAAGATTTGGTATTCCTGAATATATTTGGAAACCCCATGTACCAAAAACAAATATCTTAATGTGTACAAAATGTGGTCACGATTATGAAGCTGGTACACTTTGTGGTAAGATATATAATTTTGAAAAGAACTATGATCTGTTGCAATACTAGCTTATGATATATTTGGCCTTTTCCAATTTTTATAGGATACTGCTATGAAATAGTAAAAAAGGAAACAAAAGAAATACAGAAAGCTATACAAGATTCATTAGGATTACAACCTGTTGAACAAGACGTTATAGTATTATATGAAGGAGAAAAAGAACAACTAAAAGATAACTTTTGGAAGGTATTTACATAATGTTATATATCTAAGACAAAATATTTCATCTTATTGTTATTGTACATATAATTTACAATTATGTCTTTTTACAGGAACAAAGAATCGTAGAATTACCTAAAAAGAGGCCTGATTGGTTTAATCCAAATTTACTTCAGCCAACAGTAAAAGAATTAGCTGATTCAAAACGAGAAGAATTAGAAACTGAAGTTTCAGAAGATGTTAAGGATAAATGAATAATTAATTTATATTGATAAGCTATTTTTGTTTATATTAAATAAATTTAAATAAAATAAACTATTGATAATTCTTGTTTTATTTCAAAATGTGACATTATTACAATTATAAATATTGTGGTAATATTTTAAATCTCTCCTATATTTCTATAGTTCATGAACATAAAAATAGGTGTAATATCGATAACAGTCACTTTCTTTACTATTTATGTAGTTTCATTATTTTTATATATAATAGTTGGCTTTTATTAAATCTTTTCTGAATCAACAATTTATAAAATTTAATAATGAAAAACATGTCTAACTCTGTTACGATTAATATACTTTTCACAAAAGTTAGTCATATTTACATTTACCATTCTCCTTTAAAAAAAAGCCACAAAGACATATAAAATTCTCTATAAAATTAAAGGTACTTCATTGTTTATACCACAATCCCCATCCTGAACAGTTATTAGTGAACAATTTCAAAACCATCTACAGATACTTCTTTATTAAAGTGGCTCAGAACATGTTCATGAAAATCTGCAAATGTGACAGCTTTTCCATAAAATGATCCACATAATGGACAAATTTTATTGTTTTGATCTGCATTATCTGCTATATTTGAACACTTTTCCATAGATAGGCTTGTAGTTTGAAGACTGGTTTGAGTTGCACCATGCTCTTTAATACTTTCATTGAAATTAAATTGAGTACCTGCTTGACACATTTTTTTATTCGCATTTGTACGGCAATTATTACACATTAAGCCTATAAAATTATATTTGAGGTTAATTCCTTAAAATATATAAATAGACGCATTTTCATCCTGCTTAGTAGACGCAAAAGTATCCATAATGTCTTAACTGAACGAAGTCATCAAAATATGGAAAATAGTTTGTATATTTTAAAATTTATAATTACGTGACTATATTTTAATGAAATAACCTAGGTTTTTTTAAGATGATACTAAACACGACCGTATTAAAATGAATTGAAATTAAATGAGATACACATGATATAATTAGGAAATGAACAAATTAGTAACAATCCCGAACGTACGTTTACTAAGCGAGGATATTGATAATTCTTTATTTATACCTTCTTTTTTCTTCTTGAAGTTTTGCAGTGCCCGTTTCAGTTTTGTCTGTTGTGCTAATAAAGTGTTTTTTATTTGTGACAGTCTAATATCATGCTGTTTTAATAATTCTAAATCTGTATCTGAATCCTCAGGATAAGTAAAACCAATATTTCGTAAGTCTAGTTCAGTACCATTTTGTAATTCAACCATCTAATTAAATAATTATTGTGTAAAAGCAATTATTAGTTATAAAAATGTTTAATTATCTTACCTTATCTTATCTTCTTGCTTACCTCTGCATACTGTTGTTTTAGATCTAACTTTTCTAACATAATGCTATTTATAAGTCTAAGTGATATCTCTTCTAGACTTTGTTCTTTCTCATCTAGATCAAAATGTAATAATATAATTTTTGTTAAACATACAACCCAATTAAAAAATGAATATTGAATACATACCTTTGTTTGTGGTTAATGTACATTGCTGAATATTATCTTCTTTAATAGAACTAGAAATATCACGGAAACTATAGGACACAATGTCTAATGGTTGCGCTGCAGAATGTTGCTTAAGCGTATCAGAAATTTTTGTCAATTGACTTCCTAAGGACTTATTGGCTCTTATTAATTTAGTCAATCTATTCCATAACTGTCGGTTTTCTCCTGCTACCATAAAAACTTGATGAGTAAGTTGAGATTTCTGTTTCTTGAGCTCTTCTATTTTTTCCTGTCGATCAAACTATATTAAAGTATAAGACATTAAAATGTAAAATACATATATTCTATGCATTAGTATATATGTTATACAAACCTTCAAGGTTTGTACAATAGTTTCTTCATTATCATTAGCTTTTGTAATGGCTGCAGATTCATCCTTTCCACATTCAAGTCTCAAACACATATTTTCTTCTTCAACAGTAGCTAATCTTGTTTCTAATTGTTGACAACGTTCATTCATAGTTTTAAATGCAACTAACAAGGCATAATAGTTGCCATATTTTTCATTATCCACATTCTCAGATTGTTCCATGTCACTCATGTTGTAAAAATGCAATTAGCAAAAGTGAAAATACAATTTCACAACTTGATAATTACTAAAAAGTATAACAGCATTTGTATTATTTTATGTAAACGTACATAACCAATAAACACTTGATATTCTTTCTGTTTCCTTACATGTCGATATAAAGGAACATTCCATATGAATTTCAAAGAATTTCAAATAATAAGTAATAATTAGGTTCATAAATAATACAATGAGATTGTCAAATTAGGTTAAGTTGCTACATATTTTAACACTTTTAAACTTAAACACGATTTGTTAATAATTTCGGATTTTGACACTGAGATACATATAACAAATAAAATTACTCAACGTAAATTCATTAGTTTGGGGTAGTCCCCGTTACCATTACCTTATTAGTAATATTACCGACTGAACGTATAATAAGGTTGCCATAAGAACAGTCGAGGTACTGATGCATGTGTGTGGTACTGTTTTGAACTATTGAAATGACATGCATTGAATTTGCAGAACATAACCTTAGTATTCCTAGTATAACCTTAGTACATTAATTAATAACGAAATGAATAATAATAAATTATTTTCAATTAAAGAAATTTTTTTTTGTGTTAAATATGATTTCTATTTCTCAATTTCATCAATTTGGCTATTTGAATGGATCGAATTTACGCGCGCTTGTATATAAGAAATCCAAGCGCTTCTATTGGTGCAATATATTGCAAAGTCAAAAGGAATATTTCTATTGGTGCAGAATATTGTCAAATCAAGTGAAGCATTTCTATTGGTGCAAAACATTGTCAAGTCAAATCGAACGTTTCTATTGGTGTAAAATATTACGAAGTCCTTGCCGTAGGTAATGAGTCAGAGAAGGGTGACGCGGGACAGCATTCTACTGTTGAAATTTGTGGAGCGAGAGTTCGTCGCGTCACTGCGTCATTATTACATTTTCATTTCGTCTTTATCATCATTTCTACACTTCTATCTGCTTCGTTTAAATAGTACGTTTTTATTTAATCACTTATTGACCATCATTTTAGTAAAATTTAGAAGTATCCTGCATTTTTTTTGTACATTTATGGTTGACGTATACTTGATGGTTAAGGTCATATTACCGGTCTTTGAGCAGAAATTAGGTTCTATTATCTCTTAGTTTCACTGTAATTGGTTTAATTATTGTAAATTATTGGTTTTCATACTTCTATTTAAAATTGTTGGTTTCTTTTTGTACAGATTATTGGCTGGTCACGTGATTGAAAGAATGGGGTTCACAGCATAGATGCCACAGACGATTAATAATCGATAATTTATACTGGTACGAAATGAACGCCACGGATGATTAAAATCAATTCGTTGATTTTTCATGCTGATTTGGTAATGATTGAACTATCATAACAAAACATACGTATGTACAGGTTTATTTTCTCTTTTTATTGAATCGATGGTAATCAATATTTGCTACGTAATTGCTATACAACTTACATCGATATATAATGATATTAGCTTATAGATAATTGTATAATTTGTTGAAAATATTAAGATGAAAGAAAAAAAGATTAAAAAGATCGTTTTTTTTTAATATTTCGGGTATATAGGTTATCATTAATGATCGGTTATATTATAAAATATTAATTTTTTAATAATAATATGTAGCAAATTATATGAATCATATAATTGTTATTAGAAAATAATCCATTAATTTTTGTTACATTTGTACAAGAAAGTCAGTTTATTATTTTCTCGAAATAATCTGAATGAGACATGTTCAGATACATTTTTGTGCAAGATCATATATACACTGTAATCATTTCAGATATGTTTAGTTGAAAGTTTAATTTATTACACGCATTGCCGAATCTTTTCTGATAACTAACATTCACAACTGAATTCTTCCTGATGAATTATGTTTTAAAATATTAATAAATATTGGGAAATATATTAGAAAATATCTTGCAATACATAAACAGTGTTTGAAATACTACACGTAGTATTTCTTAATATGTATATGTAATATTTGTTGGTGAAAAATGAATAATAATCGGTATATAGTATACACATTTCGAAAAACAACAGTATTTCCATACCAAACGCTCCTTCCTCCCGCTCCCTGCTAATACAACTTTTTTTCAAAGGATATTTGTGGCCGCGCGCAATGCGGTCTGTAGAATCAGTGTTTGCTGCGTAATGTTTTATATTTTCTAGAGCACGATAGCTCTTAGTAGTTATAAATTCAATTGCAATAGTTATACGCGAAATTAGAGTCAGTGTGTTCGCCGATTGTTAGTTAAACGGACGCGCTAATAGCCTTTCCTTTTCTTTTTTTTTCTTTGAACATTCGCTTTCGGTAGTAGAGTCGCAGGTTTCTCAAGAGGATACAGCCTCTCCTGGAAATCAAGATTGCAAGTATTTATGTATATTGTATTCTAATTTATTTTGTTATTCGTATTTTGATCGAACTACTATTAATTTCCATTGACATAAAATCTAAAAGTCATAATATTGAAATACACAATAAAAATGTTTAGCATGCCTCAGAAATGATTAGATTCTCATTATTTCTAGGTTAAAAATTGTTATTTTAGCGTTCCAATTTTTATAGTAATTAGATTTCAATTTTTATTGTTATTAAACATCTCGATATTAGCGTTGCGTATGTTGAAGCATGAGTGCACAGATTATTATTTAATGTAGTGTTGCGTGAATGATTAATGATTAAAACACCTCAGTACGGTGTATGCTTCCGCGAATTTTTCATTTTCTCTTATTTTTCCTTTTTTCTTGCAAGAGCAAATTAAATAGTATTGGAAATATTATAAAGCACTCCTCGCCATTTATTTTGAGAAATTTCTGTTTTATAATTATAGATTTAATAAATTAGCGTTGCAAAATAGAAATATATTCCACTCGCTGTTTGTTTGGGACTTTATGGAGTGAATCGTCCTTCTGGCTATAGGATCTATTTCTTTTTCAGCATCCCTCTGGGCGTTTGTTAATGGAAATACTGTTGAACAATATATCTATTCGATATTGATGAATATTTTTAATTTGAGGTATTACTTAAATGACGTATAATTACTGATTGTGCCATATGAATTATATAGCAAGTAATATGAGCTAATTGGCTGCTACCGCGATTATGTTTTTATAAGAATGAGATGAAAGTTATAAATTGTAGTGGGTATAGAAGACATTTTAATTTACTTAGGTATTTCAAAATGTGGAGTACGAAGACTCATTTAGTGACACGTTCTTAATCAATGATCATTGACTAAATGATGGCAGCATTAGCAGTAGTAGCAATTACGATGAAAAAGTGATTGGACGTCGATAATATAGATATTATCTAACATGCACAAGGAACTTTAGATGTCGCGACCTACACGAAACTGCTTGAATGTATCCAACTGAAAATAAGCGCGAAAACGTATAACCTTGTAGTTCTGTCACTTGGTGTAGCGTGTAACAATATTTATTAGTGAGTAGTTAAAGAATCAAAATCATGACAAGTTTATTAGATCTTTGTGAGCAATATTTCGGAGCTCGTGATTTTTATGAAGTTTTAAAAATTTCAAGAAAAGCTACCGATAAACAAGGTACGTAGACATAACCTATTTATTCAAACTATGATTGTAAACTAAACATTTTTAAGTGTAACGTTCTTCTTAAACGAAAGTTAAAATTGCATCTAAATATCAGATAACAATTATTCTTAATTTTTCTCTAGTGAAAAAAGCATATCATCAATTATCTCTCCTTGTACATCCTGATCGTGTTGAGGAGGATATCAAGGCAGAAGCAACAGAAAAATTTAAAGTTCTTGGACGAATTTATTCTATTCTCAGTGACAATGAGAAGCGTAAGATTTATGATCAGTCTGGACAATATGACGAAGAAAGCGAAGAAGTTATGATGAGAAATTGGGCAGACTATTGGAAGTCACTCTTCAAAAAAATCTCAGTCGAAGATATTAATAATTATGAAAAGAATTACAAAGGGTCTGAAATAGAAATCAAAGATTTGAAGCGGGCTTACATGGACAGTGAGTAAATCTCCTATAATTTTTACAAGAAAATTACATTAGTAAATTTAGTTTATTAAAACAATAAAATTACTTTGTATAGGTAAAGGAGATATGGATTATATCCTAGAAACTGTCCCATTTACTAGTTGCGATGACGAGCCAAGGTTACATAGTATTATCCAAGGTCTCATAGAGAAGGGTGAAGTTCCAGAGTACAAAGCTTTTACAGAAGAAAATGACAAGAAGAAGCAACGTAGAAAACGCAAGGTAAGTATCAAACAAGCAGAATTTCAAATGTTATCTATGAATTTCGTTCGTATAATTAAACTACAAATAGCTATGCAGATTTATACTTTTATGAACACAAGTAGAGGAATGAAACGTCAACAGAAATTTAATTTCACATATTAGATATTATAATAAATACTCATTTAGATATCTCACATATTTTTGTGTATCGTGCATATTCTGTGTATTTTGTTGTCTTTAAAAATCTGCAGTTAAAATCTTGTGAAACAAACATTTTTAATACTTTAAATATTTCTATATGATTACATTTGATACCTATGTAATATGTTAATAACTTGAACTATGATCTAAAAATTATACTTACATATAATCGTAATTTATATTAACGTAATTTACGTATATTAACGTAAGTAAGTACTCTGTTTTTTACATACTTTCATTGTGCATACCTAACAAATGTAATTTTCTCGATGTCAAATTTGTCGAAAGTAAACGGTGTGCATTCGAATGGCAACGTGCTCGTAAATTTAAGCGCGACACTTCATCCCTTCAATTCCGCTATAGATCACTTTAGAGATCTGATGAACAAGTGAGCAGTACGTTATTTTCAAGCTTTTCTATTTTTATCAATACATAGTACTGGTTCACGATTGGAAGCAGTAGTAGGAGGTGGACTAGTAGTACGATTGGGAGGGGGGAATACTAGTAAATAAGTAAAGAGGGAACGCAAGAGAGGATTCAGTCTACAGAACAATTAGATCGGTTCTAGCTGATCGCTAGACGTCGCAGAATTTTCAGCTAAAATCCCTACCACGATGACTGCGATTCTTTAAGTTATTCAAACATATGAGAGCAAAATAATGATATCCTTATAAAACTTTAATTAAAACGTATAATATTTTAAACAGTGCAATTGTACAATTATTCAAAATTAACAAAAATGGTTGGCATCGTCGGACTATTCCTATGCGCTTTATTGTGTGCTAGTGTCAGTGATGTACAAGGGGCGTGCAAACAATTAAAGAACGACGACATGATAGAATATTCTTGTACGGGTGGCCAATTGTCCGATTTGGACAGTCTTCCTGCATCGACTGGAAAAATTCGAATTTCTCACATGCCAATTCAACGAATAACTGCGGATACCTTTTCAAGGTTTGGTTTGGATCTCTGGGTCCTAGGATGTTCCTACTGTGGTATAATGGACATTGAACCGGGAGCCTTTGAACATCTGAGTAACCTTCAACAATTAAGCTTTGACAACAACCATTTGACCACTATAAAGGTATCTTGGTTCAAAAAATTAAATTACTTGACGTACTTGGACCTGAACTATAATAACATAGAGTCTATCGAGGATGGCTTGTTCGAAAATCTACCCGGCCTTGTTGACCTAAGACTATCTGGTAATCGTTTAGAATGCCTAAATCTTGTAGACATGTCACATTTAAAGGGATTAAAAAGAATCTTTCTGAGTGAAAATTCTGAATTCAAGTGTCCAAAAGCTGTCAGTGCTTTTCTCGAGAAGCGTGGAGTAAGTTTCGATAGCGATCCAGAATGGAGTAGAATTCCAAACGATTTAATTTATCCGGAAATACCATACGATTATGATGAAGAGAGCAGCATAGAGGGACAGAGTACAGAGGAGCAGTCCACGCCACTACCTGCTCATCGCGAAAGATTGCATCCAACTATAACACCATCTCCAATTGCAACAACACAGTATACCCCACCACCGTTCCGTACAACCGAAGAAGTAGTTTATCGTCCACATAATTCTCCAGATTGGAGAACAACTCCCAGGACAGCCGGAGATCCCTACGAA
This sequence comes from Bombus soroeensis, assembly GCA_014737365.1. Taxonomy (NCBI): domain Eukaryota; kingdom Metazoa; phylum Arthropoda; class Insecta; order Hymenoptera; family Apidae; genus Bombus; species Bombus soroeensis. Next base: position 860,750 of record JACXIL010000186.1, read on the forward strand.
AGCAGGCCAAAAACTACAGTTCCACCATACGACATCAACATGATATATCACCAAACAATCCCAGAGGAATATTGGAGAACAACTACAATCTTGTACGGAAGTGGAGTAGAAGCTACAAATCCATCATATGACGAAGATACAAGAGCACCATATATTCCACCAAGAACCGTTGCACCAATCGAACGGGTAACATATCCACAACGTGAAACGACGGACTACAGCAGCCAAGACATAACGACCTTGAGTTCTTGGCCAAGAACTCCGGAATCCGTCGGTGCCGGTGGCGAATACGAGGTCTATCCACCCCACAGAAACCAAGACAAACATTACACAGAACAGCCGGATTATTCAAACCCACCTAACTCAATCCTTTTGGCATCGAGCCAAATACCACCTCATGTGGAGCTTAACACAGAGCATTCTATGGATCCCTACTCTGATTGGTCTGCAAAGAATAGTATGCCATCAAACGAGAAGTTTGATCCACCTACATCTGTACCCAATATCGAAAACAAAGCATCAAAAATTTCGGTTCCTTCTTTATACACGACTCAATCCATTCACTCTATCCCACATATACCACCTGTAATGGTTCAACCTGCTCACCCTGAAAATGTCTATCAACCGCCATATTACGACCCCGCGGTCACTATTCATTCACCGCCATCGGTGAATAATTGGCCACAGCAGGAGGAAGGAACATCGGCAATCGTGCAAATTGAAACGACTACCGATAAGCCATTGCCTAATTGTTCAACCAGGAGTTTATCATCGTCGAGCCAGAGCTCCATCACGATGATCATCGTTTCCGTTCTTCTTGCGATTCGCGTCCTTGTGGAGGGATTTTAGCTAAAAGTCTCGTTAAAATATTTAATATTTATCTGTATATTCTGATGGAATCTCCGACAATGAATCAAGTTTTCGTTGACGAATCGAATGTTTGCGTGAACCTGTGCGGGTGTATTTGTTCTCGCAAGCACCGAACTAGAGTTGAACGGAAGGACGTTTATCTAATCGCAGACTATAAATCGGGTGATTTTATAAGTGCTGTTGGTTTCGTTCGTTTTCGGTTTTGGATTAATCTTGAAGACTTTGTTTATCGCGATTCGCTGTCAGAGGAACCAAACGAATTGATTGATTCTTCAGAAGTACCGCGGAGCCTGCAAAACCCAAAGCGTATGTATAGTATACTGCGATCTTGTCGTTTGTGGTTTCATTGATTTAATTTTGGTCTGTTGTAGAAGAGCTACGTGATCTTATTGTTATTCTGTACAGGTGAAGAAACTGTATAGTTTGGTACATTAACGTTTTTAATGATGCAATGCACAGGAATGTGTATAATTTACCAAATCATACAGCATCATTGTTGTGAAATTGCAACCATGTCACATTGGTCGTATTGTCGGACCTTAAGCGGTTTATTTGCTAGTTCTGCACGCTCTAGAACGTATCGAGAAGATGTGCATCGTTTGTTTGCCAAGGAGGAACGCCAAATATGATATCCACGGGGCGCGATGCTGAATATCAATTGAAACTGTAACAAGCGACGAGGGCCAATGCAATGTATCCGGTGTGCTAATGAAATAATTACTAATGTCGTTCAATCTAATGCTGAGCGTTATGTAACGACCTTGACTGGTGTACTTTATCGAGATGTGCTGCGTTTCGTGTTTTGTCAAAGAGCTTAACCCTTTCATATCTGTGACGAGATATCTCAGCAATATACGACGATGCTTACATGCGATGCTATGAACCGTACGTTATATCTTGCGTGTTTTTTTTTTCTTCTTTAACTCATTAATGACCGAAGTAACGGTGAAGTAAAGCGAGGAAATTGCGTAAATGTACATGTATAGTATGCTAAAGTATTTTGTATAGTTTAAATCAATTACTTTAGGATTAAATTGTCATCTTTCGCAGATCTCAAAAATTTGTTCTTTTTTCATATTAGGAGAAAAGTTGGGAATCAGAAGTCACTCTAGGTCGAAGGATAAGGGTTAAGTGCAGTGTAGAAACTATATATTGATTTGTAAAGGTAAAAAGGTATTAGGATAGTATTTTGCAGATGTTTAATTTCTAAGTCAGAGATTAGAACGAAAAAATTTTCATGATTAAAAAGGAAGTTTACCATAACGCGATAAATATTTTATGATTTAAATGATTTCCAAATCTTCGAAATAATTGAAGGGAAATGAACGGATGAAATATCGACTCTGAACGGGACAAGGAACGACGTAACTTATCCATAGATTGGGGTAAAAATCAATTCGCGAAACATCTCGTGCGCAGATGTGAAGGGGTTAATGGTGCTAATGGTAGAGTGTATTGTAGTGTCAAAAAAAAAAAAAAAAAAATCGTATTCGTATTGGATATTAAGGAGATATTCCATCGTAGATTTTTTAAAGAATCAGTCCGTTTTTGTACTAGTTCTTCTGGGGTGCTATAATTTTTCTTGTATCATTGAGATCTATTGTGTTTCTACCACAAATGGAATTACATATTCCATTAGAAAAATCATGTGTAATTTCTCCAAAATTCAGTGTATTTTATTTTATATTGTTATATTATTACGTTTCTGTTAATTACGTAATAGAAATTAATGTGTAATGTTAATTCTTACAATTAATTGCGAAAGAATTAATTTATTAAAACTATATACAACTGGAAAAGCTATTTGTATTCAACATTAAATTCGCGTTCTCTTCATTGCAACAGGTGTATTTCACTCGTGTTATCTGATCGATGCTCTCTTGACAGCTCTAAACAGTAAACAGGCATCGAGAGCGCTTGTCGGAAGTCCCGATTGCGACATTCAAATCTTGAAGCGTATCGGTTGAAGGGTCCATCATGGACTCGGTATCTATCGATCTGAACACCAAGTGCATGCACGTGCATTCATAATGAGCGTAATAGCAATGACGTCGTGAAAACTGAGGAAACTGATAGGAAATGCGAGTTAGAGCACAGTGGAAAACGCGGTTTAATTTCTACGTTTTGTTTTTTGTTTTTTTCCTAGACGTATCAACAATTAATAGACTTTATTTTGGTTTATTTTTTATTATCTTTTTCTCTTTTTTAAGAATTTTAAAGAATTTCTTTTTTGATCATTTTCGAGATTATAGTTAGCGAGGTCTTTCTATGAAATTTTGCGATTTTATATCGATATTTTATATATATTTAGGAGCTTTATAGTATCGTTATCGTATATCGTAGACTGGTATAAGGTTTTTAGAAGGGGTGATATAACTTTGGTTTTCTGGTTTTTTGATCTTATTTTTGTAATCTTCTGATCGATCTGTAAGCAACGGCTCTTGACAGATTCTTGAATCTTTTCCTGATGGATTTCTTTCAGTTTACAGATAGACTGACATTCCATTAAGTTGTCAAATTGAACAGAAGTTCGAAGTTTGATGAATTATTTCATCGATCAAATTAAATCTTTCTCCTTTCTTTTAAAATAATAAACGCATCGAATGTCTGTATAAGCAATATTAAGAATATCACAAAGATACACGAAAGCTGATAGTTTGTATCGTTTATTTAAAAATTGGAATTTGGTGATTAGATTTTGAATCTAATCGAGCAGGCATTTATTGGTAGGGTACCCACTATTCGAGCAAATCTCCCATTTTTTGAAGCAACATTCCTAATAGACGATTTCTCATTTATTGCAAACAATCTTGTTCAAAAATACCGTCAGATAGACGTTGCCAGCATCATTTTTAATTTTCAACTTGTGTGTAGTTTCGAAGAACTTGTAAAATGTCATTTTGTTCATCATGCAATTTAAGAAAGACGAAAACCCGTAAAAAAGATAAATTGCAACCTTCGCTTCTATGTAAGAAAATATATGTATTTTGTCAAGATTAAAATATCTTGTAAACTAGTAATTTTTCGACATAAATATTTTAATGCTATTTTGTAAGAAATAATAAACTGCATCGATTATGCATGAAAAATTACATACATGATCTACAAATTTAAAAAAAGCGTACGTTATCTTCTATTACGTATACGCGTGCATCTGTGGAACAACTAATTATAGCAGATTGTGTTCCCCTCGAAACCATTCGCTTTCTTCTTTGTCTGAACTATTTCTTTATGTAGCAGATAATTTATCAATAATTTGCATTTATAGATTAACATTGGACACCCTGTATGTACATTACTATCTAGAAGTCATCGGACATTTGCCTACTTTGAGCAAAACGACTGTTAGAATGCCTACAAATACGATACTTTCGATGTTACGTAATTTCAACATTTGACGTAAAAACTAACTTTAGCTAACTTTATCTCGTAATAAAAATTACACGGTAGTATAAACTCGTGCATATTTTAATTCGACTGATTGACTTATGGGTAGACGATAGAATCAGTTCAGAGGATCGTATCTACGCGCTAACAATCATTTTGCCCAAAATAAACAAGCGTCTAGTGACCTATGGATGGGAGTGTAAATGGTTGCTCCAATAAAATTTGTCTCGACTCAACGGAATACTTCGTTTGTGCGATAGCTAAATCGATCGATAATACATTGTAGCGAGTTATTTGCGAATGAAAGGTGTGCCAAAATATCCACGTTTGACGTGCACACGCGTGCATCCGAGCGAGTGCAGAGGGTCGCGCTTCCGCAACCTTGAATTACCTCGTCTCCCAGTGTCTAGAGCGAACGATACATCTGGCCGCGAGCCTGGCGCTCCGGAAATCACTCGAATCACGAAATAATTGAAAATAGTCATCGGGTTCGAGGCAGCGCGCACCGTTGCATAACGAATTTCCTTCGAGACCAGTCATCGTTCTGGAATTTTGTGAGAATTAACCCTGCTAACATTCTCGATGATCTAGAGCCATCGATGTTACGACTGCTGCCACTCGTTTAACAACGCGTTAATATTATCCAGTGATAATGACAGACCTTCGTTTCAATTTTCCTCGATGATGTTTACACGATGTGGCGCATCTTTGGCCTTTCTTCGACACGGTTAATTATTGCTTCAATAACACGAGTGTGTTTGAGAAAAAAGAAAAAGAGAAGGAAAGGAAATAGCTATGGTAATTACATGGATGTTATCATCAAGCGATGGTTTATGAATGGATCTCTGGTTTTCTTCCAGATGATATCTCATATTTGATTTCCTTTTTTCTAACATCTGTAATTTTTTTAAGCTGAAAGATCGTTTTCTTACCTTGTTCCATTGTTCGATATTATATACTGTATGTATATTAATATACACTGTTGGCGGTAAGTCAGAGCACCTACTAATATTTGGGACAAATTGAATGTTTTTCATTGCTTTTATTTTTTAGGTATTTTATGATACAAGATACCGAGTAAAATAAAATCTTTTTTCCAATAAATATAGTAAGTAGGCGCCGTAATCCTTATGGTCGACAGTGTATCTTGATCGCTCCATTTTTATTTATAATTCAAATGCAAACGCGCTTCACAAGGAAGTGAGGACAAACGAGGCATTATGATCAGCTAGCTTCGCATCTGGTGGTTGAGGTTTAGCATTGGCATGTATCGAGCTGCATTTCAATTCCTACCAGTAATAATAATAGTTCCTTCGCCGCTTGACGTTTGAATCATGCAGCTCGCTCGAATACTTAAACAAATATATCACAGTCCTTTTAGACTCCATCTTAAAATTGTAACAGAGATACAGAAGAAGTAGTTTATCACGAAGGAGCCTCATTTATTCCCACGTTATATTTGTCGAGTAAATAAATAATAATTTTTCAAATAAGAGATGGAGAGAAAATAAAAGCGAATAATTTATGAAAATGGAATATTGTTAATATGAGATGTATTGACAAAACGTATAAAATATGAAAAATATGAGTTTGAAAATATTTGAAACTAAAAATCTAATCAGCAAAGACAAATTGATCATCCATCGCACTTTCTTAAATCGTTATTACATAACAAACGTATTTGTTTAGTTGCACTTTGCATGAAAATAACAATGATGTCAACGGGTCGGAAATAAATCTTCCTATCTTGATCTAAAAATTGTTTCAAAGTGTTCGTATTATCACACGTACAATTAGATCAGACAAGGGGAATCTAGGTAAAAGAAACAAGATTTTGCCGATTAGATCACTGCCTAACTGTGGTAATACAACAAGCAAAACCAGAAAGGCTACGATTACAAACAATTACATGATTTAGAATTATTTTAGTTAATTTGGTAGTTCTTGTATTGATTTATGATTCTCCAAATTGTCCTTTACAGTGGATCTATTGAATTCTCGTCTATAGGTAGAATATTTCCTGCGTTGAAAAATGAGGTGCTCTATTATGTTTGCAGCAATTGGTACTTACGATTGTTCAATACGTAGAAATCTAAAATTGACTTATTTGCTCACCTTTTCTTCGAGAATGTCTCCTCTTACGTACGATTAAGCCATTTTTTCATAGATGCAGAAAACGCGTTATGAAAAGCGTAACGGTGGCGCGAATTTATTGGACAAACAAATACATTTTTTTAAACAAATTTATTAGCCGCTTTGTAGATAATTAAAATATTGCGGTTACTTAACAAGCCCGTAAGTAAATTCTAGACCCAGAACTTTATATTTATATTGAATATTTGTATTTAAAATTTCGATATTTATTCTTAAGGTTCCGATATTTCCATTTGCAATTTTAATATCTAAAACTTCGTATAAATTTCGATGTAAAAATATCCGAAGGATGGAAATTTGCCGCAGTTTCGTGATATTATATATTCACTAGAAAGTGAAAGATTGTAAAAAAGAAATATTTGTGCGAATAATTCACACACTTAATGCAACCCTCTGATAAATTTACTATGTATACGAGTCTATTTTGTGTAGTCCACGCTTTTCATGAATAAACTATAGATAAGCGATATATGAAGAAGAAGTAAGAGGAATAACTTGAGTCAGGTCGATCTGTCAATTTGTCACTGCCTTCGTAGTTGGACCAGGCCAGTTCTCGAACAATGGATTTGTGTTCTCTCATCGAATTTCAAGTCGAATGTCATTTCGATAAGCGAGTGCATTTAAAATTTCGCGAAGCGTTGTGTAATCGCCTAACATTAGGCCGCTCCTCAGATGTACTTGCCAGAAATTATAAATAACGGAATTTCCTCAGCACCGAATTATGGAGTAGGTCACTGGGAATATGGAACATCATCAACAAGCATGAACCATGAACAGTCGCGTCTACTTTTAATGAGACAGGCGTGTGTTATGCTTCAAAGATTATAGGATTATAGGAACCTCTCTATTTATAAGGCTCTGTTTCTTTTAACTAAACAACGAATTATATATAGGCAGTTTTGTGAAACTGATGATTCCACAATGCAAGTTAGGTTGAATATTGTAATAAATTTGTCGAAACGTAGAGATTAATCAGTTCAGATTGTGAGTGACCTGGACAAGCTATTATATATTGGTATATTGGTTTTATCGATAATCCACACTGTCTAAAAGAATTATCTTTAACAATATACTATGTGTGTTATACGAAATGTTTTGAAATTTCGTTAGTACCACAGTGAAACTCGACTGTTATCATTATATTGGCAAGATTTGAAGGGAATCCGAAAACGTATGTAGACGTTCAAAGATATTTATTGCAAGCGAATATTTCACAAATATTGTCAAAGTATTTGGATAGTAAATTATTGTATATTAATAAGCAGTCAGTTATATTAATATTATATATTTGAAACAACTATGTTTGCATACTGTATCAATTTTTCGCCAAATTTATGTTTGCAGTAACTCTCTTATGAGTTCTATATACATTCTCAGCTTGTGTTTAAATTTTACCAATATAATAATGGTACTTGTGTCTCATTACAGTGTTAATGAAATTTTAAAATGTTTTACGTATATATGTACATAGAAGCTTTTTATGGTAAGTGTCCAATGCTTCCATGAATCATTATATATTGATTTATTCTACTGATAGATCGTAAAGGTATTCCTTGAATGTGTACATATAATACATAAATATTTTTTCAGTTAATCTTAAGCTATCTAATTAATTTATACGCTTCTATAATAATCGTGAATTACGAATGACTGATATTTGCAAGGTGTTCCAAAAAGTTGGAGTCAAATTACAGTAGCATGTAATACTCATCGGAACAGGCAAAGAAGTCTTAATAATTACAGGACCCAACATCATCAGTAGACTGTGGATTTTTTTGCATTTATAAAAAAAAAAGAAATTATTGTAAAAATGCACATAATATACAAAAATGTACAAAATATTCAAAGTATAATAGTTGTTATGATATTTAGGGGATAAAATAAATTTCCACTTAATAGACTTCATTTGTTTAATTAGAATTATTTATAGAAATAGAAATTTGTATAAAAAGAGCCGAAGTGTAATCATTAGTTTCGAAATTATAACATCCATTTAATGAGTTAATAAGAAGCTCGATTAACTAGCAGCAACAGATACCAAGAGATCGATAAATTTGAAGCTGTGCAGCTCCAGTACACTTATTAAATAAGTTAATTACGCGCACTTGACGACACGCGTAACCCTATTTTCGATGCCTAGCCATACGCCTATCCTCGAGATTATCGTTGCCTTTCGACTTCGTTTCTGCTCGTCAGCGAGCACAAGTTAATTTTAACGAGGGGTCATCAAAAGTGGAAGATAATAAAAAAATCTGGTTCCTCGATTCGACTTCTGGCGGAATACCGACTGTTTCTATTTTCTACGCGAAAATTTTCCAACGGGTCAAGTCTGTGATTTTTCCGTACACTTCGCACTCGACATCAGAAATGTTCGATGTTTCCGATGAAATTATTATTCGCTCTGGACACTGTTTGAATAATATTGCAGTCAGAGTCAAGAATTAGAATTGAAAATCGAGAAGGTTATTATACTTGGTTGAGAGCAGCAGTGTTGGATAAAAATCGATAAAAATTTGCAATTTGACCGTAATTGATTAATTTAAAAATGTGGATCGAATTTGGGGAGAATGAAGTATTCATCAAAACAAGAAAAAAGTTCTTAAGATGCACGAGTCCAAATATTATTAGTTTCAGAATTAAAGACGTATACACACTATGCAACATTTTTGTCTCTTTTCTAATAAAAATATCAAATTTCTAGACTGTAATAAATATTTTTACATTTTATTGCGTTATTCCATAACGAAATATTAAATTTATGAAAAGAAATGTTTTATTCTTTAAATAACTCCAAATAACAATTATTCCACAAACGAATGAATCGATTTTCTAACAGAATATACTAAAAATATATGTCAATAAAATATATAAATTAATTATTAAAGTTATTGCACATTATCAAGGAAATTAATGGCGTTCATTTTTATTTCTAGTGGGCGAAAGAAGCGGAGGAAGCTGAACGTCTAGAAAAGATGCTGAAGATCGAAAACGAGGAAAACGCAGCTGCAAACAATTTGGCGTTGGCGATTCAGAGCCGCAACGAGGCCAGAGCGAGTCAATCTGACAAATTCTTCGATTCTCTGATCGACAAATACGCGAACATGGCTGGAAAATCGACGAAGAAGAACTCGTCGGCTGTGAAAAACGTAAAAACCGCGAAAAGTACGAAGAAAACAAAGAGGAAGACGTAGGACGATAGACTTTTTTCGCACGAATTTCTCCCTCCGCGTTAGAATATTCGCGCGACTTTTATAACTTAAGTATCGATGATCGAGAAGAGCCATTTTATTGTACATCTTTTTTAAAGGAGGAAGGAATGATCATATTTAAGTTTTGTAAATTTGAAACGTGTATACAATCTTTCGAAGCCATTGTACTGATTAGGAATCCATAAATCAGTGATGGAATTCTTTGTAATTATATGTAGGTATGTCTCATTCAAATATAAAATTTAAATATATGTGTTAATTTTAAAATTTATTACGGAAAATATAAAGCTATTGAATGTGATTGATAATAAAAAGAAAATAAAATATGACTAAAGTCATATATCAGTGTACAATCGGTCACTATATATAATCAGACAATTTATTATATATAAATAATGCATGTTAATTAAAGATTTATTAAGTTAATTTTAAGACAGGTCCTCCTATTTCAGCGGTCGATATTTACGAGAAAATTCTTACCGCACTATGGTGATGTGTATTCTACATTATCGACCAGACCTGTAATACGATTTGCGGATTTCTTCCATATTACGTCTCACGGGGTAAAACTGTTTCAGTAGTTCTCATTCCTTTTTAATTGTCAATTTAAATTTCATTATCGATACAATCGTCGATTTTAGATAACATAAATTTATCAAAATGAAAACAAAAATAAGAATTTTACAAGTACTAACAGGAATTAGGAGCTACTAATGTAACAATACATAAAAAATTCACATCATTCATCTTGAAATAAAGATAAAAACATTTTTATCGATTATGTTAACATCACCATTGAAGTAATCGATCTGTCACATCACTGATCGTTGGTCATTAGTTGTTCGACTAGATCGACCATAGTGTCAAAGACAAATAAGAGAAAGGAGAAGATGAGAAAAAGAAGCAGGCGTTGGCCTACCTGTTTTCTCGCTCTCGTTAGGCTTAAATTTGATAAGCCGTGATAGCGATGGCAGCGAGGATCATGTGTTAGTGCTTTCTGATCGGTGTTAGTGGACATGGTATATATCCGGCATCATAAGTGGCCACCTCATATGGTCAATCTCGTATTACGTCTGGGCTAACTCGGACAACACACTACACATCGGGTGACACACTTTAAGGTAAACGGTACATCACATTTTTTCTTAGTATAATTCAGAACACTCCTTGTGGAGGAGATTTGTAAATCTATTAATTATGGAATCGTGGATTATCGTTTTGCTAATGACTATTAATGGCGTGTATTCATTATATCGATAAAAAGTTATTAAAAAATAAAGATAAAACACGCATTTTTGACGAAATAAGTTACTTACGAGAAGGATTCTTAAGATTTGCGACTGTTTAATAAAAATGTAATAAAAGTACCGATTTCCAAAGTTTTGAATTTTGTCACTAAAGTGATATAAATTTCTTAATATTGAAAATTATTTAAAAAGCCTAAAAAAGCTTGATTATATTCAATTTTAGATTACCCTAATGGAATATTTTGAAGTATATATTTTTTACAATCAGCCAGAAGTCGCGGGGATTTTAAATCGTAAATTTCGAAAGGTGTCACCCGTTGTGCACGTAATCGACGCACACCTTCGTGCAATCAGCAACGGGCGACCATCTTATTACGGGTGTGTGGTACAAACATGGGTAGCAAAGTGTAAACCACCATTATTATTAGCGAAACGTGTAATAAGAGACATTCTGCGCCAGTTCGAGAAAGAATACCGAAACACAATGGGGATATTGCAGACGCTGCTTTGAACAATATTTTTCGAGGTTAGGCATAAACATCAATTAGATCCAAATTGTTGCTTTTAAAAGAATAATCCACCATGGATGGCCGATTGTTTCCATCAATATCGATCCGATCTCAATGGCGCCAAACAACGATGAAATTACAAAGCAAAAGGAGAAGATTGGTATCACGCAAAACATCCTGCCGAAGTGGTAAGCCAACGGAGCGTAAAATGAAACATTGTTCGTGGTACCAATTTGCTGGGAATTAATTAAATACAAATTTAACACTTTGAAGGGAAAAGAGAACCCGAAGCCAAAAAACAGGTTAAGTGGTTACATTGTTCTTTGTTAAATGGAATCGCGATGGTCGCATCGATGACGCATCATTCTTGTTACATTTTAACATACACTAATAATACTTTTATTATTTTACATCTTCCCATCTTTCTTTATATGAGTTATTAGTATTTTCTTATTATTTAGTTTATTGTTAGATTTGTTATAGGTATAATTTATTATCTAATATATTAATTATTCTTTACCGTTTCCCTCACCATATTTATTTTTTTCATGATTATTAATAAATATTCGCTTTGAAAAATAGATAAGAAATACATATAAAATTGTTGTTAACATGTTTTAAGCTTTGGCAAACTTATCTTAACGTATTTTACTAGTAGATATATTTTTATGATTAAGCAATAGAGATGCTTTTATAAATATACTTTTATGATAATATATATCTAAGTTATAATATCTAATTCATATGATCAGTAAGTATTTAACTCTCACATTGAATTTATCACTATACTACATTATAAACTTATATACTTATATACTTGTGCGTGTATGTTTCATTGAGAGATGAAAGGAGAATGAAAGGTTTTAAAAATTGAATATAAACCTGCTATAGGGAATCCTAATGTTGTACCTAGTGCAATAAATACACGGCAACAAAGCAAGCACGAACGTTTATAGATGAGTGATAGTAACAAGATAATGTCACAATGGACCAAAAGGTCTTTGTCGCGTAAAGTTATATAATCAGCGAGCTATAAAGAATTCACGGTCGTAAACCATTGTGCGTATCTTACTCAACGTTTAACTCTCCCGCGATTCGCGCGTAGTTTCTTGTTTATGGATCAATAAATTTGGCGAAGTGGAGAGGAATGGAAGGGATAAATGAAATCTAACATCGACCATGACATTTACTGAAGTCACACTTTCGGAATTATCGGTTCAATTACAACGCTTTCCCTTTTATTGCTTCTTTCTATCAATTTTCTCAATTATTATTATTATTTATTTTTAGTATTTATTTAATATCGCAAATTTTCATTTTTAATAGAGAAACACAGAATTCAAACTGTATACGTATTTAGAATAATTCCTCCGTGTTAGCAAATAAATGAAGTAAACCAAATTTTCAAACTAAACCGAGTGTTGCAGCGATAGTTTGTTTTAGCAATTCCCATGCCTGGTGAGGGATCAGCGGCGGAAAAAAGAAACAGAGGAGGAGAACGACTACAATGCTTAGACCACGATCAACGCGCCAATATTTTAAACACGGCCCCTTAACTTCGCAGGTTCTTCTTTTCCCATATGCACTCCTAATCACGAGTCGCATCGGCAGATATAGCGTGTACCACGATCCACCCCGTTAAATCTCGAGAGGGAATCAAGGGAGAGAGCGAGGGAGAGTCGAAAAGGGAGAAAGGAAGGAAAGACGAGGAGGAAGAGAGAAGTAAAAGAGATAGAATGGGAAGAGCCGGGGTTGTAAGCGACACGATAGAAGGAGAGAGAGGACATGGTGGCTCGAGGAGGAACGTTGGGGCAACGTAAGAGGAGGAGGTGGTGGCGGTCGTATCGGAGGAGGTGAAGGAGGAGGAGACGGTGGAGGAGCAGAACAGAAGGAGAAGGGGAGAGCGACATTCCAGAAGGCGGCGGCGGCGGTGGTTCTCGTGGGAAACCAAAGAGAGAGAGAGGAGAGAGATCTCGTCTCGAGGAGAGGTTGCGAGCCTTAAGGCACCGTTCTCATCTCCCGACAAGCGCGACAAGACCGCCACAGAGAGACTCCTGCCTCCGATGCCGCCGACAATCGTCGAATTTATGATTTCATAGAGACACCTGGTTTGGCCTGGTAACGTATATACGAAATCTTCTGATCCGCTTAACGAAGAACTAAGAACCTAAATGCACTCTAAAGAATCTAAATGCACGTACAAGTACATTTACACGGATATATATGTACAGGTTTCGGAGGAGTGTTTGCGTCGAAGACTGACAAGGTATCCGAAGGTAATAGAATTTCAGGCATTCGTCCTGGGAATTTATCGTTCCATTAACTCAAATGCCCTGTAAAGGAAATTGGATATAGCATTATTCAGTGTTCCGAGCCGCGCGAACATTTATGGGTACATATGATATATTAGTGGCAACAAGCGATAGCTGCACCCTCGCATGCGTTCACTTCTTCTGTTTATTAAGCAAGGATCGACTACTGCGTTATTCCTCGCCGATAAAGCGGCGTCGATGCACCGGGTTGGTCGAGCGTAACGTGATTCTTCGCTGCAGAACGAAGAAAAAAAAAGTGATTACGATAAGGAGCCTGGGCCTCGGTCGCGTTGCTTGCAAGAACGAACTCGATCGATGGATCGAGATTACGTCAAACGTGTTGAAACACGTGTATATGTATAAAATAATTTATTTGAAACAAGTTGCAGATTCGTTTGTATCAGGTTTCTTTGTAAGGTAAAATGCTATTTAAATGCGTTGATTGGAGTACTTTTAGGTTTATACGTTGTACAAGATTGAACGAGGAAGCTCTAACAAGATGTTACAGAGACTCTGTGAATCGGCCCTTAGGGTGAATCTTCACGAAGCACGGGACAAGTGATTTCAAGCCAAACGAACACACGAGGAGAGGATGATGTTTAAGCCCACGAGGTTTTGGATCATCGCGAATGATCGAAGCTCGTCTGTCCCCCGGCGTAATTTTCCCACAGGGCTCTTTTCAGGAATGAATCGACAAAAAATTTAATTTTTACTGAATACATAAGCATTTTTGTATGCCATTTATAGTTTTTTTTTAGCGAATCTTCATTCCTAGTTTCCAACAAATCTACACGCTTTATTCTACAGAAAGGAAGAATGTAAAACAAACCGAAAGAAAACAAAACAGTTGATAAATTTTACATTACTTAAACAATGATGAATGAATAGATACACACAAAAGACGAAACTAATAACGATAAGGAACAAATTGTACTTAAAGAAAATGTCTTTAACACAATATTTCATTGAAACAATTAAGATAAGATACATGAAACACATCCATAGAACTCGATCACACAGTAGCGACTGTTTGATTCTTAATACATTAATTACTCGTTTAATATGTGGCTGTATCGTGATAGGTAGCTGGGACATTTCAAATAACAGTCTCTTTATCTCATGCATGGTTACTCGCCATGCAGTGACAGCAGAATTGACAACAACTTGTCGTCGTGACGGTTGGATGTTATATAGTGGCAATAAAGCAGCTCATTATTATTATTACGATCGTAAGTCAAACTAGGCGTCTGAACTGCATGCTTTATAGCACGATAATCGGTCAGCGTGCGCATCGGTATCGGCAACGACATGCACGCGCTTGATTATGCGAAAGGATAACGTCCAGTTAAACGGCGTTCAGAAATTCAACACCGATTCATTGGCGGGAATATCCATTTCTCTGACCGTTGACGTCGCACTACCGTATCCTGAGTCTTCATCCTTGCTCTTGTCGAGTGGCGATCGCTCTGCTCATACTTCCGTGAAACCTTCGTCAGGAAATATTATTGATTATAGCTAGCATTATTAGCTCTTATTGCTATCAATACATAGGAAAATTAATTGTATTATGGATGAAAAATTAATTGGGGTCGCATCATTGAAGGTAAGGTTACTATTATACATTGACTCTTATATTGATAAGAAAATATTGACTTTTTTAATATCATGCTATATTCATTAATTTTTATAGGATTGAAAGCAGGCAGTTGATAATTCTTATATGATTTCTTCCGAAAATTACTTGTACAAATCTACGAGGAACAATTAAATATTCAACTTGTAATTTGCTTTGAAGTATTCTGTAGAAAGTGCACAAATTTTACATTTTTCACTATTCCCTTACATATATAAATATACTTACATTATATAAAATATGTAATCAAATATATAATCACATATCCTATAAATTAGTGTACAAGCACAAAAGACAAAATAAAGCATGCCAAACTTTAATTTATAAAGTTGGATTTATTCCAAAAATTTCAGTATTCCAAAGGATACAGGTATTAACAATTAAAAGCTACTAAAGCCTCCAAAGAAATACGTATCTTTGAAAATCTAAAATACTACTAACATTCCACGTCGTTAACCAGTTTCCAGAAAGTTCCTGCATCCCTTCATCAAACATTCGCGGCATTCTCCTCGTCAAGTTCAAGACACGAAGTTTCGTCAACGATGTCACCGGAACACTTCGGATGAGACAAAGGTGTGTCCAGGTTGTGCAATGAACATTTTTGACAAGGGTCACGGTGATACGTGCGCGTGCAGACGAACACCCTGTATAAGGCAGGGCGCAGAGGCACGCCGGGCAGCGCGATGAGATGAAGAAGGAGGGAAGAAGGTGGAGAGTTAATTGAATCCGAGCAGCGTATAAGTGGAATGGCCTATTCCTCCTCTGGTTCGCTCCTCTTATTCTTCTTTCTTCCCGCGTGCCTCTTCTCCTCCCATACCCTTCTTCTTCTACCGTGTCTCCCTTGCCTTGCCTCGCGTCGTCCTTCGTAGCTCCTTGTACCCCCTTCGAACGGGGTACCGAGGTAGATCGGTAGGTGGAAGGATGCCGGAGGACGGAGGGAGGAAGCATTCCTTTGTCTCTGCGCGCACGGACCTAGATCATATAGTATATAATGTGTATAATGTGCATAAGGATGTGCAACTATGTAAAGTCCAACTTGACTGCACTGCACGTGTCTCTGGATACCTGGTTGCGACCAGAATCGCGTAATTTGTCGAGTCGAAGAGAAATTTTGAATTTGGATGTGCTTCGAAGTACGAGGAATAAAAGAAGGATATTTGTAACACCTGCTTTTGTATTGTAGATTATTTCTATTGTATTCTATTTCTTTGTATTGTATTATTTCTCGACATATAAATCTGATATCCAAATCTTTATCCATTTTTATGAAAACATCCTGTATATTCTAAATTAATTCTCCTTCCTATTTCCAGATACCTGAAGTTCCCTTCGTGCTGTCAAAAAAACGTACTCCAGTGAGTAAGACATAAGCCACGTTCACCAAATTTGTATTCGTCCTTTTTAAAACGTTCAATATACTCCAAAGTAATTTTCTTTCCCATTTCTAGTTACCAGAAGTTTCCTTGATCCTGTCAGAAACGCGTGTTTCAGCGAGCAAGACGTAAGTCACGTTCACATCGTCGAGGAGTCCGGTACCCGCGAACACCATACCGCGACACAATACCTCACGGTTACACGCACACGTACGCGTGCTTTTAAAACAGTTGTGCCGCCTATATTCCCTCCGGGAAGAATCCAGAGGGAGTCGGTAAGGCTGGCGTGCGACGGGCTTCGTCGCGAATTGGACTTTCAACCATATGTTTCTACGTGTCCTTAAAGATCGTTGGACGTTCCCCACGTAGGACTGGATGCGGGACTCCACACGCCAGCTCCTCTATCGGCAAAAATCCACCCGGTTCTCGGATGTGGACGTCTCTGCAAATGATTTTTGTCGATGACAGTGCTGCTGGATTCTCACCGTGGGTGCTCACCGGTGAGCATCCCTCGCACACGCACTCCGCGTATTTGCGTACCCCGAAATAGCCGTACCCTCCTCCCTGCTTCGTCAGACGGCCCAGGGGACGAGGATGAGGACGCTGAAGAGGTGGACCAAGCAGCGAGGCCGGGGCGAGGGGGTAGGAACCGAGCGTGTATACCGCAAAACCAGTTCGCTGGTGAGTAAACAAAAAACGAGAAGAAGCCAACGCCGCGGCACGGCCTCGTTGTCCGTCGCGAGGGGAAGAGAATCACTGCTTTATTGCTAATTCGAAGACATTCGCCCGGCAGAAATGAAATTTTATAGTCCGCCTTGCGGACCGGGAGGGGCATCCGCGTCACCGAACATACGTGGGAGCTGGTATACATCGGGCGCCCGGCCCCACGGCTACGCTCCTGTCAGGACAAATGCCTCCGCTACGTGGATCACTCCGACGTGAGTCTCTTCGAATCTCGAAATAGGATCCGTTATCGTTACCTACGCGCCCTTGCCATCGACATATAGGTAAACGATTTGGACATCTATTATAACACTCGGTTTTCAGAAGCTCGACACTCTCAAGCAAATAAGATCACCGATAAAACAGAAGGGAAAAGGACAATTGTGAGATAGGAGATGGTAAGGTTGATATTTAACAGGAGAGATAGTAAAATCGTCGGGTTGATGGGTTTTAGATTTTTCCGTTTTTAAGATCTGTGGAGATGAGATTAGTGGAGACTTTTGCTGGATTGGGAACATAATCATATGTCATCATAGCTTGATTATAATTATCTATATATATATTATAATATATATAGATAGATATTGTTTGCTGCTTTATGTTGTTGCTATTCTGGTTCATCTGTTTTATATTTTCACTAGACTTGTTACTGCTATGCTAAGAAACAGTTAGCGACTCTGGTAATATGTAATTCGTGAATGTTTAATTATCAAAAAGTACCATTTCGATGCCTGAATCTAGAACATGCCTTTAAATTTCAATAACGTAAAGGAGTACCGAGTCACAAAGTTCGAAGATCTTCGAATTACGAGGGGAATGTTACTGAGAAATCTGACGATTATTTTCTCCGAAATCGTTCTCGGTTTCCAGCACGATCTCGAGCGAGAAGACCCAGCGGGTGGCTCGCGTCACGAGAATGCAGCTTGTAGCGGCGAAGCTCATTACGTTGACGTGTGCGTAAGAACTTCGTACACGCGATGTAATCGCGCTGATGAAACTGACGCGCGGAATGATGCGCTACACGGCTCGTCAAATTGGTGAGAAACGTTTGTCTCCTTACTGTTAATAGAAGAAAACTAGACAAACATAAGATAAAATACGAATAAGGTTTCTTTTTATAAACAATCTTAAAGTAACTGGTCCTAAACAATTTGAAACATTCTTAGAAACAAGAGAAAAAGGAGGAAAGAAAAAAATGGCAGCGGTGTATGGAGAGTATCTATCTCGAAGCGCGGAACGGTGCTGGTTTAAATCGCGCAGGAAGATCGGCCAGAGATTACGTCGCGTACGGCAGCCACTCAAGTGTCGCAGTTGCACGTCGTTAATGCGAGGCAGGTGCTAACGCGGAGAGAAAGAGACGACAGGGAGAAGGTGGCGGTGAAGGAGAAGAAGAGAAGATGCGCCCGGATCCCGTCCTCCCCCTAATTGACAAATTGGAATCTTATTAGAAGCTCGTGATGCCGGAGGTACCCGAGGCAGGAGGAGCCTCGAGGCCTCTCTCGTTGGCAGGGAAGAGAAAGACCGAGTAGCGTAAAGGAGATAGAGAAAGTGAGACAGGTAGCGACAGAGTAGCCGTGAAAGACGAGGAAAGAACGAGGGGCATAATGCGTGGATGGCACGACACTAACAGGTTGTACGGCCCACGGTGGAACGGAGAGAAGAAGTACCTTATGCTCGGCCTGCCGGCCGGCAGGCGAATGCCACCCAGGAAGCGTTCGCGCGTGCGCGATCTGTGTGGCCTCGGCTGGACTCGACCACCGGGCCCAGCCGAGGACGCACGAGCTGGGCCGATTTAGCACGAGGACGCCCGAAGCCGACGTGTGCTGGCCCACCCGGTAGAGCGCGCGCGTGCCGCGTCCTGTGTGGTCTTACGTTCGCTTCTTCGCTCTTCCTATTCTTCCTTACTGGCTCTTCCCTCTCCGTTACGCTCTCGTCGCGTCCTTTTTCTCGCTCCTCTCTCTCCGTTTCACTTTCCTCCTTCTCTTTCTCTCCCGCATTCCATTTTTTTTCTTACTCCTCGCGTCGTCTCTCTTTTTTTTTCTTCTTTTGTTTCTTCCGCGCACTCTTTTTTCTCTTTTTCTACGGATTCACCGCGTTTTTCTCGTTTTCTCGCTGCTTGCACGTCTCTTCTCTCTTTCCACCATGGAATTCTTGCTTGTTCCACTGCGAGAACTTCTTGCTCAACTTCGCTCTCCTTCCCTGCCGACTGCTGCTCTTCGCTGCTCCGAGACACGGCTACGTGCTCGTCGTCCTTTCTCTCCTGGCGGATCGCGGGGTTCGCCCCCACCTTCTTCTTCGACTGCGACGCTGCTACACATGGTCCACGCTGTCTCTTGGCTCGGTCCGGGCCGCGAAGATGAGGTGGCCCCGAAGACGAACACTGAAGGAGGGTGGAGGTGCTGACAGTGGCGTAAGTAACGAAGGATCGTGTAGATCGCGCGATATTGCCGCCGACAGGACCGCGAAATGGAATTCTAATTAGGTGGCCTCCTCGTTACCAACCACGAAACGGGACAGTCAGCCTGGGAATCTAAACGGCGGGGCCAATTTGTACACGATCATGGAGTTATTGTATACTTTTCCATTGTGTCGCGTCAATAGAAGTTGACTCTCAAAGGATTTATCGAATCTGTTTTCTATTAGTAGAAAAGGGGATCCCATTCGGTAGCCTTTTGTTGTTTTTCACGTTTCACTTCTTCCGTGGAATATTTTTCAGGTCTAACGCGGTGATCTACGTAAAAGAGCTACGCTTGAAAGGGGCCATGCGTCTCCATTATTGCTATTCGTCGCGAGAAACGGTTCCTCGTGTCACGTTCACAAGGGCCATGTAGAATTTTATCTACGTCAGTGGGCAAAGAAAGGAGATGAGGTGGTAAGCCCACTCGACTCGTTCCACCTCTCCTTTCCCGCTTCTCGGTTTCCTTCGCACGGCTCGACTCGACCACGTGCTAACTTACGAGCTACGATCTCTGTACCCTTCCACCTTTCTTTCCTCTTTTATCCTTCTTGCTAGTTGTCTCTTTCCTGTCTCTGTAACCTGCCTCTGTCTTTTTACTTTTCCGTGAGGGAGCACGGCTCCCTCTGCCAGTTTTTTATCTCTGTTTGTCTTTTTATGTCTCCTATGTCTCTCCTTAGGTTCCGATCCAAGCTCTGCGCCGTCTCGCTTTTTCACTCCCCTCGGAACTTCTCGGATTATTAATCCAGCGACGAGAGGATCCGTGGCGTTCGCGGAGATTATGGGCTCGAGAGCATGGCCAAGGTGCTGCTACGTTAACAAGCATCAATAGGCCAAAAGAGAAACGAGAAGGCGCAGGATCGTAAAATGTGATTCCGAGGATGAAAGATCGCGCTTTGCTCTGTCCCTTAATCTACGCGATATCCCTTCGACAAAGTAGCGAAACGGGAGTATACGTGCAAAATTGATCCGTAGGCAGTACACCGAATCGATTTGATTTTAGAAATGGCTTTTGGATTCTTCGTTGGCCATGTATGTATTATTTTCTTACTGGTTAGGATTTAGTTTCTCTTTGGTTCTGAATGAATTCTCTATTCGTAGATTATTGCGAGCAGATGTAATATATTTAGGAGGAAATAATCGTATGAAAGATACGAGGAAATAATAAAACCATTAAGAAAGATTCTGATAAGCAACATCTAATCTACTGGCGAAGAAATTAGATTCAATAACTTAATTCTTATTGGATATAAGACATAGAGTTTTATGTTATGTTAATTTTTCTCAAATTGAATATTGTATAATACTTGAACCAAATGGAAAGTCTCCACTTCTATCTGTATGCAACTAAGGAATATCCAGTTATTTTTCTAATACTCAAATTCCTTCTCTCTTTGTTTTATTACATTTTGTTTCATTCTTACAGAATTATCTTCGACAATAATTTATCTATCATTTACAGTCATATTCCAATTGTCATAGTCACCTATAACATGAACCAAGAGCAAACAAATAGTAATTTAATATTACTACTCATCGTTCTAACGTACTATTGCTATTTCATACTTTGATTTAACTTTCCACAATCAGGCTGCAATTTTTCCATCTCATCCCATTCCATCAGTATACATCATCTGAGATTTCCTTGTCATTAACACGATTCCACGCATACGCATTCCCTTTCGTTCACCTTTCACATTCCACACATCGCCTTCTTACCATCACAATATCCATAAAAACCTATAAATTGGAAACAAATCTATTTCGAAAAAACACTGATGCAGCTTCAATAATAAAATTGTATCTATCGGAGCAGAAAGAAAGGTATAGGTTTTTATGTTAAAAAGTGCAAAAGTCTATCGTTACGAACACGTTTGTAAAAGTGATTTAATTTTGGTTAATGTTCTAGCTGTTTTTTGTTAATTTATTCTAATCATAGGAAAGTGAAGCCTTCTGCATGTTGCAGCATCCTTTCAATTTCTTAACAAGCTAAGAATGAACAATATATTCGATCGAGCCGTGATCTATCATCGAAACGCGCGAACAGATGCGTTCCCCGTGGCGATTCGCACGGTACGAGCTCTTGTTCGTTTGGATCGCGAGGGCAGCGTGCGCGCGTGACGCGGATAAACTGTCAGGATGGGGCGCGATGATTGGCCCCGGCCCGTAAAGCGTATTTTCGCGTGTAAAATGTAAATGGCGCTGTTCTGTGTTCCTGGATCCGCTCGGCCAGTTTCCCGTCTGTACGTGTGCGTGTGCACACGAGGAAGAAGCGTGGAACTCGTGGAAAGGAGAAATATAGTCGAGCTTGTCAAAGGAAGAACGGAGAGATGGTTGAAGAAAGAAAGAGACGAAGAAGGTTCAAAGAGCCGACAGTGGTTAAAGAGCCTTCTTCCTCTCTCCATCTCGACACGCACAAGTACAAGGCGCAACCTTTCGAGCTACCCAGAAGAGTATCATCCTTCTACCTTTCTCCCTCCTTCCATCTCGTCGCTCCTCTTCACCGCTTTCCATCCTTATTTATCTCGCTACCTCGACTCTCCTCGTTCCTTACCCTGCTGGCAGAGCAAATTTATTTCACGTTCCTGCCTTTTCTGGACCTTTCACAATATTTGGCCGTGCTTTGGCATCCAGCACCGGTCACGGCGGGCACCGGTCACCAGAAGATACGGCTTTGAGCCCTCGGTGATGGATGGTTCGCTCTCCAGCCCGCCACGAATTGCTGCTTCTACTCTCATCCCATCTCTCTTCTGCTTACAGATTCACCATCCTTCTTCATCCATCTAAGTTCGTTCCTCTTGCTCGCACTGTGAGCCCCTTGCCGGGCTCTTCTTCCCTCTGTAGAGGATGCTAGACCGCCGCTGATGGGGTCCAGGGCCGGTCAGTCCTAAGGTGTATACACGTGAAGTTCCTTGTCGTGATCGGTCGATCTACCTCGCCACTACCTTGGAGGTTTCGGTTATCCGAGCTTAAGTCCCCAACCGAGATTCATTATGTTCGTCATCTTCGATCAAGGTTCTCCAACTTGTTACGAGTTACATTCACGAAGATCACGCGCTACGCTTAGGTGTCAAATAGTTCAGTGACCGCGCGTGAATGGGAAATCGATCTATGCTGTTCGTAAACCGTTTGAGCTAACAGAGAGGGAGTAAATCGAGGTTAAACGCGGTCGAAGAAGGAAATGAATCGTGGAAGAATGGGCCCTCTGTTCGGCTATTGCAACAAGCCGTCCCTGGGTCCGTGGACCCGCAGCCCCGGGACCGTTCCACCGAGTTCGTGCAGGTATATAAATTCTGGTGCTATTATTGGGGTTTGTGCCTTCTCACAGAGCCCTCTGGGGCCCGCGGCGGTCCCTTTGAGCTACTCTTTCTACCTCTGTCGTTTTCCCCTTCGTCTTGCTCTTACACTGTCGTTTCTACTCTCTCTCTCTTTTTCTCTCTACCTTGCTGGCCCCCTCTCCTCTTGTAGACCTTATCCTACCACTACCTCCTTTCCTCTGTCTTCATCCTCCTCCTCCACCTCCACCTCCTTGGATCACCCTTTAACTCGCCCGCCCTACCCTTTTACGTACCCATTCTCCACCTCGCTGCCGATCCTTACACCGCCCCTGAGACTTGTTTGTTTTCCCTTCGCGTCGTCTTCCGTTTGCTAAACGCACCTTAAATTACGCGGCCGATGATAAATATTTGAGCCGTCCATTACGCGAAAGGGCCACTACGGACAGAGGTCCGAACCGGTGTTACCTTCTTCGAGCTGGCGCAGCTTCCTCCGTGGATCGTGTTACTTTGTAAAAGGGACACCCGGGACCCGGATAGCCCGCGATGGTGTCGTCACATGGAATTCTTTTTTTTTCTCTCGTCTTTCTTTTTTTGTTTCATTGAGGATGATCCTGGAGTTTGTGGATTCAGTTGTGGTTACTTTTTGATGTTTGCTTTCTTCTAGATTTTGTTAGACACTATGTTCGTTCATTGAACAATTATTGTACACGAAACGCAATGTCGATCCTTAGTGGTTTAAGTAATTTTAGCCATGTCAAGAGAGAGTTGACAATTGAGAAAATAATTCGAATAGACTAATGGTTTAGTAGTTGAGTACATGGCGATTATTCCGCAAACTTGAAATTCGGGGCATTAAACTAAAATAAAGTTTTCTAATTTAATGTTGATTCTTATAGATTACCTACGATCCAACGATCCAAAAGAAAATTCCAATTGAAAAAGCGATCCACGTAATAATTTAAATCACCATCTTTTGCGTAACCCAATGATGCTAACTGAGGGTTAACTCCATATACGAAAGGGGATTTCAAATAAGAAATTATCCAAACAGTAATTCAAATAATTGGATTTAGCGTTCGATGGTAATGGTGGATCGAAATTATCCCGCGAATTTCAAACGTAGTGCATTATAACGAAACGTTTTCTAACTTAATTGAAATTCTTGCAGATTGGCTACAACCCAATGATGCAAACTGAGGGTTAGTTCCAATATCGAAAAAGAGATTTCAAACAATGATTTTATCGCGGCATACAATTGCATAGTAATCGTGGATCGAAATAATCCCGTGAAATTCGAATGCAATGCGACTTCTAATTTAATTTAAAATTTTCTAGACGGAAGGTTAATCCCGTCTCCAGACAGAATAGTCCCGATAAAAGAACAATTCGAATGACCGCGTGCTAGCGTTCAACGGTAACCGCGGAACGAAATAATGCCGCGAAATTCAAATACAACGTGTCTTTGGAATGCGCGGCAACAGAGCGTTGGTGTTACTCGCGCCTTGATAGCGCACTTTTATTTCCGCCACTGTAGCCGCCACAAAAGTCAAAGTGCCTCGTAACAGGATTATGAAATGTTCCGGAGTAGCGTTCCACGGATGTTTACAACTATCGCGAATACTCGTTACCTTTTATTGCCGGTGGGTTTCAACGATTCTGGCATCGGCTTCGTTAACGAGCGACGTTTATGCTTTCATTCGGCAGTAATTCTACCCCCTCGTGTCTCTCCCTACGATTCGTTGTACATATGCCTACACGTCATAACGCCGACTACGTATTGGTTTTCCATAGGTCATTCATGCCGATTCATTCTCACGCTTTCGAGGCGAATCCTATTAATGCAAGCGTGTCTACCGATTCTTCGACACGAAAGCGTGTTTGTGAGTTTGATGGGTTCGTGGTTACGTGGTTCGTCGATGGGGTTTGTTTGGCGAACACCGTCTTTATCTACGCAGGTCAACCATACTAATCTCTGGTCCGCCTGTCGTCTTCACCTTTGCTTGCTCGAACAGTTGCTAGTGTTGTAACTATTGTTAGAGGATTTTTTCAGGTTGTTTCTCGGTGCTTACGAATGTTTCAGTTTTTGGAATACATACAGTATGAAGATTCTGTTGTCTGGTCACGTTTCTAGTTATAGGGTGGTTTTTGTCAGAAGGATTTCTTAGTGGCATTTACATAGCATTGTCTCGAAATTATTTAACGTACTCTTTCTGAGTTCTGAGTGTGATTGGAGTTCCGACAAAAATTGAGTGAAAGTTATACGAAGAAAACTCTGTATCCTCATTCCATATTGAGAAATTAAGCTGCAAATATCGTTATTTTCAGTAGCTCGGGCAACATATCGGTAATGCGAAGAATTCGTACAATTCGATAGAAAGCCTCGTACGCAGAAATGTTAAAAATTTTGTCCAACATGTGTAGCTACATGCTGTAAAGTCTAAGAGCAATTGACTATATCGTTCACTGACTTTTAAACAACGCTCTTTCCGTTTGAAAATTTCCTCTCATATTCTTCTTCGAATAGTAGAAGTTCTACAGAATATAATTCCTTTTGGTGCTTGCATTATCAAAGAAACTATTATTGTTTAATGTTCATCGCATTGTGACAAATTTTTCAAAATCGGTTCACAATAAATCATAGTTGTATAACTACATATTTTCGAAAGAAAAATTTTTAATCGCTCGTCCGATGTCGTATGGTTTTACATGATGAATTTCTTATATAGAAACTTAATTGTTTCCTAATTTATAACTATACAATAGGCTGTTACTTTCTATTTAATTCTTACTAAATTTTCATTTACTCTTCTTACACGACTTTTCCCCAAAACAGCGATTTTTGGGCCCCTTAAATCCTCATCTGTTCCGATCCAAACTAAACAACTCGAACATCATCGTACTACAAAAATCTATCCTGTCTTCGAGCTACTTCAAAAAATCTCTCTGATTCGTGTAACATTAAAATGACCGTTTGTTAATAACAAAATAAAAATTAACGTTACTAAAAACATTTGCGTAGAAATTTGATGTCAGATCAGTTTCACTAATCTGCTCTTTCTAGTATTAATACGATCATTACGTAAGAATCACGAGAGAAAAGTTCTAGCCCAGACGTATCCAAATACAACTATCTCTATTATCTATATCTCATTTCCCAAAGGAAGGGAAATAAGTATTTTCCTGGTAGACGGCGTAAATTCCCTGTTATTATCGACGATTCCAAGGATTTTGTATATACCGTGTAAATTCGGGTATGTCAATGATAGATTGCCGTTGGAACGACTTTGGTGGGGCGGCCAGTTATTCACAAAAGATGTTTATTATCAGTAAACCGAACACTTTGGTAGGCCGTGGCTCGTCCCTCTCCTCCTCGTCCTTCGCTAGACTTCGACTTTCATATCAGTTGGCTCATAGCTGTGGCTGGTGACGTTCCACCCGTGGTTCGCGTTTCTCGTCACAAAATTCTTCACGTTCGAGTGCGGTTATCGTCGCGATCGTATCAGGTATATAGTACGTGCTGTTCCACGTTGCGTAGCGCGAGATTCGATACCTGCACGATATTTAGTCACCGGTATTTTTTTTCTCGCTTTCTCCGTTTTCTATTTTTCGCTGTTGTTTTCTTCCATTGATATAAATCGAGTGTTTGTTCGTTGGCAATTTAGGAGAAGTGATTATCGACGCATTAACAATCGGCCAACGTATCCTTATTTTTCTCGTAGTTACATAGTTCACGTAGATTAATTTATCAGTGACTCCGAGGAAAGGGGATTTTCCTATATTTATTTTAACCAATAATAATTCATTGTCGCTAATACGAGGCGTGATATCGTACGACAAACTTCAAATTTTTGTTCGTTCTTTGATTATTTATAGGGAACATCATAATCTTCTTGTTTAAGATCTCGATGATATAACGACAGAATATTCTGGAATATATATACACTCGTTTCTATCGTTTTATTTATGTTTGGTACATCTTTTTGTTTTTAATTTTGGAGCAGATACATGCAATAATCATCTTGAGATTTCTGACTGTACGAGTGTATGCGTAGGAAGCTCTAATTATTGTCAACGTATGCATGCATATCGCCGTTCGAAGTTAAAATGTTAATGCACATTTGAGACGTTGTTTTTGGTGTTTAACACGTTCACTGTGTATGTCTCGGGTGAGAGACGGCAGGCAATCGACTCGAGTGCGGAACGCGCGTTAAAAGTCACGAAATTTTGAAGCCTTTATATTGTAATAATTTATATACCTAAAGAATAAAAATATAGAAAGTTTCACTTTAGAAATAGAGATAGTTCTTACACACAAATTATTTGTTATATAGCATTATTCTCTATATTCTACGTAATTAATAACTTAGCAATCTTTATCGTGATTTCATTTATTTCATTTTCATAAAATGATATAGAAAACCGTAAAATTTTATGGACGCAAGTAAAGAAAGAACACGTTTTAAAGACAAAAATCTCAAGTTTTAATTTTGACGTTTTACACGTGACGGTTATTGTTGACAGAATAAATTAATAAAAATATTATTATTTGATCTCAGCGCGTTTAAGAAAAATATTAATTTTACAAAGACGTCATTGAATCATACCTGCTGTGATTGTTGGAATTTCGTGCGTCGGTACTACGGCCAGTATGCATATTTTAGAAATACTTGAAAGAAAAGTTGGTCTTAAGAAAGTGTTACATTGTGTAACGCACGAATGCATGACAGATGTTCGGTTACTCACACAGCCTACAAATATCCGTTATTGTGAACTTCATTATTCTCTGGATCTTCCTAAAATTACCCCGTTCTTTTTACAAAATGCAAACCGATTGATATCAGCGTCGCTTTTTAAATATCTCGAATCATATTTTAATAGGACACTTTATAAGTTTTAATTATTCTTGACCAGCTACTCTACACTTAATAGATTTCGATAACTTTATTTTCGCTGTATATTTTAATAAATATCGCATAAGATTTTGATATTGCATAAGATATTGCGAAGATACTCTAGAAAGCAAAGGAAACAGGAGATGTCTTTAAATTAATTCCTAGAGTTGCATTTAATTTTTCAAGAACGCGAATAGCATTCCATTACATTAAAAAGGCCAAGATTTCACGAAGATCATTTTCCAAACTCCATCGACAAACCTCATGATTTTCCTCGAAAAAAAAAGAAAAGAAGGAAAAGCAAAATGGAGAAAAACGCGAATAACCTCGCGCGATTCAAGGTGGATCAGCTCGCGGCGTGATTATCTGTGCCGAAGAGCCGATAACCGTAGCGCCACTTATAACCGAAGATCGATCGCTTCCTTTCACAGTTCGATCGAATGTTCCAAGTGTACACCGTCCTTGGATTCGTTCCATCTACAATAACAACGCACGTTTTCAAACTTCATCAAAGCAGAAACGACGATCTATCCGATCTGTGTAGCCGTGACACAGGAGTAAAAGCTTGATTGCAGGCGGAAGATGGACGAAGAATCGAAGAGGTCGTTCGTCACCAGGAACTCGGGGAATCGAGGAGCGTCGCGTTTAATAAGATCCCGGGAGTCTGCCGACACGGCGTAGGAATGCGACAAAAGCGGTAATCGGGCGAAGCGACGAAGTACAAGCAAGCTGGAAGAAGCGGCAAGAGGAAAGAAGAAGTAAGACAGAGAAAAAGAGAAAATAAGAATAAAACGTCGAAAATTGTAAAGAAGAGCGAAACTTGACGAAGAAGCGAAGGTCACAGCCCACCCTACGTCTCGAGATGTACACGCTGCCGCCTCGGGGGTAGAGAAGACACGGTCATTGAGAATCTTGGCGCAACGCGCGGTACTTTCTTGGAGCGTAAAGTCCCTCTGCGAGAAGGCGAGAGAGGGAACCTTTTGGAGGAGAGAAGGAGAGGCGAGTAACAAGGTAGAACGTTGTTGCGACGACAACGACGACAACGAAAAGGACGAAAAGGAAGGATCAATCGAACGCGAAGAGGGGCAGAAGAGGAGATCGGTACGTAAAAGGAAGAGGGACAGGCTGCGTGGCAAAGAAGCCGAAGAAACGGAAAGATTCGAAGGAGGAAGGAGCAACGTTGGCGAATAAAGAGCGAGAGGAAGAGAGGCGAACAAGTAAGAGAGAAGATAGGCTACGATCAAACCGAATCGAACGAGGAGAAAGTTGAAAAGACTCTCTTACTCTCTCCTCCTTCTTATCCTCTCTTTTTACATATTCCTGTCTTTGTTTAATCAATTCGATCTCTGTCCAGCGTGGTGCACCTGTCTTCGTTTACCTCGCGCACGCCCCGCCCCGACCAATCGAGTCTCTTGGGGCCTAGTGACGTCGCTAACGCGCACTACAAGGCCCTGTCGTGGTGGGGCCAGTATCATCTCCCCACTACCTGGAAGATCGGAGGCCGTGAGAGCCCCACGGGGGCCAGCAGCTAGCTGCAACCAGCGCCAGCGGCCCGGCCGGCCGTTGGCCACCTTGGTGGGGGCAGGAAGAGGGGCACCCTGCTGCTCAAGAACAGGCCGAAGGAACAACGCAAGGGTACCTACTGAAACCCATCCCGCATTTCCCACCACTGACTCGTCCGGAAAACGTGCGCCACAGAGCTTCCGGACTACTCGGATATCGAGTTCAGTCAAGTGAGTCAGATCGATCGGGTATACTGGCAAAGAGTTCGACATCTCTCGAAAGTTTCATCTCTGTTTGTCGTCGGTTTTGCGCGTTCCATTTAATTGCGCGTGATTTGGTCTTGGAGAACGTGATTCGATCTTGGAGAACGTAGTTTGAGAAATTTTTCTTTCTCACGAGGGTGTGGTGTTACGGTTAGCCGGTTAAGCAGCATAGCAATGGTTCCTGTTGATTTCTGATGTACGATGAAAACACTTGACGCTAAAGCAAGCTTGGAGTATATCGTCGCATTATCGCTGACGCGTGATAGTTAACGCGCACCGCTCACAGGTGGACATCGAGCCTTCGTTGACTAGCGATAGCGTACACGCACCAATGTCACAACCACCGATAGAAGGGATAAAAAGAGAAAGGGAAGTCGAACAGTGAGAGAGGATCTCCCCCTGGAGGCTCTCGTGCAGTGGCTCTCGTTTATAGTTCCTTATCGCGGCGATCGATTACCATCGACGTGTAATAATCCTTCGTAATCCTCGTGGATTATTTTGGCTCTCGCGTGTGGTGATTAGACGCAGCTACGACGGTCACAACGGTGATAAGAGTGCGTGCAGGGGAGGTGTGTGATGCCCT
This sequence comes from Bombus soroeensis, assembly GCA_014737365.1. Lineage (NCBI taxonomy): Eukaryota > Metazoa > Arthropoda > Insecta > Hymenoptera > Apidae > Bombus > Bombus soroeensis. The sequence continues at coordinate 891,141 of JACXIL010000186.1, forward strand.
GGTTATGGTTAAGCGTGAGTGAGGTCAGTGGCAAGAGGAGGAGAAGAAGGACCGGCAGCTCGTCAAACGCGTCGTCCTCGTCGTCGTTGTCTAGGTCGTCGTCGTCGTTCTGTCAGCCGTGGAGGAGGAGGATAGCCGGCGGCGGTGGTGGTGGCGAGGACTCGGTGGTACCGTCGACGTGCTCGACAAACACGAGCGCAGCAGGGTCCGCGAGGTGCACGAGGTACCAGTGACCGTACAGGGTCGTCCTCGAGGCAGAGCCACGTGATTATGGTGCACCATCATCATCGTCGTCGCGGCCTTCAGGCGAGCAATCATTGCGCGATTAGGAGGCGAGGAACGACACCCTCGCTGCTCCAGGTGTTCCTGCTGATACTGGTCCTTTGGCTACCGCTGCTGGACAACGGTGGCCTTGTCCTGGCTTGTGGACCGGGCAGGGGCGGTGGACGACGTCCTGGTCTAAGGAAGCTCACGCCTCTGGTGTTCAAGCAGCATGTGCCGAACGTTAGCGAGAACACGCTGCCGGCCAGCGGGATCAGCGAGGGTCGCGTGTCCAGGCACGATTCCAGGTTCCGGGATCTCGTGCCCAACTACAACGCGGACATCATCTTCAAGGACGAAGAGGGCACCGGAGCCGATCGGCTGATGACACAGGTGAACAAACGCTCTCAAACATTGATTAATCTTCGTTCGAGGAAAGCTGGCTCATTTTTATCGCGAACGTCTGATGTTTATTTTACAACGTTAAGGCAAAGAGCCGACTTCTTATGCAATAATAGAATCTAGTTGAAAAGTAAAAGATTATCGTAGAACTCTGTTTATAGAACTTACCGGGAGACGAGTTTACGTAACCGGAGTTCTTTGATTTTGCATAATACCAGTGATTTTTCTTTCGTATAATGACAGTTGACGTTCAAGTAAACGGAGTCACCGAGCAAAAGTTCATCCAATTGGGCATTAAAATTTGATTTCTATAAATGGAGTATAGATAAATGGACTTGTATAATTCGATAAAATAGTCATACGTAAATGTAGCTCGCAAAGCGAAGACGTGGAATATTTGTACGAGCCAAAATTGACCCAGCTATCGCCATCCGAAGGTTAATTGCTTGCTTGTCATGAGTGCTTTATATATCTCGGTATATAACATAGCTTTTAATCACTGTTTGGGGGAGGATAGTGCTACGCGTTTCAATGCGAAGCTCGGGAGACGCGGTGGATGATCGTGTTCTCACGCGGCCTTGTGGTTGATCGGTACTGTCTACGGTAAATGAACTTTGGGTGCTCCCATTGATTTAAGAATACATTTGGGAGATGGTAGCAATGTAAATATGGTTGAGTATAATTTTATCTGTGACAAATATTGGTATTGGTGAGGGAAAGCGTTTTCAAGGGAGCTGAAGTACTCCAACGTTCTGTTTCTGATATTTTTGTGCCAACCGTGAACATGGTTGCTCCTGTTTCATTCTTAAAAACATTTCATTTGCGAGAAAATTAATTCGTCTTTGCCAAGGATACGTACATGACACGTTAAATTAGTATAATACGAGCATAGAACAAAATCGAAGAATTCTCTTTTCTTCCAAATTCATTCGACTCTTTCTATTCTATTTATTTCTATTATAAATGAATTGATAAATACAGTCGAATTTCCAATATAGATATTTTATTAATTATATTCGTCCAAATTAAAGAAGAGATTTTGGAATTGCCTTGACAGGTACGAGCCCCAGTTCAGATGAAATGTCAAACGTGACTCCGACTATAAAAGGTCAAGAATATTTGATAAACCGGGTTAAAGACTGTATCCGTAGACAGTACCTGAACCAACCCCTACGAATCTTCTTATTCTCTCGCGAAAAACAATGTCTAACGACTATCAATACGTACCAACTGAAATACATCAGCGATTAGCTCTTTAGATCAGTGATCTTGAAATCGTCGATCGCTTCTTATTAGAGCTGCGTATGAAATTGGACAGGTCAGTGACGAGACCTATAACGATCGAAACACTGCTTATCCTACCGTGCTCTCTTGGTTAGCAAGAGAAACGAGCCGTGAACGTTACGACAACTCGATAACCGTGTCCGGAAGATTCGTCATTTCTGGTCGAGGGTGTTCGCCGCGGTGATCGCCGATAATATGTGTCGTATGTCAGGCAGCGATAAAGATTGTCCTTGAAGGAGCCCGTCGGTGAATCATGACGCGTCCAAGAGTTTGAAGCGTCGGTATCGTCGTTCCTATCGACCTATAGATTTGGTTCGGCGAGTGCCGATAGCGAATACTCGCGAGAAAACGACGCGGTATACTCTTTCGATCGCGTTGCTTCACGTAGGAGTAGGGAACTCACCTAGAGGATTCTAGAAAGAAGTGCAGTCAGTGACCTTTACGTCTCGAATCCGATAATAGTTGGCTGATTCACGCGCGAATAGGAACGTGGCGTGTTTCGCGTGGAGAAATTTGGTTATTCAGTGAAATGATGTATGGCGTGTTCGGTTATGAATCGTCGAGGCGGTATGATGCCCCATGGGGACGCAACAACGGATTTCAAAGGAAATACTAATCGGGAATCGGTGATTGATTGCGTTTGTTTTATGGTCAAAAGGATGGAAAATGTTTTCTGTATTTTCACCGCCGATGCATCGCTTGCGAGGTTGCTATAAATGGATTTCATGGGAAATATCGTGGATCCGCAATCGTCGATTCTATTCGTTCCATTGTTGAAACGATGATAAATGGTGTTCTTGCAATTTTCTCTTGTAAATATATGCTTCACACTCATATACGTTCAAACACGAATGCTGTCAATACTTGACACGATTAGTTTGATATCAGTATTAATTTTTTAATCCTAGAAATTACGGTGCGTCGTCAGTAAAACGTAGAATTGATTACAAAAATTTAGACGTCGAATTTTCTTCGTCAAATCTTTGGTTACCAAATATTCAGTTATTTCTAGAATTTAATACTGGTTGAAGCTATTATTGACGATAGATCTCTGATAAAAGAGTTTTAATTGGTTAGATCGGATACTGCTGGATTTCAGATATTGACGGTGATATAGGTATATGCATCTAGTAATAAATGGCTTTTTATGTAATACGTTAAAAAACGAAGGATCCTTGAGTAAAGATATTATCAGGTACATTCAGGCATATCTCGATTAATTATATCAAGTGATAAATTAATTTAGCGATACAACCTTATGCTTATGTTCGCATTCTAACGAGTATTTTTGTTGTCTTTCGTTTAAGAGACTCATATTTTCATTAAATTTAACATTTTTAATTTCATTCACGATTAGTCACGAATAGATACACTTTATCCTACCCTACGGAATTATTTTTACGACTGATTATCAACGATTAGTCTTACTAAACCGATGTATTTTATGGCGTAAGATATCAATTGTTTGTTTTATTATAAGGTAGATTATTGTCAATTATTTATTAAACAAGATTCTAGAATTTAAGCATTACTTTACAACATAGAATATGTATTCACAATTAACGGATTATCTTATGAAATAGGAAACGTTCTATGTTAAACGTAAATATTTGAAGTTTTAAAATATGGCATAAGGGCCGTGAATTGCTATTTAATCGCGGCGTTCTTCGTAAAAAGCGGCTCAAAAAAGGCAAACGTATCAAATCGCTCGTGGTCGAGCAGTAGTTCTTGCAATTTCACCTTAATGGATTTATTCTGCTGGCTTTATCCAATAGAGAAAATGGTTTTATTCCAATAATAGCCCGACGTTCCACCGAGTTATCAACTCGTGAACATAAATCCGTAAATGATGGAATCAAATCTCTCAATATATACAGTTCTACATTTTAATACGAAAGAAATAATTATTAAACCGCAAATTTTTACGCGATTGAATATTTCTACAAAAACAGACTTTCTTCTAAACTATTATATATTTCTTCTAAATTGAATATTTCTTCTAAACAGACGAAGAATTGAAATTGGAGTGCAAATATGTTTCAAAAACGTTTATTAAACAATACTATAAATGTAGAACATCTATCCGTTATCTCGAATAACGATCACGATTAAATTCCAACAGAGATTTTTAACATCTGTACAGATGTTACGAATGATAAATATTGGTCTATTAATCATTATATTAAAAATTACATAAATTTCAGCAGCTGCTTCGCTGCAAGACACAACGAAATAGAATAACAAACTTTCACAATTTAGATTTCTATGTTGATTTAACTATTTTTACTTTCTCGGTATCATTATAGGAAAATAGTCTGTTTAAACAGAATTCAGTAATCAAACAACGTACGTAATCTAAATGTACATTCATATCTTTAACTCTAAGAAACTAATTTATTATTTCTAGCTAATCCATTACTAGACAATGCTCGCAAGGCTCGTAATTTGTAATCCTTTTTCTCTTTTTCCACGGCACTTTACGAGGGGATCTTGCTAAAATTAGAATGTTAGAACATGCATGGGATATCAAGGATCCTCGATTCCCCGAGGAGATTGATTGCGTTTCTCGTTTAAAGTACAGGCTGACGGCCGCGTTAACCGCAGCAACGCGTGTTATTACTTCAACGCGTGTCACCGTGCTCCACGGCCGTATGACAAATTAGCTACTGCACGTCGTTAAACGTCGGCAGGTGATTCACGCGAAACGCTATCCACCCGATAAGACTGCCTCGATCGTTCTTGAATACGTTTCACGTGCACACAGGACCGATACTCTTTGAAACTCGAATTACGTCCTAGAATTTCACGCGAACCTGCCTTCTGTGTATGTGTGCAATTCTATGTGCACGTGTTCTTCTGTCCGGTTTTTGATTAATTGCGAATTTTCCGTGCGTCCTTTTGCTCAATTCTCTGGTTTGTCCGTAGAGCGTCTTTCTGGTTTTTACTATTTACTTTTTAGACGATACGAAGGCATAGGGCATAGGGAAAAGACGGTAAGCAGATTGCGGATTTTTATGAAAGAAGAAATTAAACGGAGATTCGTCTTACTTATTAAAAATGATAAGAAATATTCCGCTTTGGATATTTTATATTTTTGAACATTATAACGAATTCTGTGTATCTTCGCGTCTTGAAATTTTGTGCAAATGCACGAGAATCCGCGTTCTAATAAGTTGCGTTTTTTTTTTTTTTTAGTTCTCATTTTAGCGAGTAATTTTAAAAGCCAATGCTTTGTTAAGCGTTTAAATATTTCCAAAACTGTCTCTTTATCAAGTTTGGCTATGGGTTTCTGTTACAAAATATTGAATTTCTCTTTCAAGAGTATATTGATCATCATATTCGATAGAGTTATTAAACTTGCACTTTAATGTCGGGAACGATACCTCCGAAATCTTTCTTGGATCGAAGTAACGAACTAAACAACAGAGCAACTATTGATTTTTCCATTCTCAGTACTTCGCGCTATAATTCAGTAGCGTTTCTCTCCTATTGAAGGATTTCTTCAGTTTCAGAAAGATACAATAGAATTATTGACATGCTTGATAGCTTATTTTCACTGTACTTTAAAGTTTGCCTTAAAACGTTAAAAGTTCTTGTATTGGCTACGACGGGAGTGAAGTTAGGATAATAAACATTCAAGGACCAACAACAAGTATCTAGAAAGGAAAAAAGACACTGGGAAATTGTTCGATCTTCTTCCACCTGCGTCACGTTTCGTGATCGTTCGTATGTTTATTTCTCAGTCCATGGTGGTTCCATTAGTGCTTTATTCATGCAGTTTTTATCGGTGTTTACCTTCCACTTGGCGCCCCCGCGAAGCGTGAAACGATTCTCCTAACTCTGGGCCCGTTGTATTCCAATTTGTAAGTCCCACGTTTCGTGGCGCGGCGAACAAAAGAGCGGCTCGGCGCCGGTTTCCGCTCGTAAAGCATCCCCGTCGTTCGAACGTCGTCGACAGGCCGCGTGTTTCGCGTGTTTACCCGCGTTTCTTCGCAAAATTCCCCGGCTGCTCGTTTTATCGGCGCGATGAACGTTGAACAGGCGCCGAATCTATCGCGACTCCCGATTTCACTCGTACAAATATTGCTTCAAGACCGGATAAAGGTCGACTTTAGAAAATAAACTTCTTTACGCGTAAGTTCGTCGTGCAGTTTTCAAGCTAATCTTCGTCGCTCGAATATTCCGGACGATATCTGTAACTGGGATAAGTAACATCGTAGAATCGAGTATTTTCGAGAGTTCTCTATTGGAGTTGTCGTTTTTCGGTATTCTTCTCAAGCATGCTTCTCTTTTCTTTCCTCATTGATAGTTTAAAGTCGTATCAATCGCTGTGATGGGTTATCAGACGCATAATTGAAATTGAAGTTGTTTCACAATTTTTGAGAAAGATCGGTGTTTGTTTTAAAGATTTGAATAGCCAGAACGACCGAGTACAATTTTTTAAGGTACGTTTCATCGTATCTAAAATAAGCAAAGTAATGCATTCCTTACCGGAAGATTAGATTTTTAGTAGGCAATAAAACGAATCTCCGCTTAGGTTTCGTTTCTTTAACATTATATTGAATGTTGATATGGTGCATTACATTCAAATATAACGAGCGCGATATAAAATATATTAGTAATACATGATAAATAGCAAGATAATAATACGACAATAATAAGAAAGCAGATAACAATATGTATCTATTTGATTCTAAATCACACGAAAATTATATTCTAACCCAAAGCGTTGTTTTAACCAGTCAACTATCACGTACGAAACGTGCAAAAGCGACGTTTTCACGAGCTATCGTTCAATTTACGAGAGAGGAAATCGTGATTTTCCGCTCGACAGACGCGTCGATTGATTTGCGGCGAGACTGTAAGTAGCTATGTATAGAAGTTGCCGGCAGATCGAACCGTGTTGTCCAGGCATCGATGTCTCCCGAGTGAAGGGATCCGTCGCTGAGTTGCCGGGGCCGCTCGTTAACGCCGTGTTTTGCGAGCATGAATCTCGTGTCAGACGAGAACACGCTTCTTGGTCGCGATCGTAAAATGACGGTATCCCGGCCAATTAGCTGGGTAGACCGACAAATTTAAGTACAACGAATAGCGAGACGTTCTTGCAATGTTCCTTCGACGTTCGTCCTGTCCAACTTGTCTTACGACGACGTGAAGTTGCAAAAATCGAACGTGTTTCATGACGATGCTGGTTTCTTTACGAACTTGATTACTGACTGATCTATTCTTATAGATTTTTATATTTAGTCATTTCCCAGTGATATGTTTTCTTTGTTGTGCCATTTATATCGCTATTTTATCGAGCTATTAACGAGATTGCAATAATGTATATATATATACATCTGGTTCCATAAGTACTACAACACTTGACAAAGATCAGATGCAAAAGGTCTGAAAAATCAGTCGGAACTTTTCAATATCTTTATAATTATTGGACCGTGTATGTTTACGTACGTAAGGGAAATTTAACGCGTAATACGCAACAGTGAATATAATATTTCAAGCATAGTACCCGTCGTAGTATTTAGTAGATCAAGCAGAATCTCTGTTTAATTTTCATTGTTATAGTTACATTGATAAAAATAGGAATTTGCATAAACGTGTAACACACAATACAAGCAAGATCGTCATAAATAATTGAAGAAACATTCTGAAATTTTATCAACGGTGTAATGAGACACGACTGTCATGATTATACCGGCCATTTGAAACCAATCTGAAAATGTATATAGAAATTACAAGATATTTACTGCAAACGTATATTCATTAAAAAGTCGGTATACATCATAAATAGCTATCTTAAGGTACATAAGAAGTGCTAAATATGGTCTCGCTGAATATTAAGGCTTCTCAATGTAACGGATAATGACCGGCCGTTCAAAAATACTTTGGGATCTCCGTGAAATATATACTTGCGCTAAGTGCCTTGTAAATTGTAATATATATTTTTATATTCGTTTCAAACTTGACCAATATAGTCATGATAATCGAATCTCGTCACAGTGCTAATAAAATTTCAAGACGTTTCGCGTAATACAGCCAATATATTGGGAAAATGTCTCTACAAGCGTGCCATTAACTCTGCGTTCGTCTGTGTTTCAACGATATTAAACTACGTGTTTTCCATCGTCGTTGTGGCGCGCCAAATTCAAACTATGCCCGTCTTCTTTTCACGATCAACGACAAAGTGAATGTGGGGGTAACGAGAAACGTGGCAAAAACGGCACGCAAGAAACGAAGAGAGGAAACAGGGTAGGCCGGCAAATTGCTGGCAGCTCTCGTTCCCTCTTTTCGTCCTGTTCTTAGCTGTCCTGGTGATCGCGCGGCACTAGGAGCGCCGGTCGCGCGGAATAAATAGGGGAAAAAGCGCGTACCGCGCGCCGGCTCTAAGTGATTGTGGGTAGGTTTATGGCGGCCATAACCGGTGTTTGGTTTGGCGCGTTAAAGCTCCCCCAATTACGGCAAATAAACCTAATGGCCGTGCTACTCGTTCTCCTCTCTCCTGGTCTCTCTCGTCTCTAATTCTCTCTATTTTTCTCTCTGTCTCTCTCTCTCTCTTTCATCGGCCGATGAACAGTAAATGCTTGGAGCGATTCCTCGATTTCTCGATATCGATCGGTCTGTCATCGAAATTGATCTTCCCGGCGCTGGTGAACGCGGTTTCGACGCACTTTTATCGAGCTCGCCGTGATAAATGAAACGATCGTGCGATCGAAATTCAATATACACGGTGTCGTTTGTCAATTGTGTTGGTTAAACGAGTCGCAGTAACCAGTTAATTGTTATTGATATCGATTGATGTCGATGAACCGTAATTGAGATTTATTTTCTTTCGATATGTGGACGAGTGGCATCGAATTTGTCGTCGTTTTATTTTAAACGAGTGGTTTTGAGGATTCTATGGAGGATGCTTTAAATATTGAACGACGGTAATGAGTTGGAAGAATGTAGTAAAGAAGCGAAATATAGGCTGACCAAGGAGAGGCCTCAAGTTGGTAGTAAAGTCGGATAGACATTTGTGAATGGGTGGGTATGTTTGTGTTTGGAATTTTTGTTCTATGAAGTAAACGAGTATGTAAACGTGGATACTATTTGAGTGTAATATACGTATCCAATATCTGTGTTGGAGTACTCGAATACTCGAAGGCTTGAGAAATTCTACAGAAGTATTTTAGGATATGAAAATTTGCATTGATTTAAAAGGAGACTAATGTTTTATAATAAAAAATAGCAATAAGATAGCGTACGCTACTATTTTCAATTGTTATAATCTATCGTTAATTTAATCAATAATTATAGATTCTCTGAAGCTTTTTGGTTTAGGGGTACATGTATGTACTCTGAATATATTCAGAAAAAATTATACTTCGTTTTTTGTTATTAGAATCATTTTATGGGTCCGATTAATACGAGCGTAATATAAAACTCGTTAGTGAAAGATAAGTTTTGTTAGCTTTTTTGTGGAAATTGACACGTTTTCTAGATAATCATAAATTTTGCAGATTCTAAATCCATTAACTCTCTTATAAATTATAAATGAATAGCAGGTCGAAGCAATCCCGTGGATAGACCACCATGTGGCTATGTTCAATAACCATATAACAGACTCATAATCATAAAATATAACTAGCCACCGTGTCCTGAATTACCGTGTACTGTGTCTTAAAAGTCCAGAGATGACCAAATTAACGAACTGTTCTTCGGACCTGGTATTCGAAGATAAAAGTTACAAAAAAAGATATTTTCCAGTTCCGAAAGATATTACCTATTACATATACGTATATCAATTTTCTTTCCCTTTATATTACGCCCTTTTTGCAATTTCTTTTAGGTACTTTAAATTTATTGCAACATCGAATAGTGGCATTTGTCTTGTAACAGATAGTATTTTTGTAATTTTTACAATGATACAGTGCAGAATTTATCGGCGAAAAATGATACTATACGATGCAGACTATTATTTCTGAATAATGATCGATGCTCAACTATTCAAGCACAACTGCGATTGTAGTTACATACATTGTACTTCACGCATGTAATCGACCCGATCGAAACGAGATAAGAAATAACACGCGAAAGCAAATCATAACTGCAGTCGCCCCTGGTAATTTGCAATGAGCGTCTATTTTTCCAAATAAGTATCGATACTTTATTTCTAAAGACTGCAATACCATAGTGGTGCACGAACACGTTATTCGAATAGTAGTAATAGTTGCATGATAGACCATTGTGTGTCAGCTAGATATCCGTAAAAAAATCTTGGAGCTCCTATAATTTTTCAACAAGGCACGCTATAAATGGCCATTATACGTCAATGGTGGTAATTTTATGACCTGTAATCGATACGATTGCAGCAAGATAAGCGACAGCATACCAGAGAAAATTGTGACTGTAAATGAAACTACTTGCTATGAGTTAGAAGGCGTATCAAACTACAAACAATTGTCATACCGGTTCTAATAATTTTCCGGCGTTATTGATCGTTTATTTGTCAAAGTTACAAAAATACCAGGATATATTCCATATGCAGTATAGCAGAACTTTCAGTGTATATTTATATAACCGGGATCGGTTTAGGTAGGTGTCTCGGAAAAGTTTTCGACGTTTCGCAACTGTGAAACCTATGCTTGGGCGACCGTAATATACTTCGATAATTGACATGATGGCGGGATAGGGAATAAAACACGATCGTATATCATACGTAAATCCAGTCAGTTGTAGCGGATTGTAATAAATATCTGCTATTTTGAAATAATCATTAGTATTGAACTTCCTAATCTGATTTGGAATATTAAAAATCGAAATTCACCCCGGATCGCGCAGCTTTGATAGAAGACTAGCGATTCAGATTTTTGAATCCTTCGTTCGCAATTTATAATTTGCTCGTGCAGAATGGAAAATTATATTCTACGACCCATAGAAACTATGTATGTATATACTTCACTTTGAGATATCCTATATTTCTTGTGTATTATAATTATAGTCTTTGGTAGTCAAGATATATACAAGATAAAGGATAAATCATGTTATAATGACTCGACAGTACCGATAAGAACGATATAAAAATTGAAATTTATACAAGCGGGTAAATCATTCAATTTCCAGTACTTCACCAAAGACTACTTCAAATACTTTGCTACGATATTTCTCAAAATCCTTTGACAATTCTAAGATAGCTTTTATTTCGCAACGTGCTGTATTTCGCCGAGTATAATCGTACTTCCTATAGTAATTTGCATGATTGTGAGATAAAGAAGACCAGACGGGGCCAGATCACGGTTACAGTAAGTTGCAGTGACTTGCACCGGGTGTCTAATGACGGGCAACGACCAACCAGGTAACCCGATAGGCGCACGTGGCGCTACGTGATATGTTTCTGACTCCAGGAGTGCTCGTCGACAACGTTATCGTTCTCGTCGAAGGATCGAGAAATGGTAGAGGCGTAATCAAGGTGAACCTTTATCAGAGAATCCGAAACTCGTCCTATTTTCGTTGGAAATTCGCTCCGACGTGTGAACTCTCTAACGACAAAGTGATTACGATGATTTTGATCCATTTCCAAAGCTGTGGGGTTGTATCATTGTTTTATTATATTACAACGTACCATTTGATGTTTGATAAGCAAATTCTATTAGTGCAAAGCGGGAAATTATATAGCTACGAATTTCGGTAAATAATTAAATAGATTTGTCTGTCGTTATTGAATTTCGACTGCAGAGCTCGTAAAACTTATGACATTACGAAAGATGCTAGGTCGTAATATTCATATCTTGAAATTTTGAAAAAAGAAAAAGGGTTATAAGGTAACGAAAACGATGGAATTATCAAAATTGTACTAAATAACGAAATGTGTATTCCCTGAAGGAACTTTGAAGATGCATTTCTTTATTTCGTTCGACATTAATCCTTTGGTAATGAATGTCTGGTACCCAAATTTTATATAGAGTCGAAGAAAAATGTAAGACAAGGAAATGATTGTTAATATTCTGACTCACAAACTTTACTTATTATTATGTTTTAATAAACATTATCCTTTTCAGTACGTGACATGTTATATAAATATGACGTACTTACGTACTGTTCCAACGTATTCTTTACCAAAGAATCCAAGTCAGATATCCTCCTTTGAAATTCGATATAAACCAGCAATCAGGTTGGCAGAAAATAAACTACGTTACGTAAATATTAAAAAATGAATTGAAAAGTGTACAAAATTAGAACGATATCTTAGAAAGATTTTTGCATGTTCACGCAATTACCACCTGTTACTAGTAACTGCGTTATCAGATGATTTTATAACATGATTTATACACGTATCGGATCACCTATTATTTAGATATCTAGTTTTTAAGAGTATAATTTCATTGCTAACGATAGATAGATTAATGTCGTAAGTATCGATAAACTGGTTCCTGGTTGCAGTAAAATGTCAAACGATCGAACTCGCTGTTGTACAACTATGACGCGCAGTCGTTGCTACGTTTCATACATTTCTTACTTAAAATGCCTTCATTTGTCACATATTTTCTCGTGTCGTGCGTATTTATGCGCCCGTAAGTAACTCCTTCGTTCTGTTTATCTACACGATCTCCATTCTTCGAGGTATAATTCTCCGGAATGAATCGTAAATTTCATCAAAACATCCACAATTAACCTTTACGAGTAACAGTACTTAAATCATCCCCGATGCCGCGGCTAAACGATTATGAATTCTAGGATTTAGATTAGAGAACTGCGAAATGGATGGCTCGTAGTAGGTACTTTGTAAACGATTATTTCTATTTAATAACATCGTAGCCATTGAGAATTTGTTCGACGTGGGAAGTTTATGACAGGCTTGTCCGCCAACTGCAAATCTCCCTAGAACTCATTTTTCTAGCAGGAATATTATTGTTAACGTTGTAGTGGTTTTCGCTTAGATTTATAGAAGGTACGTTGCTTTCAAATTCGGACAAAATTTCAGCGAAGGGGCGACATTCTTCACTCGAATTTCTTTTCTCGAAATTTGTAGTTTTGGCGGAAAATGACGCGTAAATTGCGCAGAATATCTTCATGAACGATGTGCCAGGATTAGAATTTTGTTTGCTTATTAGAAAAACATATTGTTGAGTTTGGTCGAGAATTTGACAAATGCAATGAAATTGAGGAGATGTGAATACATGAATACATTGCAAGTTTATCAAGCCTCTATAATCAGGATTTTATTTGTTTATGAGAGAAGCAGGCCCATAATTTACCACAATTTTTTACTTTGATGTAAATTTCATGAAATACCTACAAGCAAACAGTATAAAATTTATGAACATAATACATAAAATCTCAAAGACACGTAGAATTGGAAACGGTTAATGGCTTATTTCATTGATGGCCTATCGCAATTTCACAGTTCGATTCAAAAGTAATTAATTAATCGCAGTCTCAACAGCACTTTGCGCTTGCAACGTGCAATAACTCGCGCTTACGCAAACAAGAAAAACGAGCGTGTCCATCAGCTCAAAACGACGAGTTGCAGTCCGTGAAATTTACGACTTCTATTTAATACGACCGATCGCATAGCCGCGACTATTTATTTTCCAACGATTGTCAAGCTTCGACAATCGGTCGACGATTTATCAGCGTGCTGTACCTAATGTCGTATCTCTCGCCTTTAGAGATAACCAATCAAAACGATCTCGATAAAACGCGAATTCGTTCACATTAAATATCAAGCGAATCCGTTCGAAGCGATCTGTTTCCTTTGATCGATCGTCGTACGTTGTACATACATGGTGTCCCATAGAACAGGACCAAGTCATAACTCCAAGAGAACAGAAAATGAAAAGATTATATTAGGCGAAATCGAATAATGTCGAACAGTACTCGTGAAGACCACACTTTTGTTGATTTTTTAAATTTTTATTTTATGAGAAAATAAGAGGATTTTAATATGAAAAAATCTATTAGATTCATAGATGTGTAAGGTTTGTAAAAATAGCTGACAAGCTAAAATTAAGACGAGCAATATTTGGAAAATTTTAGAGAGGATGAAAACACGTGTTTTGCTTTAAAATCAAATAAGAAAACAGCTTTGCTGCTGAATTTTAAAACAAATTCCTTATACAAAATACGATATGTAAATTACATTTGTATCAAGTTTGACAAAATTAAAGTTGAAATATCTTTTGTCCGAGCATTTCCAGGTACAAGTACGTTCGAATAATAATTTCTTTATTTAAAGACCTCATATCTTCTCACTACGTATACCTACCTTCTTACCATATACCTGTAATTGGTTCTTTCCTTACAATAAATTGTATCATTACAATAAATTGCATCTACACTTGCAAAGATTAAAACTGACCCAACTGAAACTCGTTCGTCCTTCCTATCAGTTTCTACTTTCGTAACCGTAAGAGTTTCTCGTTAAAGAATGATTCGATTAACTGGTTGAATTATTGCGATAGGTATATACAATACATCGAATCACACACCATTCGAAATCATTTAATTTCGCCTGAAAAAAAAACGTTGTTCTCATCTATCTTCCGTTCCTTTCAATAACTGACTCTGTTCTGAATATCCTGTTTCTCTATCTTCTATTCGTTTAAAACTATAACTCTGCTCGATCGCATAGAACAACCTGTATGCGCGACACGTACATATTCCAATTGATCTCTACTCGGATCGATTTTCTACTCGGATCATTATCGATTTTCGAGATCGATTCTGGCTCCGTTCTCAACGTCGTTCGTTGTCCAGCGTCTGAGTTATGGCTGTTCCACGCGGTATGAAATATAATACGAATATCGTTTTGCCAATGGTAATTAGCGGCGAGGGCAGATTTGTTTCGTTTGATTTCTCTTAGCCTCTCGCGCGTTGGAAGCTCAGAGTTAAAACGCTAATTGTTGCTCGAGGCGGGGTCTCTCCCTGGTCGAATGCTGATTTGCCGTCCAGTACCTAGGAGTTCCCGATCGAAGACCGGGTTTAGACCTCGATAAACGTTTCTGACTTCGTTGCTTACTGTCGTCGTATATTATAGCGGCGTCATATTATAGCGGCGTCATATTACGCGCGTAATATCGCGCGTGTAATTTCCGAGAGAGCACGTTTATTGCGCCGGTTCAATGGTATATGTTTGATTTATAAAGGAGTTCATTGTTCTTGGAGTTTTATATTGGCTGATCGAATGTCGCTGTAATAACCGACCGATATACGTTCTAAGTACAGATTATATTGAAATATGGTAATATGGTGTTGGTGTAGCTCGTTGCAGTTGAAAAGATCAAATTTGATTTTTTATCGAGGTTTAGAAAGATTAGAATAGTATACAGAGGTGTCGCTGTAGTATCGTATAGCTACCACTGGTTTCCAATTGAAAGTGCTGGTAATAATGGATCGATACCTGTTCCAGATAGAGATTATAATATCGAAACGTGGTAACGTTGCGTTGGATAGGTTGCCGTGATTTATCGCGTTTGAAAATGTCAAATTTTAGTTTTATCCAAGATTTATGGAAACTATTACTGTATACATACAGAGAAGTTTGAGAAGTTGCTACGATATCGTGTTACTTATGGTTTCTAATGGAACGGGCAAGAGAGACTGTAGGACTGTGGGTGGTTAACGTATGAATAAAACATGACAGTTATAATTGCAACGTTAATTGAGTAATCCAAATGGCAAGAAAATTTTATTTACCAAAATAAATGTAGACCACAAGTAACCAGCTGACGCGTTCCTTGTCTATTTCATAACTTCCATCTGTGAATCGCGATGCCTAAAAATCTCACGAGGTACAATCGTATTATATGTACATATCGTTATACGAACTCTTCATCGATTATATTCGTCCCGTGTTCTCCATTCGAACTACACCGTAGGTATATTACAATCCGGTAACGACGCCAAACTTCCTACCAGATGCTACCGAAATCTCAATTTCAACTTGGAGCAGATCGTAACTATGTCAGTCCCGAATTCCCCGGAGGAACATGGTGAATTATATATAGCATTATATATTATATATGGTAAATTATACGACAAACACAGGTACACGTAAGCTTGCTCTCGCAACTCGCTCACCAATCGTTGGCATCAGCTCGAGAGTCACGAGGGATCGGTTCGACGGTCACGAAAGATCAACGCAAAACGATTTCGCCCGCTGACCGAAAGACAAAGAGGCGAAAGACAAGAGGCTCGCAGGAAGCAGAAGAAGAGAGACGAGGAACGTTGAGCGTAAAGAAGGAGAGGGAAGGAGACGAAGGAGCCAGCGATTTGTCGCTGTAAACGCATGAACGATCGCATCGGGGTTAACGGAGGTAACCCCGACGTCCGGCCGCGGGAAACAAATGCCCGTGGATTTACGGGGTTATGGCCGCGAAGATAACGGCGCGTCGGCCAAGAGAACGGCAGGTAGTCGCACGTTTTAAGGCGAACGCTAATCCCGCGTGGGCATTAGTAAAACGACGCCGGGGCAATAAGTTAGCCGTCGAACGTTTGCCAGCCACCGGCAGCGTTTACAGGATCCTCCACGATATTTATCGAGTATCGACTTTTCACCCGTGGACCGGTTCCCTTGATCGATCGCTGTTGAAGAGAAACCGCGACTTAAGAGCTCGTGGAGCCTCCTCCATCGAGGGAGATTCGGTTGCTTCTGAAGCAATGACGAGGTTTCGTGGCAGCACTAACTTTTAAGAATCGTCGTTGAATTATTTCAGCACTTTTTGGGACAGATGAAATTTCAAACATACGGTATATTTGTTTCTCGTTTTGGAATCGATAAAGTTAAATTAACGTAGCTTTTACTATGGAACCGAGGATTTTTATGCGAATTCTTATTTTTGAGAAACGTTCTCCTTCCATTATTTATTTATTCTCACGAGATATGAATTGTGTATATAATATATACTATACTACTTGTATAAGACACTATATTTTATATATTTTTTTCATATTACGTACATTTGCTGGAATTTTGCATTTTCAAATTTCCTACAATCTGCAAATCTGAATCACGAAAATTCGCAGCCTGTTTATTATCGTTATGCGCGATGGGTATTCGACGAAAAATTAAGAAATTATAGTTTGCAATGGATATAAGTAACATTGCATATTCTTCTAATATTAAAGAACATCTCACTCGAAAGTTTGAGTAGGATATAGAAGAACCGTCGTTGGTATACAAGACTTTTCGTTTCAATTCTATAGCAAACGTTCGATTAACACGTTAAAAGTCTTGCTGTTTGTTCAAATACGAGTAAGATCGAAGTATACAAATTCGAGGATGTAATAGCAAGGTTAAGAAAAAATTCAGACGTGAGAAATTTCATCCATGATAGTCTTTAAATCTTGCCATTTTTGTTATCTAAAGATCCTATAGCAGGCAGTTGGCTGTTAATTAAAATAGTTTATTTGATGTTTTCCGACCAAGACAGCTTTACAACGCATTTAGAAGCAATTATAACCGGAACGAAACATACGATACTTTACAGAGACAACATGGAGGCGACAAGCCGTACACCGATGTTCTCCTCGATCAAATATCATATTTCGTTGTTTCGCTCTAATGGCTCTTCGCCAGGAATTCATTTGTCAGGGCGAAGCCCGATATGTCAGGTAAAATTTGCCGATTAATTGTGTCGTTGATCGTTCAGGAAGAGCTACGACCTCGTTAAGGGATCGAGCGAACGACCAATATTATTTAATTCGCGCAATAAACGAAACTTAACGCACCAAAGTTTTTTTGGAGTTCCACGGTCTATCAGATTCTAGATGAATGATTTTATTTAGATTTATTCGATTTATGGTTGGCATTTCGCTATTCCTTATCGAATATTATTCATAATATCAAATTGTATTCTATTAATATTTATAGCAGTATTCACTGATTTAACGATGTCGAGTTTAACGCGAGAACCATAAACGAAATCACTGGTACCAAAGATTAAAATAAACTAAAATGAAGAATTATACAAAATACACAACTTCCATCGAGCTCCATTCACGAATGGCGAAAGCAACGACATATCGATAACTCTTCTATCGCGTTAGAATAAAATTAATAAACGACTTTCCGCCGAATTTTATTCGCAAATCGGTGAAACATCCGTCTTGTACGGCACAGTCGCGTTTCAAAGAAGGAATTTCTTTAACGCTAATCTTACCAGCTCAAATGACTGGTTTGAAAATTTAATGTAAAACTGTACATCCATTGTTATCTCTTCTTTGTGAGTTCATCTAACTCTCTGTAAATTCTTCCATTATTCGATCAATCAGTTTCTCAATTTTTGTTAATATAAGAATCTACGTAAAGTTAGACGAACGAAAGAGATAACGATGAACGTACAAATTTTAAATTAAATTTTCAAACCGGTCGTTTGAACGGACCTGAGTTAGGTTGGTGTTAACAGCCGGATACAGGCGCGATTTTCTGTCGTTGTTCGACTTGATCGAGAGGTTTCCGTGCGAGGCACGGTTATCTCGATGTGCACGGTGCTTAAAGTAGAAACCGCAGACCAGGATGCGTATAGACACCAAAGGAGCACGAAGCGAAAGCCGTCGGTATTCTTACCTCTTTCTCTATCTTCTTTTCTTCTCCTCATCCTCGCCTCGTCCTCTTTCTCGCTCTGACAGCATGTTCGATTATATGTGGGATAATACGGGTGAGAACAAGGAGAGACAAAGAGGCCAAGAAGAGGAAGAAGCCGATGGAGAAAGGATAGAGCAAAGGCGAGAGAACGGGCGAAACGAGGAAAGAGAAAGAGAGAGACGTAATCTGGTTGGTCCACCGAGTTTCAACGGGGCAAGGATGAAGGAAGGGCCGAGGGCCTCGAGGCGGCCGCCATAATGCATCGTGAGAAGTGTGCATGGGGTCAAACGGGTCAAAAGAACGTCATGGCGCTGCTCGTCCCTATGGCGGAGCCCCGTACACGCGTCGAAACCCTCGTCGATGCTCGCTTAACGTCGAACCCTCGGATACGTGAGGCCACGACGACTTCATCGCGATTACGCCAGTCCTTCAATCGTAAAAATCCTCTTGTATACTTTGTCACCTTGCTCGATGGATAGCCCAATTTGTTAATCTTACGAGAATTCTTGTGAATCGTTAGAGTGTAATTAGAAATTGGATGGAGGGTTTTGGATATCGGTCGCGGCTTGAGTACAAAGTGACGAATGCTTTGCGAATACTTTGCAGGTTCAAACAGTATTGGATTTTGATTGTTGTAAAATCTAAGAATCGGGTATTTGGAATCGATATGTGCATGGAATCAAAAAATTAATCCTTTAGAGAATAAAAATTCTGCAGAAGTGTTTTGAGAAGCAACATTGAAATCATAATCGTTAATACATCGAGAGCTCAAGATACCCACAGTCAAAGAAGAAATATCAAAATTCAGCAATAGTTATAGCATAAGAATTAACAACCAACGAAACCCTCTAGTTACTCAATTACTTGACACGCCGGATCAAATCCGCAGGCTAAAAAGACGATACCCTCTAGATTTAAGCACTAGATTCAATTAGAATCAAACACGCTTTATACTTTTAATCGTATTATTGTACCACGTCAGACAAATTTACTTAAAATTCTCAATGAGAGAATTGATCGTAATGTACATTCATATATCTTCGGCAAAGAATCATATTTTTTTTAGGAGAATCATATCTGCTCATATTATTTAGCTACCCTGTACCGATTTCTTTACTCTTGTTCGTCACTGTGTATTGTTCTGACAATGTGATCGAAACAGATACGCCAATGATTGAATATTGGTGGCGTTCAGTCGCGATTTTAAAGCCTTTTCACGTAATGTAAAAGAACTGATAGTTACAAATTGAAAAGCTCGTTTCAGAAATGACTCGACTAGCTTTTGCAAAACGAAGCACGTTGGTTGCGTGTTGCGCCTGCACGCTGGAAGAGCATGGTACTCTATTGATCAACCACAGACAGACATTCGCTCTCTAATTCCTCTCATCCGACTTAGAACCCATAAAATCCGCAGGTCCGTGCATCATGCAGTCCGCTCGCGGACAGAGAGAAATCGCTTCCTCGACGCGACAGCGAACGACTGATGGCGATGTTTCACGACCTGTTGAAAAATTGTAGAAACGTTCCTCTTCCTATACAGCGAAACACGTACTCGAGCTTTTTCTGTCGCGTGCTCATGTCAAATACCTTCTAATCTTTGCTTTTTCGACGTCGCGTTGGGCACGTCGTACTTGAGCGATATGCTCTACGTGTATGCCATGTGCACTACGTATTATGGGTATCGATATTTAGAGATGGAGTTGATTTTTATACGAACCTCGCAGAAGCGATAGATTGTAAGATAAATTTAAAAAAGCCGTGTCTGTAACATCTTCGCTTTTGTATACTTTTTAATGTACGAAGTTGATGTGACTTACGAACTGCTTATAAATTTCTCAGTGGTTATGCAGGAATCTCCAAGTCAATTCTGATACGAAGATTTCGTTTGATTGCAATTTCAATAGAAAACTTTCGTTTTGTTCCTGTTCCAATATAAAACGTTTGTTTTATATTGTTCCGTTCGTTCCATTTCTATATATCTATGTACGTGTTTCTGCACTTACGCTTCGCAAACTAAAGAATTCATAATTCTCCGTAGCTCGGCATCTCCCGAATTACAAAAGAAAACGCAAATTCGCATAAATATACAACTTCGTATTACACCTTAAATATTCTTCGACGCGCTATTTTCTCACGCTCAACAATCACAAGTCGAATGCATGCCGCGACACGTCTGGAGAAGCGATTCCTAACGATTTGTCAAACGACGTTCTCCATCGGCGTTCCACGCGTTCCCCGTATCGGCGATTCGTGATCCAAGCACGCCACGCGAAGGAAGACGAGGTCGTTGCGTCCGTGAATGGGGTAGACCGCGGTCGGAGAAGAAAGTTTTGCAAAATATGGGACGGTTCTCGCTGTAAAACGATCTTCCCGACCACTTCCTTCCTCCCGTAGCGAGCGTGGGGATCCGATGACCAGTTTGAGGTCGCCGATGACCGACGTGGGAAAGGATCGTCACTGGCTGGTCTTCCTTTGGCCCTCGTGCTCTTACTTCTTCTTTTCTTTTTCTTCCTTTTTTTTATCCTTCTTATTGTTTCTCCCCTCGCTCTTCGCTCCTCCTCTTCTTCTTCTCCTTTTCTTGTTCTTCTTCTTCGTCGATCGCCACCGCTGAAGCTGCTACAACGTTGGTCATCGATGTCGTCTTCGTCGTTTCTTCGTCGTGCTACACGTCTGCTACTCGTATAACTTATCAATTTCTTGCCATTATCGCCGCCGGGAGTGGCTTGGCATACCTTCGTTAATTTTGTAAATTCGCTACACGGCTCCTTCGATCGTTCTGTAATTTAAGCTGGCTCTCAAGTAAAAGAAGGATAGGAGATCATGGTCGAACGAGGATCGGCTCTTTGATCGATATTTATGTTTATAATGCTATTATACGCTGGCATAAAAATTGCTCGATCTTGTTTGGTTTATCGGGCGACGATCGGGTCGTGCTCGCGCTCTGGCTCCGACACGCTGCTTGTTCGCGATCCTTCACCGTCCTTACCCCTTTCTTGTTATCCCGAGAGAACCAAGGGTCGTGGTAACCGCACACCTCCGCCAGAATGTAATACAATGTTTCGCGACTTCCATACCGTTCGACAGTAATAACCGGCCATACATGTGATTCTCTGCCATAAAAATTGATTGTCGAAAATTCCGCGGGATCTTCGAGGTGCGCGGCGTGATCCTCCGGTCATCGACGCCGGCCAACGGACGATGTTTTCCTCCGTGTGAAAATTATCCGTTCGCTGTCGGCGCCACCAAAATTCGCTCGATGAATTACGACAGAGAGAAGGCCATTTTTGATTCAGGATTCTTGGGTTTCAGGATTTCTCGGATTCAGCTTCGATTAATGTTGCTGAGAAAATGGCACCGACGTGTCTGACGGATCATTTGAAAGATATTTATACGAGAACTTGTTTCACATTGATTGCACTAATTAAAAGCAAATTGGCAAGTGACAAGTCGTAGATCGTAGATACCTGTTGCACAAACAATTTCTACAATTTTACAATTCTCATGAAATCTACTCGCGTGTAATTTTAATTAAATCGTCTCTAGTAGAACTTGTTACTCTTATAAGAAACAATTTACTCCTTACTTGCAATCAGATTCATGAAATTTTTCTAGCAGGATGGATTCGGTTGTGCAAGAATTACTTACCTTAACCATCTGTAAAGAAAAATTGTTTCTTAGTCGCCTCACGAAGCTTTTTGAATCTTTATTCTGTCCGAAAAAGGTATCAATCGTTCGACTTAATTGCCTTGTTCGATGGGAAGCGTTGGTCGTTTTATTGTAGCGCTTTAACACTCGCAAATTGCAGCCGGTCTCGCGATCCATCGAATTTGAAATTCAACGCGGACGCGTTAGCGATATGGCAGGCGACATTTCTTCGCTCGGAGCGTCGCTTATCGCCTCGATGATTCGTTGGTTACCGGTTTCAAAGATACAAGCTTGTCGGAGATATTAAAGTAATTCCGCGGGCGTTCGACGCTTCGCCTGCGAAATTTCGAGCGTTTAATACGTTCGTGTCAAATTATCACCGACTGCTTCAGGGAAAAGTGGAACGATTTCCTTGCAAATATCCTTGGGCTGCAGTGTGATGTTATTCGCTTCGACGCTATTATTATACTTATCCCAACGATGTTGGGTGACACGAAATTAATCGTTTCCGCTGGAACAGTTGGAATATTGAATAGTTGGTGGTAAAATCTAAGAAAGATCTGGAGCTATTAAAATTTCAACGAGAGTTATATTGATTTATTGAATTGTTAAAACTTACTAGAAATTAACTAGACTGATGGGATGGAATCACCTTGTGTCCATACGAAAATTGAGCGAGGATCACAATATAAATGAAGCCCTCAAAATTGATCAAGACTATATCGATATTAAAAAGTATCGAATTTGAAGAATTGTTCAGGAACTAAGTTCTATAATCTATAGATCCCGGAGAAGATACAAGCAGAAAAGATCGAATAGTCGAACAAAGTGGAAAATAATTTCTTGCTCTCGAAAAGTAGCTGGTGAACACGTGAATAAATTAGAGAATACAAGTTGCAATTTTTCACTTTCGTTTCGATCAACCGTCTCTTGCAATCTAAGAATTGGCTAACATTATAATTAAATCCGGTCCACCCATCATTGTATCTACACTGTACCTACACAGTATCTGCACAATAGGTCAATTATAGAGCCACGACATGCGAAACAAAGACAGTCTCTGTCGGGGCGATAAAACAGGGACGAAGTAGCAGCAATCGTGAAAATCTTTATTCGCGACAGTGGCATTGGGACCGATCCGATCAATGGATCTTGTTAGTGGCACAAAGCGGCGGGCCGCGCTTAATAAATAAACAAATAGCTGTATAATACGCGTTACAAGCCTATTGTGCATTGTACGGAAGGCAGCTCTACCGAGTTTGAAGCAACAGGCCCCTGCGGTAACACAATGTCCTATCTGTTGCAATGCATTATGACTCGGGAGCCCGATTCGCTGGCCCGAGTATGCGTGTTACACGTTGCACTACAGGTACGCACAGAAGTATTTGCATTATACGATCGTTATACAACGTACTTTAGAGTACGATTCTGTTGGACGTGGAAGGTTCTTCGAACGGATAACGAACAGAGATTTTGGAAAAAACATAATTGTGCATTAGTATTTTTGAGAATCATGAATGATATCAACAATTTAAGTTAGATTATATATGTGAATATATATTATGATTTTGTAGAATTTGCATCTTATCCCATAAAGTGCAAAATATATGTAAATGTGGTTGAACGTTATTAATCGAAGGCTGAGCAACGGGTAGTGAAATATGTAATGTGTAATATTACTGAAAAATGAAAATAACTTCAACGCTGTTTTATCAAGCTACAAAATATATATTAGAATAGTAGATTTTATAGAAATGCGTTAGAGATCGGACATACAAAGATTTTCATAATTTAGAAAAGGGTAGTATTTATCAGATTGCTATTTCATCTTTACGTTACAACTTTTTGTATACTTCTTTTACAAAAATATACATTTTCATAAGTATCCGTAATTCAATTATTAGGAACAAATAAATTAATTGGGAGGATCAATCGGAAAGTGGTATGAATGCACCACATTTTTCTAACAGCGAGACAAATAATTTATACGCTCGTAATATTTATTCAGAGAATTTTATTGTAAATTTCTATGAACAGAATGTGTACAAACTTTCACGAGTACTTCGACAGTACGGTACAGTAAAACTAGAATTCATGTTACTGCAGTTGCCTCCAGTACACATGATTTCTCAGTCAAGTAATACAGGAGTTCGCAATCAGACAAGTAGATTCAGCCCGCAAGAGTTCGATTAAACTAGACGCTCTCTGTAGTTTGGCGTCTCTCCCTGAAAGGGATGGCTTTCAGTTTCAATTATTTTGTGAAAGAATCTTCAATTTATTTGAACGAAAATATCGACATAAGATATTTTACTAACAATACCCAACGTTAAAAAAATTCTATTGTAAAATACGGACACACAGTGTCAATGTCCTGTAACATCCCGGATTTTTCCGTACTTATCCTATAAAAACCTACATAAACGCATCTTCTTTTTAACATTCAATGTAACAGTACCAACGCAAGATTACTATAAAACTTTATCTCATTAAAAATTTTCGTTCATCTACAGCGTTTTTTAATCGAAACTCATCGTATTATATATTCGTACAAGCTTCGTATTAAAAGTTGAATTTCATCCATAGTGTTTAAAAATCCTATCGTTTCTGTTATTTTTTTACTGAATTTTCTTCGATAGTCCCGTGTTCCCTTGAAAAATGAGCAACGGCCGAGTTGAATCGTCCTGTAGAGATTCGATTATGGTCTCGGTTTATGACTCGCGCGTGTTCGGCGTAGGTGGGCAAGTAGGAACAAGCGGCGAACAACGCACTTATTCAAATACATTCAATTAATTTCCATAGGAAGACAACAATGGCTTCCACGCCGTGTAATCGTCCTCACCGATATGGCTCGGCCGGTATACGTATGCCTCGCGTTTCCTGGGACCGTACGTAACGGCATTAAATCTTCGACCGTCTTACTTATCTCGAATCTGTTCGCGAAATATTATCCTCCCGCGCTTTCGTCAATAAACTACCAGACCTTTTGCGTGTCATTTGTAATTCTGTATGACATCGTAGATACGTATTAAGTACTTTCGATATCATTGTACGCAAGTTCTCGTTACCTGTCGAGTAGAATCTCTTCAGAGAGTTACGTCCCGATGATTCGCGTTCCTTGGTTGAAAATTGTAAGTTAATTTGTTCTCGAATTGGATCTTTAGATTTAATTTTGTTATTTAATTTTTAGAAGAATGTGACAAAGTTGATTTGGATGAAATATTTTGTTTCCCTTTGGTAATGTGTCCGCTGCTGATAAAATTTCAATTTCTTCGGCTATGCTAATATGCTAATAAATAATCTTCGTTTCTATATTTTTGCCCTTAATAATCTTCGCCTTTATATTTATCATTCGTATCGTTTCATTGTACGTTTTCTATTGTAAGTAATTCTTTGCTCGCGTTCTCTCTATATTGTCTCTCTTTATGTTGTAAAATTTCACATATGAATCACTCGAAGGCCAAACTGGCCAGCTGTCCGTAAATTGGAAAGTAGCGAAAATTGATGACGTTAGCAAGCATTATGTTTTAAAATTTATCTGGGAAAATGTGTACCATTCGGTGCTGTTAAATCGTTTCTTCCTTCAATATTTCAATATTAATCGCGTACTCGAGTAAAATCGAATCAATCAACTTGGCTCCCGAATTAAATGATCCTTTAACGACCATCTGCTTGACATGGCGCAGATTCGCTTATTATTATACAAAAATATTTATGACCCCCTTATACCTTGTGAAGTATAGTTTAATTATACAAAAAATCCCGGGGCAAAGAAAATGGAAGACGGTGAAACAGCAAACAAGACTGGCCAAGTGTGTCTCGAGGTACTATATTTGCACGCGATTCATGATTGAAACCCTTTTTCATCGGACTGACTTGTTCTACTTGTAATTAATCGCTGCCTCACAATGTATTCGACGCGGTGGTGGATCGGATCCGAGCTTGTAAGGAGGAAAGCAGTGGCGAGAACGGACGAGAGAAAAGGAGAAAGAGTCGAGAGGGGCAGAGAATATCGGCGTAGCAAGCTGTGAATGGCTACGCCCTTGATGGAACAGAAAGAGGCTACGGGAGGGGAAGTACAAGAGGGGCGGTTAATTAATGGGGCGGCACCCGACCACTTCCCTTGGCTTTATACGTTTTCTCCTTGCCTCCGCGCGCCGCTCTTCCCAGCCTCTCGTCTTCTGCTCTCCTTCTGATTAGTATTTTTTTAACATCCTCGATTTTTCGCCTTCCGCTCCTCTTCGTCTTCCGCTTTGAACATGTTCTCCTCGCCGATTGATCGCCAACACAATTACGTACATTGTACATAATGAGTCGTGATTTTGATCGAAATTGATTTGGTCAGGGTGTATGAAAATGGCGACTCGATTTGGCTTGAGATATCAGGTGCAGGGCATCATCCGCCATTGAAACGCTGATTTTTCTCCTGACTTAATTTGGCCATTTTCGTCTATGGAATCTTGGTCTTCAGGTGGTGACTTGTTTAACTTATTAATTGATTGGGAATTTGGTTTTATAGATTGTTCTTATTCTAGCGTAAGTTTGCAGGTAGAATAATTTTGACTGGATTGAGAATTTGGTTTTATAAGTCGGTTTTTTGTGTCGAATTCTTATTCTTTAGACGAATACAGTTAAGATATTTTTATTTCTTCTTTCGTTTTCGTTTATCTTTTGGAGCTACTTTTTTGGAAATTTTCATTTTTATGTTCTATCGTTATGTTTATTCCGTTCTATCGATTGTTGCGATCTTCGTTCGGTTAGTGTTTTTCATTCAATGTATCGTTAAAACAGAAGCTCGGATTGTTCGTTTCTCTTTATCTTTTCTTTCAAATCTTCTTCTTATAAATTTTATTTCAATCTCTTTTAATTCGCCGTTCTAGTTGCTAATTACGTTGCTCTTACGAATTCATAGTAATCAAACACTTCCTATATTGCGATAGAACGTCTCTTCCTTACAAGATTCGGACGAGATATTTACATCGTGTAATCGGAAACTTAATTCGACAACCTCCTTTCCATAATGCCGAACACATAAAAAGTAAAAGTAAAAGCTACTTAAATTTGATCGCTCTAAACATTAAGACTCGGAATCGGTCGTTGATTATACACGTTCAATCTGCATTTTGTTGCGCGAATTTTAATATATTCGCGCGCGTGGCCAACTTGAAAAATTTTCGTAAAGTCGATTGACGCTCGATGGGTCGGATTTTGTTGCTCGTCTTTTCCATAAACTTCTCCTCCAGCCGTCAGAGATTGCTTTCAGGTATACGGCGCTATATAGTTAGTCAGCATCATGGCGAGATCGCGGTAACAGTCAGTGATTAAGGGTATTAAATCTTTCTTCGTGCACCGGCTCATCTCGTATTTTCCGTCACTTTCGAGGCTCGGCCTTTCTCCTCGCGTACATTCGCTACCCTTTCACGAGGTGACGCCTACGCCGACGACGCACCGTGGTTATTTGTCTTTGAAGATACATCGATTACTCATCGAAGACAAACGATATTAAATCGACGATCCTCCTTTCGTTTCACGCCACTTTGTTCTTGCTGTACTCCTCGAGCATTGTTTCGTGATCTTCGCTCACTGATCTTTTTTCCCCGCAAGTAATCCAACAGCATTTCGCTGTGAAGTCAAGAATCTTTCCAATCTCCGTAACAGTTCGTTAGTTGTAGAATGAAATATAATCATAGAATGAATTGATATTTGACTATGTTAAATGCAATCGTTTAGACGTTCGAAACATTCTTCTATTTATACAGGTTTATGAAAGCACTAGAATTTATGGATGCATTGTGTGCGCTATAGGAAACATTTTGACGTTTTATTAACACTGTTACGAGACTCGACGATTATCGTGATTATATCGGTAAAATTGGAGACAAATCTGCAAACTTGTATGAAATTAATATGCAACGAACACCGCGGAATGACTGCCAAAAAACAATAGAAATGTTTTTTAACGTAGACCGGATATTTATTAATTTACGTGAATCCAAAGAATCGGCGCATCTAATTCTAGCAGATGATCGTCGAAGTTCGATCGTATCATGACTACGAAATGTGTCATCCGAATTAATAAACAACGAGGCAAAAGACGGTTCAAATCTTCCTGTCATTTAACGATTTACATAAATGGAGAAAATATCGACACGTTTAATCGTGATGGGTGATTTGCCGAAGCGAAACCGCTCTAAGATTAGACAGGTCCCAGGAAAGGGCCATTAATATTCACGATCACCGTTAGATAGGTCGATATAATCCGGCACTTGCTGGCAAGATGTATCAAGAACACGATTCCCATGCGATACCTAACCCAAGTATGCTTCTATCCGGTATCATCGGACTCCTCCGGATCCTCGATAACATCGCTGGCATCGGATGCACGGTAATTTGTCCCGAGATGACTTCGAAGTCCATCGTTCTCGGTTATCAAATTCCTCCAAGACGGACACTGTAAAATCTGTTAAATTTACATTCTTCGGAACGAACGAACACTTCCATTCAAGACCGTTGAAGATTTATTAAACGGTTCTCCTATTAGTAGCCGCCTTTCGAATTTTCCTCGAAGAACAGGCACAAATATTGATGTTTGCTTCCTAGATTTCTCCTTTCTCTTTCTTCTTCTTTCTCCGTTTGCTTTTGATAAGTAGGTACGTACAGTTGAGAGAGATAATTTAAGAGATAATTGGCTGTTTGAAATGGCCTTTCGAACAATTTTCTTATCTACTTATCTGGATTGCTATTATATGAACGAAAGAGCACTGATACCGGAGAGAATTATTAAACTTCTATCATATAAATTTTAGTTAACACCAACTTAGTTGACCCACTTCTTCTTTACTCAGTTCCTTTAAATTTAGTATACGTCGATAGCTAGCATTGCTAGTTTTCACGAGGAAAGATGTTCCGCGTTTGTTAATATAAAAGGTTGGTTATATTTGCTCAAAACATAGAAACATCGATTAGCCGCAAAACTACAGAAGATTATACATGTAAAAGTTCAAATACGTGACTATGTGTGTGAATTAAAATTTGCAATGTCTTGACCTACACACCATGACGATTTTTAGTCCGTCAGACGGTGTTCTTTCGCACTTGCAAATTAATTAATCACGAAACTAAAGCGATCTTACGTTTAAAAGCTAAAATATACGACGAAATTCAAATTTTGAGAATCCAGCCTCGTATCGCTATGATTCTAAGACCTTTAAATCGACTTCTGTCGCGCCTTACCTTCTCCAAACCCTCTCTCCCGTGTCACTCTCTTTCTCTTACGGTTGGCAACTTATTTTTCTGGTTGGGAACGCGCTTTCTAAAAACCAGCCGTATTTTTCGCGGTAGAGACGCGGTACACGATCCGGGACAGGCTGGAATTCGACGACGCGAAGCCAAGCCGACGAGAAGGTCCCGTGGGGCGGTTTTTCCTCGAGCACCGGGGGCCCCCTTTATTCGTGTCGTCCTAATTCGAAGCGAGCGATCGGGGCGCGGACGACGATGGAATGTTCACCGGCATGCGGTGCCCGCTCGTTCTGCCCCCTCGTTCTGCCCCCTCGTTTCTCCTTCCTCTCCAGTCCCCCTGTGTTCGTCGCGCTCCGTCCAGCTGGATAGGCTGCTTCGGAGCTGCCCCGGTAATTAATTTAACTTCTTGCCCCGACGATGGCGGCTGCTAATGGTTTTCTTGTACCCTGCGCGAAACTCTGTCCACGTCGTCTCTTCGCCTTTCGTCCTCCCTGGGCCAGGCCACCGCCGCGCCACTGCTACTGCCACAACTTCAAATATTTTTCGCCAAGTACGCGACTTTGGGTCTCCCTCGTTTTAGAATTTTTGTTCCTCGCTTTTCGCTCGGATCGCTCGAAAAATTCTGCTTCTTTTGTCAAGATTCTTCGCATCGTACGTTTTCATGAGATACAACGGAGATTCATTTTTCTGAACGGTTTATGGTTGCACTTCGCCCATTTTCTCGCTACTTGTTATTTTTCGTTCGCACGGGAACTCGGATCAGAGAATTTAATCGACAAAGGTCAGGTTAATCGGGCGTTAATTTCGTTGTAATAAATTCAGGACAAGTGAATGGAGTTCTACCGCATTGGAAAAGTTCTATAGGGTTTGTTTGTGTCGCGGGGGATGTTTTTTCTGGGTATATTCGAGGGTTGTTACGTGGAATGGATGAGCAGAGATAGAAGCGAGATATTAATATATAGAAGTAATAGTTAATTAGGATAAAATTAAGTAACCTGGAAAGATACATTTTCTTTAAAGTATATCGTAATTGAAGAGGCGGAATAGATACTCAGATTACATGGAATAGTTTCAAGGTGCAGACTTATATACCATATCTAGTTTAAATCTGTTTTAAACGAGTCTACCGAACTACTTGTGAGTACTTAAGGGCGGTTCGAAACTTTCTAATCAAATTCGAACTTATTCGTAATACATTCGTACTTGGTTCTATGTACAGTATTGCAGGTGATATAATTCGTGAGTTTAAGTTTTTTGGATATTTCGTATTGATATGACAGACAAGATGAAACATGGAGATAATGTTTGAGCGATCGTTGATGATTGCAGACTTGTTAAACGATTAGAAGTAAAAGAAGAGTAAAGAATTGTTGTAGTGCTTTCGAATATTTCTTCAACCGCGTGATTTAAATAATGTTTATTTAAGCGATTTTTTGGATGTCTCGTGAAGACGTGAACAAACATCAAAGACTGTGAAGTTAAATGGTTTCATGAAGCAAATTGCTCGATGTTGTTTTATTATTCTTTTATCGTTCAAATATTGACTTAAGTGACCAATGCTCTGTCAACAAAATTATACGTGTCTCCTCGCAAATAATCGAACAATTTTCTAAAATTAGATTCGAGAACTTATTCATCTATAATTTGTACATCTCATCGACTTGTCATTAATATTCAATGTTATTTCTTACCGTACTCGGACATTACAGGAAACACGAGTTTCCGGGGATTTGCAAATACGTTCAATGCATAAATTTAGAGAATTCCATTAAGTTATAATTTAACAAAAAGAACTTCATCGTTAATTAAACAAATTTTATACCAAGTTAATAATCCTTTACGTTCCTTCAAAATAAAGTGTACGAGCTTTGCACCAATTAGTCCTTCAATTATCACAGATCCCATTAAAGGCCAACGACTGGATAAAACGAAATACTTCAGTGAATTATCCCGTAACTAATCAGACGTGTCCGGTTATTTTCACAAACCACTAAACCATTACATACAATCGTACGATCTTCGATTTAAAAGATGTGTACATCGGAATCAATTTGTTCTTTTCTTCGTTTCTTCTATTCACGCTAATCGTTGGAATTAGCACCTTAACGAAGATAGAGGCAGCGTCACGATGTTTATCGACGTGAATCATAATTTCCCGGAGGTGATCAGTCAGGAGTAATTAGTAGTGGCGTTAGCAGAGCGTCGTCGTAATACGATATTTCGGTCGAAGAGCTAACAGCTGGGGTGGGTCGATGGAAATGACGTAAATAGAAGCAAGAGGTCAGTAAGGATTTTTTCGACACACCTTTATACTAAGCTTTAAGGAATGTTATTTATATGACTCTGGCGAATGCATGGAACTCGCTTTGTTTCAAAGAAGTGATCAGTCATCGATTAGTCTTCGTAATGGAATTTACTGAATTTGTTGCTGAATGATCGCCAGGATGATCATCATACTCCAGTCACGTAGAACAAGCGTATGGTAGAAGGTTTAAGTAAACTATTTATATTTAACTAAATATTTAAGTTAATGTTGAGAAGTATTTAAATAGTATTTGGGAAAAGTGTCTTTAAATTTGTATTTCTCGAGGTTTTTAGAGCCATAATTTTGTGGTCGCTAAATAACCTGCAAGCTCTTGTTCATATGGCGTACGATAGCTTTCTCACGATATATTTCTAACTTGATATTTAGAATTGTTTTATATTGAACAGATTCTTAATACTTTTCAGGTACTCTTCAATCCTCTACGGATTATTTCTATAGTTTTCTTCGATATTAGCGTCCTACCTGGCGCTTTTTTTATCTAATGCCATCGATTGCCGATGAAAAGTGTTAAAGTAAATAAATCTCGACCAGAGATTCTTACCTAATCTCTAACCGCGAGTACGATAGTGAGATTGGAATTCTTCCAATTCTCAATGAAATATTATTTTCACCACCATGTTGTCTTAGTTATTAAAATAAACGAACGAGATCCGTTCCTTTCGCTCGTCACCTTCATTCTTTCTTACCTTCCGTACGCTCTTTCGACGCCTTTTGCGCGATAATCCACTTACCGTACACTAAATTGCCCAAGCCCGGCTACGTAATTGCCTTGCAAGACCTTAGGGACTCGCTAAACAAGACCCTACGAAAACACCCATAGGCGATAATCACTCGTCTTATAGAATACGTCTATCAGTTTCTACACCAGGCGTCGATAAAACATTCTCTTGGTGAAACGAATCGCGCGAAGAGGAAAGCTCCCCTCGCGGCCTCCATATTGCAACGTTTCCTCGTTGGAAGAGCTATTCTCTTGGGTTCCTGGAGAGAAGAGACCTTCACCTTCGATGGAGGGAGAGGGCGAAAGGCGGCCGGTAAATAGCTGCGTGTGCAATGTCCGCTCTGGCCGCGAGGCGTTAACGAGGCGGGCAAACACGAAAAGGACGAGATGGAGAGAAAGAAGGCTTAGCGAAGAGGTGCCGGAGGATGGACGAAGAATCGGCGGAGCGTGGAGAGAAGCGCGAACCAAGAGAACGAGAGAGGTTGAAAGAGGGACGACGATGTAAAAGAAGGATCGAAATGGAAGAGGAGAGAAGAAGAAAGAAAGAGGAATGGAACAAGGCACGAAGGCGCCTTTTCAAGGCAAGGTGTGAACTCTGCCGCCCTTCGGCTCCCTCTATCAGTCTCTCCTCTTCGTGCATCCAGCACGAAACCACCTCTTTCCACCTTATTAAGACCCCCGACCCTGCCAGCATACAACAACCGGACTCTCTCACGGTTCTTTCTATTTTTCTCTCTTGCTCGTTCTCTTTCACTTTTCTCTCCTGTCTCTTCTTCTTCTTCTGACATTGCGAATGGAGCTTCTTCGTCTTCTTTAACTTCCTCTTCCTCTTCTTCTTCTTCTTCGTCTTTCTAGTTTTTGCCAGTCGGCGGTTCAGGCGAACGCGAGCGGTTTGTACGCTATGGATAGAATTTGTAATTCTTCACAGGTTAAAATCGCTGGAACGTCTCGTCGATACGTTATCATCAGAAAACTGGGACATTGTTATATTGTTTTAACTGCTAAATATCATACGTAGTAGATAGTACTTTGAATATTTTGCAGATATTTGCACACGTGCATCTCCGCACCTTAGCGCCTTTAAGATTCTCGTAAATGCACAAAAATTCTCAGTCTACTTATCGCGAGGAGAAGCCAAGAAATTGCGAATAATAATATTCAGATTCGCCGATAGGCCATTATACCTTCCGTATAAAAGCAATAGATCTATCGCCTTTGAAATACCACAACGCAGCGTCTCTTCTATATTTATCCAGTGTATAAGATGGACTCGCTTTCAACGATCTAGGAAGACCTTTTTGTACAAAATTTCTCACATCCCTCGTTCTATGCTCTTTTGTGCAACGTAAGAGAGTATACATCGCGCGTTTCGCCTTGAGGACGATGGAAATTTGTATTGGTCGTAGGTGTGCTTTCTCGACGGCTCTGTGTGCCTCGAGTTCCGTTTAAATAGGCGTCTCGAAGATATTCTTTCTGGTCGCGTGTTTCTTCGGTGTTGCCCGTGGTTTCGGCCTTTCTTCATCTTTCGTTTCTCCTTTTCCCCTTTTTTTTTTTTTTTGTTGAATTTGTTAACGCGGCGGAATCGAAGGGAAAGATGAAAGGATGCGCTGCTTTCTCGAGTAAACGCGACTTATTAGTGGAAGAGGAAAGCTCGAATATCGTTGGACGTAGCTGTCCGATGGTCCCTGTCTCTTTGACGGCTTTGTGTCTCGAATTAGAAGGAGAGTTGTTCGTTTAAGGTAATTTTCTTTTCAAGAATTTAGAATGATGCCATCTCGCTCGCTGTTTCCTATTGTTATCGATATCTTACCGATATTAAGTTTATTTTAAATATACGTACGATCTTTCAGAATTCACTTTTATTTGCAGTTTGTGGAATCCCATATAATCGATGTGTCGTTATTGAATGGCAGATTGTATAAGTTGTTAAGCTTAGATACGAACCATTCTGTAATAATCTAATACGTTTTTGATATGTTACATACGATGATATAATACGCAGTATACATTTGTAATATATTAACTTGTTACTTCCATCCTCGACTCGTTCGCCTCAACGAGGGACCTCGATATTCACAGGATTACAATGTCGATAAAGACAAATCAATCTCAATTAAGACTATAAATACGATATAATCTGTCCGCAACAAAAATACAGGTACACGTAAAAAAGATAGTTGCATATAAACCTGATACATAAGGAAATCTTTATGTCTAGAAGATGATCGATCAAAGATTCTCGAATTGGCACATTTTGTCCGATTAACGATAGCGATATACTACGATGATGCATTTATAATTACTCCAGGAGGTACACGAAGTTCTCGAGAGACAGTGCAAGAAAAAGATTTCAGGGAAAACACGAACCACGTCGCCTTTCGGCGCTCCATGTAGCTTCGTAATTTCCCTTTTCGTCGGACTGCTGTCGTATTTAATAAGATCGATCGATGCGGGCCGGCGGCATGGAAAAACCACTCGTCGAGGGTGAAGTGGCGAAAATAAAAGTTTGATCAGGCTGGTTGTCGCGCAGGAATGAACACGCGGCTCTCGAGAATAAAACGAAAGTAGGAAGCCGGCTCCGTGAGGCGGCGAGCAGCACCTTGTTTATTTTAATCGAGCCTCAACGTGCCTTGGAGATTGTTTCGTCTCGCGGCACCACGATGTTTAGCTCGCCGTTTAATCGCCGTTAACGAGCGGTTATCGTTCACCAACTGGAAACACGACGATGCTAACGAGGCGATCGACCGGAAGCACGGGGCCTCTCGCGTTCGCTCGCCACGCATTTCTTCTTCCTTTTTTCATTTTTTCCAACGTTCTCTCTGCTCCCCTATCGCTATCGGTATTTTTATCGCGTATTTTAACGTACATTAAACCTTCCTTTTTCCCTTTTCTCACCCGTAAAGAATCTTTAGACGCCCATATTCAGGAATTTCGAATTTTTGTCTTTTACACGAGTACGTTACGCGTTCGAAGATTTGATTCTGGTCGAGGCTTTTCTGCCTTGAACGATCAAGTGTGATCTTTTTGATTAATTTCCAAGCTTACGAAGTTTAGTTTTGTAATTAATTTTTTATAAATTTCTCAATTTCATTATGTCGGCTATGTAATTAGCATTATTTTGTTACTGTAAAATAGAGATGTTATTCATTGGATATAAATAACGATCTTTTAATTCGATATATTTCTGAACTTTTGAAAGAATTGGAGCTAACGAAATTCCAAGTGTCTTCTCCATGGAACACATGTAACGATTCCAAATTTGGGGCCGGTGTTGTACATCTACGAAATAAATTAGTTTGTTATAAACCTCCCAATTCTTGAAATCCAACTTTGTTACCAAATACACGATAAATGTAACCAAACACTTTCTAGCCCGACAAATTCAGGACTTAAAATATACCGTTCTAAAAGATACATCAAGAAATTTCACTGGACCATATCGAAAGACTAAAAGCAACGCGCAGAAAGTTTTCTCCCTTCTTTATTTTCGTTTACACGAAGCGACGTCGTTCTTTGAGATATTTTCTCAATGCACGCATAAACGTTCAACCCTTAAAATCAAATAACGTTACAAAATACACAATAAATGTAATCAAACATTTCTCAACCTAAACATACGCAACTTAAAATATACCGTCGTAGACAATGTTTAGAAAAATGATTAGTTCTACCGAATCGTAGGTAAAATGTAAAAGCAAGGTGCAAACAGCTTTCTCCTTTCTTCGCTTGACAACACGGCGGGACGTTGTTCTTCGAGGTAACCTCTGAAGAATAACGTGTCATCGGCTGGTGGACACGTCACGGACAGCTGACCGATATTCGAAGGTCGTTTTTGTGCCCTTTCTCTTTCAAGGCTTGCAGTAGTCGACCGGTACCCGGTTTGCAAAACAGAATTCGCGTCACTTCGTGAACAGAAAGGGGCGCCATGTCGGGCTCCTGTTTCAACTGGATTTTCATTGACTCGTTGTATTCTTCCCTGAGGTGAAAAATACCTCGTAAATCACCGGATGCGACTGTTACAATCGATTTGTTGGAGAAAACAGTGGTAATATTGCTGGTAATAAAGGTGTCACAGAAAAGAGATCAGTAGGGAACATTTCTGCTGTAATAGACGTTTAAATTCTCTTTGAAAATTCTCTGGAAACGTTTCTCTTATTTACATGACTAACGCGGACTCAGATGTGCCTGCAAATGTTCGTTTAGGTTTTATTATAGTTCAATTATCGCAGCCATTCTATTTGTTTCGGTTACTTATGAAGCTTCGTTTGCTTATTGTATTTCATGATTTATTGTACTTTTGGGTTGAAACTTATGTTGAATGTATTTGAAGTATATCGATGATTTATTTGTTTTGTGTAAGGGATGTTAAATTGTGCAAGGCAACCGGATGATTGAAATAGTTTATTAGATGATTACTTAAGGAAACAGTAAAATAATTATGGTACCTTTATTAATCACTACTAATTACTAATAATTAAGGAACTTTCTCCTATGAATAATTTTAATCATCTGTAATTAGAACTTGGGATGTTTCTGAGAAGAAAGAGTTATTACGTAATTGATATTACAGCTTTTTTAATTTAATTGGAGATTTAATACGAAATTTGCTCCCTCCGTGTAATATCGTTGGCGATAAACTTCGATATAACTTTGAAGCTACGTAAAGTATCTCGTTAAAAAGATATTAAATTCCAAGATTACGTAAATACTTATCCTGTAGATAGTGCGACGCTTGTTTATTTTTGGTAGGATGGAATTTAATTACGAAAGTTATGGGTAAAAGAACTTACAGGATTTATTATAGCTATGTATAGCAGAATATCATAACGTAATAAAATTAATTTTTAAAAGCTAATATACCATAATGAAGTTGACATTCGTAATCTTTAAACTTTATAAGAACTACTTTGCTATTTAAGAAGCTCTTCGCCTTCAACTGATTCGTTCTCAGAACTATAAACCGAACGAGAAAAATTCCTTTAAATCGATAGAAAGACTAATGCGATTAATTCAAGTAACGATCGAAAATTCTTACAATGCTTTATTAGTATACTATATATCGTATTGCAAATCATGAAAATCGCGTATATTCTTTCAAAATCCTCTAATCGTCTCAAAATTCTCACCGAACATACGTCCGTCCACGAACATAAAACATCCCTAAACACACGATAGTAAACTTTTGAATGTACCTTAATTTATGACTCAACCCCTTAAAAACGGTCTCCACCCCCGGTATTTTCCAGTATAACTCATTTTTATCTAG
This sequence comes from Bombus soroeensis, assembly GCA_014737365.1. Lineage (NCBI taxonomy): Eukaryota > Metazoa > Arthropoda > Insecta > Hymenoptera > Apidae > Bombus > Bombus soroeensis. The sequence continues at coordinate 928,846 of JACXIL010000186.1, forward strand.
TCTAACTCGTCCTCTCGATTGTATGAGGCTCTCGAACAATAGAATGCTTCTGTTGCAACCGTGTCGCGGCTACTTAAGTCTTAAAGAAGAAAGGAGGGAATAGGAGGTGGGAAAAAACAAGAAAGGAAAAAAAGATCTGCCGGAAAAATCGCCACGTCCGTGACTGACGTGACTAGTCACGGTTCCCGGTTCGCATACATTCAACGACGCGATTCCTCGGAACCATCAGCCAGGGAAACACGGCCGTTTCACTCGGACGCGCGACCAATCGGCCCGCACAAATATTTAGGCCGATCCTGCGAAGGTCCCTAACTTCTGTGTTTACCGTTTAACCCGGCCGTCGCACAGTAGTTGGCCCCTTTTCAAAGCCTCGAGCAGGGCCAGCACCGTGAAGAATCGCGAATCTGATTGCGTCCACTTGTACGCTCGGCGATCCGTGACGACTTCTCAATAAATCTGCAAAAGGAACGGCCGCTTCCGTCCCTCCCATTCGTCTCACCTCGAGGACAACGTTGCTTCCACGTCCTTGGAGTTCGATTTTTGTTGCGAATTTGGCTCTGATTCCCCGAGATTTCACGCCTGTTTCGTTATATGTTGCGACATGCAATTATAAAAGCACGATAAATTTTGAATTCTTAGAGAGGATGCAAGGTACAATGGGACGAAATCTGATTAGAAAATCGAACAGTTAAATCGTAAGAGTTATTATCATGATCTCATTTTATCGTATGTTGAGCTCAACTTTTAGTGCGATTTTAAATATGACGTACTGTAGCGGATAAGAGAAATCTTATTATTGAATAATATTAAATAAATTATTAAATAGATATAAAAGTATTAAATCAATTTCTTCATCAAAACACCCAAAAAGGATCGACTGTAGAAATACCTACTACCTGAAATTAATTAGCGTACACGTGTCTCCTCTGCTGATTCACGGTTCTCTCTAAAGCAACATCCTCGATAACTAATGAATAGTTATAACGCAATCGCTTCATGGAATTGTCATTGGTATAATAGCGACTGCAGAACGCTTATGGTTCTATATAGAATGAAAGAGAAGAGATAGAACAAGCAAGAGAGGGAAGAGGATCGAGGGATATTCTCGATAACTAATTAATAGTTGTAACACAATCGTATGATGAAATTATTATTGTTACAATAGCGACTACGAGACACTTACGATTCTAAATAGAATCAACGAGGAAAGCTAGAAGAAGAAGAAGAAGAAGAAGAAGGAAGAGAATCGAAATGGGTGAGGCTGTTATGCACATCATGATCGCGTTATGATCGCCATAAGATTTTACAGCGGTCATAACGGGGCCCCAGGCTTTATTGTTGGCCGGACAGCTTGGCAAAAAGCATGGTTGGCCTGTCTTCACGGTTGCGCCGGGGTCTCTGGGTCTCTGTAAATTCAACCTGGTTAGGCGGCGGATCTCCTCAGGACCGTGTCTCTCCGACAAATATTACCCCGAGGCCGAAGATAAATAAAAATGTTTATTCTTGTTTCCCTTGTTTTCATTTTTCTTCACTTTGTTCCATTCTCTTGTCTCCCGTTGCCGCAATTTCATTCTGTCTCTCGGATAGAAGACGCTTCTCTGTGTTCTAAAATAACATGGTCGATGAAGGTAACGGGAATTTAGATTTACAAAAATATTTGGTGAGAATGGAGCATATGCGAATGATCGTAAGACCGCGAATAGAGACGAAATCTGTTTGGATTCGCGGAAAAAGATGAAACATTATCGCGAATAATCGTAGGATGAACAGGAGCAAAAAGGGAGGGTCATTTCAGGATTAGACGAAGGTTCGTTTTGGGGGAAAGTGGGATATTTCTGAATCGTCCTAATATTGCACGTAGGAATGGGATCGATTGGGGTTTAGATAAATATTTGGCGATGAAATGAGACATTTGAGACTCGTATTACGAGTTATTTGTTGTAAAGATCTAGGTTAGGTTAGGTTAGTTTCAGAGGTTAAGATTAGGAGTACACATTATTACTATATGTAAGAAATCTAAGTCAATTTCATTGAATTTGATTACTGCGCGTGAGCAGTGATGTTCTATATTCTTTATTTAAAAAATACTTGCATTATATAAACTGGTTTCTTCTCGAATTGCATAACGATTTTCATGGTAGAGTGTCTTTGGACATTTTTATTTATCTTCAATTTTAATATTTTATTTATGAATATTATACGATACCACGTTATTGCATAAATGTTTAACACATACGTTTATTCGTTATAGCTATCCGATTAACTCTATGAAACTACCAAACTTTATAAAATAATGAAAAATATGCAAAGTATCTAAATGAATACAGTATGCGAAATATCTTTGTATATCGTAATATCTTTATAGTTTTCACAACTTTCTCCCAAATATATATCGTCTAAACTGTAAGATATGAAAGGAAAACATAATACAGAAGGCAAAGTAAATTTTACCCCGCCGATTCGTCTATCCGACAAGCTTCAAGGCGAACAATTAATCAAACCCAAAGTTCAACTCTACTCTACCTACTTTGAAAACCACAAAAAGCGTCTTCCACCTCGATCAAATTTAAAGATCACCGTAAAGGCCCGTGACTGCGTGACAGACTGGCGCCAGTCGATTTTTCAAGCAAAATCGGTGATTCGACGATGATAGGGGGGAATGGGATGGGGATGGGTGACAGGTTACCTCGAACGACGGATTCCTGGACGTCGATCCGGCCACACGACCGTCATTTTTTTATTTACACGTACGTCACAATAGTCTGGCTGGCAGGCGTGATAAATCCTGGTAATGGTCGGTCATCAATCTGGCAGGAATTACGCGCACCGCACGTTCCCTTCGACAATGGGCCCACACGGAGTTAGCTACGAGAATGGCTACCCAAGCTCGACAATGGGCCCTATTAATAAACCGCGGTATTAACAAAGAAACACGACCCTCTTTGTTATTAAACGGCTGGCAAAGTACCTGGAGTTAACCAAAATCTCTCGATACTATCGATATCTCATTGATTCGTCCGTAGTACCGATATCTCGTTTCTTGTGCTCCTAATCTTCTGTCTCTCGTTTCCTTAATTCGATTCGTTTCTTGGTATTAGATTCAGATAGTAGCGAGTCGATTCAATGAAATAAGAAATAAGTAGATTTGCGGATCTTTCGCCGCTATAGGATTAGTCGAATCATCTTCTCGTTTTTCATATTTTTCTTGTTGGACCTGAAGTACTTATACGATATTTTCTCATTGTTTCACTAGTGTGTTAACCCTGTTGCGATCCCGCAACTTTCTGTGTTTTAAATTTGCGTTGCGACGGAAAGAAAGACCGTTGATGTTTTAAAAAGATCTTGCACATACAGTGGAAATAAAAAATCACGCGTATCATCCCTTTTGACCCATAGGACGCAATAGGGTTAGAGTCTAGTGACATTCACGTTTTTATGAACACCGTTTAAAAATTTCCACTTTCCTAAGTGGAAATTCGTTTGATTTATTAAATCCCATAATAAATGCTTTGCTTTGGATACTTTATAAATCCGTACTTTTTACGTATTATATTATACACATTCTGCAGATTCTTGCCACCTCAAATTCTCCAAAAATGCATGAATAGTCTACTCATAATTATACTACTATAATTTCATGCAAATTCGTATTTTTATAAACCCAATTAACAAATGGAATCTAAGAAGAAACTCGTTTCGTCCACCGAATATCATAACAAGCGCTGTACTTTGAATATTTTCCACATCATTGCATATTGATGAATATATCGTACATCTTTGTACATTCGTACACCTCATCTACAAATGATTTTGCCCGCAATACGCAAATCTGATTATTCCGTGTAAAGTGCACGATTGAATTCCAAACCGTTCAAGTTCACGTGGCTCGAACAACCCTACTTTGCTACGTCTTGAAGCAGAGTCTCTCATTTACGTTCCTCGTGCCTTGTATCGGTATAGTCGCGCGGATTCCTCGCGAGCCGGCGCTCGTCGAATTCCGGGCTGGTGCGTGTGGCTCGCGTGTTTTTCGCGATGTTATTGGCAGTCGATCGATCTTTAACCGGGCTTTACCGGCGCCGAATAGGTAGCCAGGTCCCCTGTTCCGAATCAGAAGGTAGCGAAGCATGGGACGCGCGGCGGGTTCGAAGCAGGCTGCAACACACAGGGAAGAAAGAAGCATTGGCCTGGCAAAGTGTTTAAGAGCGTTATCTTCCCGGCTATTAGTCTTTCTTGGTGTGTGGCCTCCGGTCTCACCGGTCCTCCTGGCCTCAGAGAGCACGAGCTCGTGGAAGGGTTAAGTTTAAGTAGCCCCCCCACCTATCTCGGCTCACCATCTACACCCCGGGAGAGATTCATGGAGAGGATCAAGCAGCCGAGAGAGATGGAGAAAGACAGAGGAAGAGCACGGTTAGGGATCTCGCGTGAAGATCAACGGGAATTCCGTCGCGTACCCCATACGCCGGGGATGCTTCGCAGTTTGATGGAATTTCGCGGCACCTCGCCTGATCGAGTACACGCTGAATATCTACGCTCGTGTGTATTAAAACACACGCTGCTTTCATACAGTATAGTTAGTTTTAGATAGATTAGAATTTTGGAAGCTTGCAAAAATTATTATTCGTAGGATTTGGGGCAGGAACGTGACGAATCGTATTGGGTTTTAATAATTTTCTAATTGTGTTCCCTACGAGCGTCCTGATAGCAATGAAATCGTACGTGTAAGGAAATGCTCGTGGGCTGACTCCGTGTAACTTGTGAATGATGAAACGTGGATGGATTTCAGAGGTGGAGAGAGTAAGCTGGAAGATGGACTTCGATTTTTAATATCGTTCAATTTGGAGAATTGAATTAACGGAGTAAGAAGAATTTATACAAATCAGAATGCATTGTGCGATTTAAAGCAGCTCGATATATCGCAGTGGCAGCAAAATTGAAAAAATTTGAAAGAATTTGGGAAGAGAGTCGAAGAAGAAGGCTTCGAATCCAGTCGCCTCGTATCCCATCCTATGAAATCATCGTAGAATTTCTCCGAATCTGTTGTTGAACGTTTTTTAAATATTAATTGCGTAGAAACTATGCACAGTATTACGCTTGATTACTATACACGATATTACGTAGAAAACGTGTGTATACTTTCACTGCTACCATTTTAAACATTACACGGAATTATGCAGTCGTGTTTGCTCTGTTAATTCGCGGTATACTTTTAATCACGGCCTCGAATAGGAGAAGAAGAATTTTCGAGGGTAAACAGTATTCTACTGTGTCTGTGCATACTCTAATTGGCCACGGCGTGCCAATATAATTAGCGTGATCGGTAAAAACGCTTAAATTAAACTGATAAATAGGGAAGTTTGCAGGTAGGATACAGCTACCGTCTACGCTTTACTAGGCTTTTCTACTGCTACACAGAAGCCTATTCATCGTTTCAATTAACGTCGTCTTTGAAAGTAAAGCTCGGCTCCATTAATAACTAACGGGTGAACTCTAGAATCTGTGAACGCCGCTCACGTGATAAACGATGCCTAACCACCGTGAGAATCCCAAGTACAGTAGCTGGCACGCTGATTTTTCAAACGATTTGAAATGTGATTGTTCTACGATTTTACATAATAGAATACGATCCATTTTCAACTATTTTATAAATAGTTGAATAATAATAATATTAAAATGAAACGTATTTAAAGTTAAACTATTTCGTCTCTTATTTTCTCTTAGGAGCAGCTGTTCCCAAATTTTCTATAAAATTTAAATTCAAATTCTTATTAAGTGATAATTGCTGTTATTAATCGTAACTTCTATACGCATTTTGGAATTGATCTTTTGATCAATATAATCGTGGTAATCATACGTTATTACGGTGTTAATAAAATTTCGAAATGTTTCATTGCAACACGTACGATGTACGCGTAAAATTTGTCGTAGCCGGTGTTCAAATATTTTCGCGAGTCTTTGCAAGAGTCAAACTAACGTTACGATGAATACGTGTTTCGATAAATAAAACATCCGAAGAAATTCGATTCTCCTAAGAATCTACACGTTTCAGTTGGCGTAATTCATAGTCTTAAACACGAACGGTACTTGGGAAGAACAAAAGTGCGACATGCGCGTCAACATCATACTCGAAACAATCGAACAGATGTAGCATACAAAATACCAAGATCGATTTAAAATAAACAAATAACTTACCCGATATAAAAAATAAACAATTTCAAAATCAAATTCTATTATTTATACAAAACTCTTTATCGCTGTAGAGTAAAAAGCTCCATAAAACGAAAACCATTGCGAAACACGTCGATACGAAATTTGTCAGGCGATTTTATGTCACGTTCTATAATTTTACGTAAAAGATCATTTGTATTTCGAAAGCGACTATCTCCGAATCTCCTTTAACATTCAAATGAAAGTTGAAAATTAAAGTTAATCGACTGCGGATGCAGCGATATCAACGTAATCTGGGAGAATAATCAATGTACGAGATCGGAGAGACCCCTGTTGCGCTTGGTATCTTGAAAACGCGTCAACTGGTTCTTTTTCACGGGGCCCCGATAGATTACGGCCGAAGGGGAGAGGTTCGTTATAATTCCGCGGAGCCTGCACGAGCGGCATTAATTCAATTCTTCACACTTGTACGAGCAAGCAGGTAGCGGCGCGTCTTGTCACGGGGAATTAAGATTAACATTCAGAAGCGGCGTGTACCGGAGGTCGTTAGCGATATTTACAAGTATGTACGGCCGAGCAATAAACTCGTTACTGCAGTTATCCCGGCCAACTGTAAAGCAATAATCGAGTCGTTATCCCGGTTGTAGGCGAGCATCCGAGTCGTTCACGACCAACACGTCCAAACGATCCGCGATGTCTCCTCAGCGTCGAACGCCTTACGTCACATCTTCGAGACACGTTGTTAAAGGTTCCACAGCCTATTAGATGCTGACGATATCGTTAAGTCGAGTCGATGATGCAGACTGAAATGAACAAAGTGGTCGATTACGTGCTGTTTCACTGTTTCTAGATTCTTTGACGCTACAACCGTGTACCGACGATTAAAGCACAAAAACAGAGAAACGTCATGTTTAAGAAAATCGTTTTTATTTAATGCCACAAGGTTTGGACATATTGCGCCTTAGAAATGAAAGTAGAATTTACCAAGGATTTTTCAGATCTCCAGAAAGTATCATTTTAAACACGAATTTCTATGAAGAATTATGAATTGGGGTCGTTGTGGTCGCTTTGATACTTGTAACGTTGATACGTATTTAATATAGGTACTCGAACTTAATTAATTAGTAGTCTTATGATGAAAAGAACGACGTGTCAATAATTTTTGTAGTATACTGTAAGGTGTCTTGTTTAAAGTAATATCACAGCGGATCATTGTTGAACATGTTCGGTGTTAGACGCGAGATAGTACGGAATTTAGAAGCATGTAGAAATTTAACGATAAACGATTGTTCGAGAAAGTAATTGATCCGCTTGCATTATCGTTTCAAATTTATGGCAAAATTGAAATTTTGCTTAATTTATTTGTTTGTCATCGGGACGGGCAGAAACGACCCAACTTTCAAAAAATCCTTCGCGCGTCAACGTTCTAAATTTAGTCGGTTCCGATCATAAAGGCGTAGCGCCTCGAATCTGCTCTTACATCACCCGAATATACATACATACGTTGACTTCTGTGAAAAGAAATGGAAATAAACTCTGCCCCTGCCATCGAATTAAAAAAACATTTATACGTCTGTTTCGATCGACGCGATAAAAGAAAAAAAAAAAAAGAAAGAAGAGAATGCTTCTTTAAACTGTATCAAAAGATGATTCAACAGCGATTAACCCAGTTCTAGTTTAAATTTAATCCAAGCTTTTGACTGTGTAGCGAGGTCAGGATGTTGCGAAATTATGGAAAGATCGAAGACAACTTCTTTGAAACGTGATTGCTGCTTTTCATCCCTCGATGGATTATAACATTTCATTGCACGCTTCATCGAATCGTCTGTCGTTTAATAATCATATTTCGGTAAAGTTGGAAATACGATTTTTAATAATACAAACTGGATTGTTTATGTGAATATCCTTTCCCAACTTTTTAATTCAAGTCGATCAAGTTAATTTTATTACAACAAATTATATTTCGTGAATTATTTTCTAACGCGCTTTAAATCATTCTTTATCTAATAGACCAATATAAATATAAATTACCTAACATATCCGTCAAATTTAACATTTACAAAATTTGTGAAGCGAAATACGTTGGTATATTTTGCGATTCTTCCAAGAATATAATTTGGATACTGTCTGAAATTCCAGAAGAAAAAGAAGTGTAGAAAATTCGGAAGAAAGAATATGTAAATCAACGAAAATTTCATCTCTGAGACGAAATTATCTCCGCTTCTCCGCATTTTCCAAATTTCTCTCATTTCCACAATTCGTCATGCGTTAACAGAGAACTCAAATAAGCCGCACGAAGCAAATTTATATTCAACAGGAGTTCACCGAAGGAGATCAAAGATAGGGCGGTTGATCCTTGGCGATTGGCTATTATGCCGACGAATCTGTCGAGGAGAAACAACAGAAAGAGAACAGGAATGGCCATCGTGAAACCACGTTTCACTTTCCACTACCAAAAGCAACATCGTTCATGTTGTACAAATACAAAAGCAACAGGTGGTGAGTGGCTTTGGGTTTAGGTTACCGGATCAGCTATTCACTTTTATTCATGACTTGAGAGACAGAGAGAAAGAGAGGAAGGCAGAGGAGAATGAGAAAAAGAGAGAAGGTGATACGTACAAATCTACATTATTCCTGGGCCACTCGACCCTTGGAATTCCTTGCTTGGTCCACCTTCCAGACCCTCACAGGTTGCACACCCTGTGGTAATGCCTTTACAATAGAGTTAACGATCGGCTCACAACACTCGAGTGCGGTCGACATCGCCGCGAAACTTGTCCGAGGTATCGATATCTGGGCTCTCAGTAGCAATATCTTTGTGTTTCGTGGACATTTGAAGGGTTGTGATTAAGGGAAGTAATACGTGAGCTAATCAGAAGCCAACAACTGATGGACTCCATTTCCTGAAATTTTCTTAATTCTCCTGTCAAAATATATATATATGTTTAATTTTTCTAAAACTGAACTATTGATCTCGATGGAGCGGTTTTAAGGCGAACTCGTGTAGAGAGAAGATTTTTACGGCGAGAGTAGTGGTTTTTTAACGTTCTCAGACGTCAAGGTTTTCATCGACCGCGCGAAAAATTTCGTTTTGCCGGTTACTAATAGTAGAAGCATAGCATTTTTGGTATTTTTGTAAGGGAGACTTGCGGTAAAATGTCAAGTCTTGTTGGTTAATAATTTACAAAATAGTACTATGTTTCGTACAGGTATCGGCATACATGTTGGTTCATATATATATCGACACCATGTCATGAAAAAAAATGGCGTTTAGATTTATCACCGTAATTGTCAGTGAGACAATCGCGCGATAAACATGTCCGATTAACACATCCGCTACTACCGACGCATTTGGTGTGTCAATTGAATTATTCGAGTAACTACCGACGCGACTGTTTTATTTCAAGCGATGCATGTTACAAGAAAATAAATTAAAAATACGGATAAAAAAAAAGAGCGCCGTAGGAGACATTAAACGAAGATTACTGCTGTCGTGAAAAATATGCAACTACGATGCGATTATCTCAATCTATTTCCGATCATAGGATCTTTCACACTCCATCTATATCAGAAATTCCAGTCCACCGTATATATCAGCCGAAAAACAATCAAAAGAAATAAAAAACACGGAGGATCTATCGAAAACAACGGAGAATAGCCCCATCAGATTTGTCGCGACAGGCCGCGTCAGTGGCCCACGGTAGTAACATGATCACGGTCCGACATAATTAAAGTCCTCCGTCATCGGTATCTCCTTGGCATCGAGGAGTGGCTATCTCGTTGCTTTTCGTAAATTTTCGAACAGAATATTCTCTCAGTTACAAAAGTCGCATTTCGTCTCACCTCTTTCATCCTCGCCTTACCATTCCTCCCATATTTCCTTTTTCTCTGGGAAATTACCGATTTCGCTGGGGCCCCGTCCGCTCGAAAGATTCATAAATGAATTTATCGTAATTACACGGCCGGAATTTTATGCCCAGAATTAACATATTTATGCGCCGCTTCATTCACGCTGGCCGCGGCTTCGGGCAATTACGAATGCATATTTATTGTTACAATAATAGTCGTACCGTTAACCACGGTGGAAAACGCGCGCATTATAATTTAATCCTTCGTTATAACTGCACCGTGAATAATGGCCGACATCACAATGCCCCATAAAATACCGGCGGAACTATACGCGCCGGAGAAATGTCCGATACATTGTAACTTACGGTTAAACGTAACCGCTCTGTCAGTTTGCACGAGGGAGAGACGGAGATAGATGCGAACGTGGCGAGCGTAACCGAAGTTCTGCAACGCTTTAATCTCGATCGTAATTGAATTTATGGCTAATACGCTAGCGTTAATACGGTTCCCCGAGTTCGATCGCTCGGCCGCGAGAAAGATCGACGCTCTGGACGGCTGGACCATTTCTCAAGCCGCAAGGGAGCGTTTCTTTGGACAGGGAGTTCGCTGGAATTCTACTTGCTTCGTCAGCTCGTGCGATTTCCTAAGAGGAGTTTCGAAGTATTTAAAGCTGTTATGCTGGAAATTGTTCAATCTGGTTTCAATTGATTTTAGGTTTGGAAAGATTTTCGATCGATATCGGGACCTTTATAGATAACAGAGTTGAGATTTAGGATAGTGTTGGAATGGTGTTGATACTTTAGTTCGTTAAAATAGCACTTTTTCTTTTTTTTTTTTTCATTTTTCGAGCTACTTATATTATTCACCCGGTGTTATTCGTAATTGATTCTTCTAATGGAATTTTTAGTTGGTAAATGAGATGGTATCGTGTCATGACGCGAGTAATAAGTTGGGCTGTTGGTTAGATTTTTCAAGATACGATAAATTCCAATTTATCACGATCGTGATTTCATGATTAATGACAATTCGACCGAGACTTCTCACTCCGTATCGGCGATTAATATGATATATTAGCCCTTCTATATGTAACATAGCAAATTGATGTGTTTGCTTAGGCAACTCAGAATCGATTTCTTTTTCTACAATAAAATTTGACGACGTAATTTAACATTTCCATGCTTGAATTTTATTTTTCCTCTTAGACGAGTACAAGTGAAAGCTTCAACCACGAGAGAACGGTAATAAAAATATCGTTTTCTTTGCTTAGATTAAATTAATTTAGACGAGATGTTTAAATATTTCTTTATAATATGAACAGATAGCTACGTTATTTCAGGAAAAATAAAATAAAGCGTTTTAATAGCAGCAATAGTTGCGATTCGTCGTTGAATCGACGAACAAACTGTCTATTGACTCTAAATGGAAAAGGACATCGATGATCTAAGCGATCGCGGTTTCTTTTTGTCTCGTGCAAAAATACGCAATTTATTAATTAACACAGCAGCACTTAAAGGCTGGCATTACTGGTTGAGACTATCAACGGATTTCTTTCATCGTCATTGTACGATTGTAGTTTTCTTGCGTAACGACAACGTACAATTATCTAATTAACATTATATGGCTCGTCGAGTCGAGTAAACGGTGGCATGTAAGTATGTTCGTACATAGCTTGAAGAAAAATGACACGAAGAATGATCGTAATCCCCCATTGTTTCAATTTTGAATTGTTTATTGGATAAATGAAAGGATATGAATTAACGATTATATATATATTTTTATATAAATTATATTGAACAAACGACTCTAATTATTCTTATTAAGCAGAAAGTGTTAGCCCTGAAGTGAAATTATCATTTTGGAAATTTCGTAACAAAAGAATTCGTAACAAAACTTCTTACAGCCGCTATGTCTACGAAATTCCCAATTTTTACAGTTTCTAAATCTTCTATAAATGTATACGGAAACTTCAAATTTTTATTCTACCGCGAGATTTATTTCCGTTGCGTTGCGTCATAGGTTGATGCATCTAGAATCGCGTACGATCGATGGTTTCAACTCGATATTCGATGGTTAAAAACGCGCGGCGATAATACGTGACAGAATTCAAAATAACGAGTCGATTGAAAACATTCTTTATCTTAACAATCGATCGTATTGCCGGCTTCTGACGCAAACTTTCAACTAGTTCTCCTTAACAAACGTGATTAGAGTCGAGTGACTTACGGGACGAACGAAAGATCTATCGTTTGATCTCTGTTTAACGCTATTTAACGCACAGATCGTAGAATAGATTAGAAATTCTTGCTTCCGTAAATTTTCTACCAGAGATTCTGTCTTTCTGAGCTTCGATGGTCGATCGCAGTGAAAAACTTTTAGCTTTCTGTAATTTGAAAATTGTTACGGCACGATTAAATCAAATAACAATTTTTATTAATACATAAATTGTCATTGTAAAATTCAATGAAGTATGAAATATCAAATATTCGATACAGAAAAGCAATTCGGTATGTTTATTGAAGACTGGAAGAGGATTAGTATAGAAATTGCTCAATTTATAGGAATGTAAAGGCAGATAAGACGCGTAATATTTGTGGATTGTCTTAGGAAATATCAGGTCTCTTATCGTTTAAATTTTATGGTCTAATTTTAGAGTATTTTTAGTAACATTTTAGCTATTTATCGTCAAATATGTACTTTACCGATATATTTATCGAGCAAAAACGAAACATCGGACGAGAAACACACAGAATATCTGTATTCATTATCTGGAAGTTACTTTCCCACGCGACTAAAATTTTTCATATACCACAGCTTTATTAAAATCCATCTACTGCGTAAAATTTCCTTTATTATAGATAGAATTCGTAACACTACTATGTAAATGTATTCAAAGTTTTAATTGAATCTCTGAACAAAGCAGCACGTATACGAAATTTAAGTTTAAAAGAAGTTAAAAATTTTACAATTTGACATGTCGATCTTTCATTTTCATCGTAACAAATAATCATATACGATGCCAAGTTACGTCATAACTATCTTAATAGTTAATTAATGATTACTAAACTTTACGACGCGTGTTCCATTTCATTTGTCATGACTATAACACAGTGCATTTCACCGAGGTATAACTTCGAGTCCAAAACATATTAATTTAATCCAAATATCGTTCAAAACGATTAGATTTGACTTCTCAAAATTCCATTAGTATACATTTTGCTTCTTATTTGCAAAAATGTCAGGTTTACGGGACAGAAAACGAGCAAAACGGCGCGAACGTCGATTATAAACAAAATCGGTGATTAAACTCGATCCACGTTTATTGGATCGATTAATGTTAACTAGCACGAAGCGACTGTAGGATACTTCTGATTGATTTACTGGACGCACGTCCGACTTTGGATGTAACGTTGGAACTCGCGATTCTCGCCGCTCTCTTCTCTTCGTCAGAAATCCGAAAGAGACGAAGCTCACCGGTGTGATTCACAGTCACGTGCCTTAGAAGATCTCGACCCGTGGCCACGAAGTAATTACGGGGACGACAAGATAAATAATCGTCCGCCCACGAAGCGCATAATTCCCCTGGCAAACCATAAAACGCCATGTAATTTGTTGACCGCTGCTCCGGGAAACGCTTTCCTGCTTTCAATCTTAACTTAACGTCAAAACTTCCCTAAACTATCCATACACGTACATTTCCAAAAAATTCGCACATGGAAACGACTATCCTTTCTTAATTTCCCTATTCATATTTTCTTCTTTCAATCAATCGTGTTCGTCGCTTATATTATGTAAATTATCGTTAATGAATCGATGCAAGGAAAATTATACGTTTGTCGTTGTATCAATGCTCGATTAAGATTTTGCAAGCTTTTAATTTTACAATATCATGTGTTAAAAATTATTCAGCTCGTTTTATAAATAGAAATTTTATTGTATCATAGACATTTATGCATTTAAATAAGATTTAAACGTACGAAATTTTAGTAGCAATTTTGCAGCAAGATGTCCAAGCTGGTCTTTCTACGTAATACATAATTGTTTTATAATACAATAGAATGAAAGAAATGTGCGAGATTTATAGAGATTTATAGTGATTTATTAAGATTTAGAAATCTTGGTACACGAGACAGATGAAGATTCTATCTCGTTAGTTGCATTCATAAAACTATTTTTAATATAATTAGAAAAACATCCGCGGTGTATTTGTAATTATCTAAAGAATTTCTGGAATGTACTTAAGTTACACGTACACAAACGTTCCGATTCATGTTCTGAAGCATGATCTCTGCTATGCTTCGCAAGCAGATCACGTGTTACTGAAACCTTGACAGAGCGTGGCATCGTAACTGACCTATTGTCATTTAACGTTATCGAACAAAGACATCGGACACTCGGTTTCTGTGAAATGTATCTTACGGGTTATCCGGAAATATCAGGAAGACGTTAGCGTTTTATTCTTTTGTTTGTCAGTTCTTTTTACTCGACGACAAGCAGCTCATTTATACCAGCGACTAATTTCTGTTTTTCGAATCAAAACGATATCACAACCGGTTATAATCGCTTGTTATTGTATTTTCTCATAACCAGACAGCATCTTGGTCAGAAACGACTACGATATTTTAAGTTTGGATCTGTCGTCGCACGAATCATAGACCTAGATCACTTTTCTTTTAATACTATTCTACCAACTTTCGTATCATTATATGTATTATATCGTAATCTGTATCACCATCACAACTACTCTTTCAAAATCTTTCAAGCTACTTTTTCAAGAGAACTTTTCCAAATTATATGCAAAATTTAAAAATATAGAATGCTCCGTGGTCATCTACTAAGATTACGTATTTCTTAATTCGCTGTCATTACTTTGCGTTCATTCGTCATCTGTTACGTTCGTCTTTCACGCGTCAAGGATAACAATTTTCAACATCGCAGATATGCAATTACAAAAGGATTTTTATTTCCATTGAAAATAATTTCAAACGAACAAACTTAACTGAAGCTACAAATTAAAAAATATTTATATTATGCAAATATTAGTCCAGAGATGTTGGCTGCCGCGACTAGCTAAGAGTAGCTAAAAGGCGGAATTAACTGTCGATTAATTCGCGTAATTAATTACTAGCCGGTCAATTAGCCGCGTCGATGTGTTATACTGGTCGCAAACGAGAATCACGGGATGCTTAACGTCTTAATTGCCAACGTAGATTGTTGTTCGCACGCTCGCGAACGTTGGTTGCACAGCGAGCCAAAGAACACCAGCTGCGTTTAATGCAACCGTTTGCACGATAATGCAACGCACAAAGTACTAGCTAAAGAGTTAATCGGGTCGGCTGGTTAATTGAGTTTCTCGACGATTTTTCACGACGAGCTTTCGCGAGTTACGTCGTTTTCGACGCGTATAAAGCGTGAAAAGGCACACGATGCAATAAAGTAGCGGCGTCTAGGATAGTTAATGCAGTCGTTGGGTCGATAGTGCGATAGTTAAATCGTTTATTGCGGTTTTATGCCACTTGGCGGAATTTAAATTCAATTTTGATAAGGCTCGCTCGTTTGGGACTGAAGTAACGATCAATTTAGATAGCGTCTCTGTGATAAGTCTATTGAATGGTATTTCAATTTCATTTTTATTGCTATTACTCTCTCTCCTTTTCCTTTTTTTCAATTGTTTTCTATTGTAAGTAGAAATTGAAAGCTTTCAAATGGACATAAGTCGAACTGAATTAAAGATCAAATCAAAATTCAAGTAGTTATTTATCGGGCAGTAAAATAACATCGTATCGAATCCTGTTGGATCAAGTTGAATTAATATTCTTCATTTTCGAGACGATGTTTTATTAAATCAATCGTCTTCATAAAATGATGGTAAAAGAAGAATAATTTATTTTCTCGAAGAAAAAATTCCGAAAGAAAATAATATACATTCTAATATCCCAAGAAAGGCTAAATAAAAAATTGAAAGAGGAAAAGAATAAAATATACGATAACATTTCCTAATCATCTTTAAAGGGTTGAACTTGACTGCTCAATTAAATTGCTCGCAGGTCGAGCTTCACGGTGACAACCATCTTCAAATCAACGTCACACGTCATTCGATCGATCCATAAGCGAAATAAAAATAGAAATTGTGTAACTACTCGTCTCCATTCAAATTTTGTATACCCACAAGGACCGTATTCTATATTCGTGTTCCGATCAATGGACTTTACTACGTCAGAATTCTCTTTCGCGCAAGGTCAAAGTCTCCAGTCTTTCGTTTTCATTCGTCACCTGCGAAACAAAGGTCAGTTCTATCGTATTTCGGGGCTACGTTCGAAGTTTGTTTTCTAGAAGTCGGATTTAGAATTGGCAGAATCCGTTCGACCGTTGTTTTAGAAAACAATCGGCTTTTAGCAGCGGGTTTTAGCACGATCAATCATCCAGACTATTTTCAGATCGTTGACTCGCCAGATGCGAACACACGCTCCCCTTGACATTTATTTTCTATCGCTGAATGATGGATTTATCATCGTGATACACGTGTCTTTTATTCTTCATATACGTATTTCGTTACGTTGGAAATTGCACAAATTTTGTTGAGAAAGGCGGATTTTTCATCGCTTATTCTAAGATTCTTCTAAACATTTATTATACTTATTTAGCGTAGCATCTTATTAGATATAAAACATTATGCGTAATTTATATTTAGAAATCTTCGATTCAACGTAACATTCGAATTAAACTTCCTTAAAAATACGATCTGTCTTCATCGTGAAATGATCGAAATAATTCCTGAGTAAATTATTGCTTTCGGTCCACGATGTATCTTTGTGAGTTGCAAAAAAAATCGATTTTGCTTTTATCGTCGAATGCAAACAATAAACGAAATTTCGTACGTATCGATGTAACATGACGCGTTGTACGACACATACTACCAGACAGCGGATGTTTATGCGTCTATAAGAAGTTTTTAGAAGCGCGAAACTACATGCACACGACGCGTACAGCATACAAAAATATACGACATATCTAAAGCAAAGTGCTCATTGGATATATTTAGAGGGTGCGATAAGTTTCCACGATATTTAGGTTTTATTTCTTTGGTTTTATTTTACCTTGACGAAAATGTGAATTTGTACGAACGTCCGCAGTTCACGTACGAAAGCTTAACGAACAATGAAAACAACTATAGAGTAATTAACGATAATGCCGATTGGATAACGAGTAAAACACGATTATACATGTTGATTGTACGTATTTGTAGGTTCGATTAAATCGTTTGTAGAACATTCGTGTAATTGGCCCGATTGAACTTTATCGTTTTGATCTGCATCGATAGGATCGATGTAAATGGTACGTTTCTTGTTGGCCAGTTCCGATAGACTCGATTAAATCGAGTCGATACGGGACCAGTCGATATATCAACAGGTAAAACTGTTGCTTTCACTGGAACATTGATTTCCTGCGCGTAGCAAACTACATTGAAACGTCGCCCCGAGAAATTTGCAGCCTTGTTCCGTTATCTTAGGTTGGATCGACGTAATTTATACAAAGCATCGTAGCACGTAGATACCATTTTCTGCTAATTACAGGTATCCCGCTGTTTCTGCTTCTTTTCTTCCAGTTTTTTTTTTTATTTTTTCTTAATGCCACGTACTGTTTGTATGTTTTCCGATAAGAGGGTGAAATATATTAACAAGTAGCTAGTAATTATTAGGTTGGTCTACGCAGAGTTGAAGTTATCGGTGCGCGTGATTCCTCGTTTCGATTTGATGTTACACATTTCCTTGGAGTATTAGAAACCTGTCTCGTATGTTAAGATGGACAAGATTGAGATAATAAAAATTCGAGACTCGAGAGTAGGAAAAGTAGTGAAAAAAAAGAGAAAATGAACACATAAAAGTAGTTAAGAAAGAAAATTTTTCAGTTATATGGAATAGCCAAGCGACCTCGGCTCCGCAGTCCACCTGTTAATTAAGCTTCAATTCTTCGATAATCAACGCTAAATGTACATCGTATATATATTTACTAAATAGAATTTTATACGAAAAGCTTGTTAGGATTTTCGTATAAAATTATCGCGTGGAAGACAAGGAAGATATAAACAAAAAGGTATAGACCGCGTAGTATCTCCTTGTCGTTCGTACGATAAGTTTTACAACATCGAAGTTAAAATGTCTTTTAAACGTCAATTTTTGATCCAAGCACCTGAATACATTTTTCTAGAGAATTAAAAAAACGAATCGGATGGTGTATAAAAAATATAGTGTACCATTTAAAAAAATGTAAAATCTCATGCAAAAGAAATGTGTTGGCCTCGAGATCATGCAGTCGTTTCCACTTACAACGTCCCTGTATACATACGTCGAAATATTTTTCCCTTGGAACCGAACATTCCTCGTTCGATCAATTTTTTCGCGTCTTCTCCCATTTTGGCAGAAACTCGATCGATCATTTTATGAAGGATCACCTGAATGAACGATGACAATGAATAAGTATCACGCAATCTCCTTCCGCTGGCCAAATTCACTTCAAGAGAGTGAGACTGACCCCATGGGGCTATTTCTCCATTTTGCATTGTCGGTGATAAATTTTCTACCACATGATAGCTCCTAATTAAAAAAAAAGAAACTTTTGTCCCAAAAACTATTTTTCCATCTCTTACAACTCGCGAATTATAAGGCAAAATCGGAAAATAGCCGGATTTTCAGAGGTGTCGTAATTTCACCCCTCGTAACGTGAATTTTCGTGCGAAATACATAGCTATTTTTTTTATAACGTTTATTGACCAAGAAGATAGGTATTACATGTGTGTGTTATTCACAATAAACAATGAATTTCGATTGTGGGGTGGTTTAGTCAAAAGTACCGATACGTGACGGTACAGCATAGCCATACAATATTTTGTGTGTAGGAATTACATTTTTTAGAGTTTCGAATTAGATTTAAGTTTTTTTTTCTTCCTATCTCTGTCCCGAAAACTTGGTCGCAAAAACAGGACAGTTCGGTAGTCCACTTTTGGTAATACTTAGCTATGTATCCTGCGCGTGTCCGCAGAGTTTCATAATTTTTCCAACTGATCCCTTGTAAGGAATCATAAGGCAGAGAAGAGAAAGAAAAGAGAGAAAGTAAGGGTGACATAATTTGGGTATGCGAGGGCACGTGACGACGCTGTGTCACGTGTCTTTGGGACGTCGCGTCTCACCGGTTCGACGATTAAAAGCTCGTTAGGTCGGCCGCGCACCAGGCATTCCTTGCGGTGCAGTGTCCGCCAGAGATTTAAGGCCCGTTCACAGAGTAGATCCCCAAAGGGTCTGCACTGGACGCGGAGGGCGAGAGATAGGATCAGGCTTCTACATCCTACAGGATCGTGGTGAGGCAGCCTCTCACAGGCCAGCATACGGTATCTAATCTGGCCACTTTCGGAGCCGCGGGTAGCCGTGTTTTGGCCGGGGATCGTGTTAAGGGGATTTACATTCATTTCGATCCTAATAACCCGATCCCTCGGATCCCGATTTGGAACACGATATCCGTCCACTCTGTGTATACGTATACCCACGGTTTTCCTTTTCTCTCTGCTCCCTCTCTTCTTCTTCTTTCGCCTTCGTCTCTCTCCTAATCCTCTTCGAGAAGAGCATGCTCCTTCTCTCGATCTCTCTTTCGTTCGTTTTTCATGGACCGCGAGATACGCGACGAGATTCTTGAGTTAAGGACATTTCGGTGGATCTGTGGTAACAGTGTGCGAATTTTATACAGTGTGTGCGTTATATTTCTTCCTTTCTTTCCGTTTTTCTTCTTTTTAATTTATAGCAAGCAATTACGAATAAAGGTCACGTGGAACTCTATGTTTTTTGAATTTTTTTTTGGTTTTAATGTCACTTTATGATTAAACAGAAGAATTTTAACGACGCACACGAAAATGGAAACCTGTTTGGTCCGAAGATATAAATCTTGTAAAAGTAGCTGATATATCGACGAAGTTTTGTGCAAGCCAAAGGTATAATTACCAAGACAAATATTTATTACTGCTTTTTGCATCCTTCGAGCCAGATGAGAAAATACACATTCACCTGCAAAACTAAATGAAATGGCGGTTTTAATAAAGAATAAAGTGCGTTGAGTTTTAATACCGTTTCTTCGAAAACAAGATAGAAATTGTGAAAGTGTCAAAGGTTAAAAAGCGGTGCCACAATAAAATTCATTAACCTTGAATCCTAAACTTTCCAAATAAAGAAGAGACAAGTCACACTCCTCAAATAAATCAACCTTCACAACCGCGTCCATTCATCACGAAACAGGAAACCACCGGACGATTCACCCAGAGCCGTTCAAAAACATATCTCGCCCATCCTCCTTCCCTCAAAACACGAGTCATTCTTTCGACACAATAAGGCGACACAATTACTCAACGAAACAATCACACTAACCAGACGAGACTAACCCAGTCAACCGGGTAACCCTGCCTGCCCATAAAACTCGGATGTACGCGTTTCAACAGCTTTCTCCATTGAAAAAGCGAGGGAAGCCGAGAAAAAATGTCGGCTTTTAAATAACTCTCACGGGCCAGGTGAAAGGCGTAGGACGTTTCGTGTCCTTAACTTAAAAGCTCGTCGTGTATACCGCCGCTAAAAGATCTTGAGAGTATCCGGACACTTGCTTCTCTTCGATGGAATGTAATTCGATTAAAAATGTATTAATTTGCAATTATTTTTTTCTTTGTCATTGTCACAGCTACTGTTTCGTTATTACACTATTTTATAGCTATTTTATTTGCAATCTTTTCCCTGTTTTATGCCTGATATTGCCTAGAATATTTTTAATCGTTACTTGATCCAACATTAGTCGTCCCGTTGATTTTATATGAAACTTTTTGGATTTTTACATTCGCACCATCGAATCGTTCTTCTCTTTGATCTTGTGAAAATAATCCGTTTTAGGCATCGAGTAAATGAAAATAAATTAAAAATAACTTTCCCTCCATGAATTTGCGATTAAACCTACGCTCGTCGAAACGATAAAATCCACGTTTAATAAACTTTGAAGCTACGGTTTACGAGTCGATTCATCGATATTTTAACAAACTTTTATGACAAGAAGAATAATTGATCATCTGGATATCTCTGACCTTTGGCCCGCACAATGCCGTTACGTGTGTCAATAATATCACCGGCTTTCTTCGCCGGAATGCAAAAGATGTGTTCCGCCTTTAATGGTCTTCTTGTGTTCTCTTGTTTCGAGTTTATTGCTTTGCTCGACGTTTCTTCCGTGTTCTGTTTGGAATAGAATATTCCAGCATCGAGTAGTTGTTCTCTGGAAGTGTACTCTACTTGACGGCAATTTCTCGACGTTCCGTCCTTTTGTTTCGCTTCTTTCTTTTCTTTCTACTTCCAACATTTTAGGTGACGGTGAAAGTATTTCGAGGATGCACACACACTCGAGGAACGAAGTGTAAAAGCCTTCTCTCTCCTCTTCTTCGCGCGAGTAGCCGAGTGACGAGTGGAACGTTGGAGACGTTTTTAGAATGCTTCACGTAATTGGAGGGTTTCGTTGACAATTAATGGACTCGATAAATAGAATAACCGCTACCGTAAATAGCCGTGTTAATGCATTTACGGAGTACGGATTGTTTGGAATTTCGAAATAGTATCTCGTCTTGGTTATTTGAAGAACATATAGAACGTGGAATTAGGTGCGAATCGCCTAGACAGAACGCGACTCGAGACTATAACCCAACACGTTGCGTGTTGTTCAGTTTTATCATTGATTTATTATTCATTTATTATCGTTATACGACTTACCATACGTGCGTCGACTAGAACGATAAATAATTACTATAATTAATTGACAATTATTTGAAACAGCAGGCAATTTATTTTCAAGGATCTACCGCAAACAGGTAAGCATAGTAAACAGTCAGAAGCGTCGTGAGAAATTTAAAAACACCGCGCCGGTAATTGCTGTTTCTCTGCATTTCAATTTGCCAGCTTCATCGGTATGGCTTTCGACCGATCCCTATGATACCCATCAAGAGAAACATCCTCGAGCCGAATAAAAAAGGAGACAGCGTAGGGAGAGGGTGGTGCAAGAAGCGACGCCTAATGCGAGAAATAAATGAAAAGGAAGACGGAGGAAGGAGGAAGGAGCTGAGAAGATTGAGTGACGAGTCAGTGGACGCGACGAGGCGTGCACCGATCGCGCGGTTCGAGGCTTCATCACCCGCGGTCGCGTTCGTCGTAGTTCCTGTCGACGACGGGCGTGATGTGGTCTCAGGGC
Organism: Bombus soroeensis; assembly: GCA_014737365.1. Lineage (NCBI taxonomy): Eukaryota > Metazoa > Arthropoda > Insecta > Hymenoptera > Apidae > Bombus > Bombus soroeensis. Next base: position 951,112 of record JACXIL010000186.1, read on the forward strand.
GAAAACAACACGCCCCTCTTCACCCTCTCTCTCTCTCTCTTTTTTCTTTTTCTTCTTCCACGTAGACTTCGGAAGAGTTGAGAGTCTCTCTCTCTCTTTCTTCGTATAGTACGCGGTCGATCGTCCCGAACGTGGTGACTCTAACTCGAGCGAACGGTAATCCGTTCCCACAGACAAAAGGGCCTCGCGGCCCGTCGACTTCGATCTTCTTTCCACCACCTCGACTGGTCCGTGCCCGTGATCGTGTCTACCGTGCAGGTATGTAATAAGGATGTAACCCGAGCTGACCGGGACAACGAGTACCACGGCCCGCGATCGGTTCCACGGGACAGGTTCGAGGCAACTTGGATCGCGTACGATCGTTCGATCCACCAAGCCGCTTCCAAGAAAAACGCTCCTCGGACTAGGCTAGAAATTAGAGAGACGATGGTGTTGGAAAAGGCTTTGGGGTGGCTGAGAAGTTAGGGTAGTTGAGGAAGTGGGGTGGTTGGGAAGTTAGAGCGGTGTCTACCTTAGGGTGGTAACTGAAAATGTTAGTTCGGTAGGCGTTTATGGGATTTCTGAAAATGCAAAATTCCACGTGACACGCGATGATACGTAAAATGAATATAGTGTGATTGGTTATAGAGTTGAAATAATTAGTCAGCGAATGAGCTTTTGGTATCGACTGGAGAAATTTGCTCAGCGGTGAACAACGTCTGTTGGGAGCTTAGAGTCTTTGTGAATTTTCATCTCGACTGCTATGAAAAAGTGTGTTCGATCCGTTACAGTCGTTGTAACTTTGGTGATAATCCACTGCAATCACGTGTTATTGCTTCCATCGTACTAACTATCGCAACGCAAGAGGAAGAACAATTTGTGGGTAGAACTCACGAATTCTTGAAATGGAATTTCTCACTTACTATTTTTCTTCAAATGATTTATTTGTTCAAATATTCTCTACGTGGAAAGGAGGAGGAAGTGGCTGTAATCTTGTTGACGATTTTATGTTCATATGATTTCCTCTAACTTTAATCAGACGATTGTTGTAATTATTCGCGATAGCTAAAAATGGAGAAATTCTTGGAACTCCTGAATATTTTCCGTATCCAAATAATTTAAGCTAATCTTCTCGTGATATTCTTCTTATTTAATTTTTGATCGTCTGTCAATAGCTCGGAATAGTTCATTTATATTACCGCATCAAATTGGATCTTCTGAGAAACAACATCTCACACGTACCAACCTCGTAATTAATAATTAATAATTAATAATTGGTACTTCTCTGACTTTGAGAAAATATCCATCAGCTAAGAGCAGCCTAATCATATCCCCACACAACATGTCCGCCATAAGAATGCTGACATTGACATCGATCGAGTTGGAACGCGTCGGAAGTTCAAAGTTCTTCTCGTTAGGAATCTGCCATGAATTATTTATCCGCTGATCAATCGATGATCCCGCGTTACGTCCAATCTTCCACGATTGTGTAGCCGTGCAGGTATGCAACAAGGATGTAACCTAAGCCAGGAGGACGTCGACGAGATTCGAGACTGTCCACGAGTCTCGAAAATTCCATACGGAGATCGAAGTTCGCATTCTGTAGGCTTCCAGGAAGTATGGTCGCCTCGTTGTCCGAAATTTAATTCGAAGTTGCCGACAGTGACCGCAAAAATTGTTGTGATCGATCGAGATCATGGCTACGGACATCTTTCGTGGCCATAAACGAAGATACGAAGGAATTTACCGGCTTGGAGTTGAAGAGCCTAGTTCATCGAGCAACTCGTAAACGAAAGAAGCTATCGATTTATAGTCGGATTTTTCAGTCTCCAGAAAGAAAAAAAATTGACAGAAACAGAACTTTCGACTCGAAGTCAAAATTCTAAACGAAGGAACGGAGGATCTTGTTAGCGCAAACGCGAAATTCTTCCTTTATCAAGCAATCTCTGAACGAATTCGTAAAAAGAACTATCGACTCAAAGTCGAAATTCTTAATTTACCGCGTAAGGAAACAGAAGAAACAATCGATAGAAAGTGGAAGTTGTCGGTTATTTGCAGTTCGATGCTTGTTGAAGGACTGGTAATCGTGCGCAGCCGAGGTGGAAAGAGCCGAGAGGGTGGCGGGATGAAGATGAAGAAGCGTGAGATAGGTCGTCCAGGAGCGAAGGCTCTTGCTCTTCACCTGGTACCATCTAGAGAGCTCGACAAACACTTGACAGAGCTCGCGCGAGTCTTCTTCAAAACACGGGCCCCATTGTTGCCGTGTCATCTCTTTGGGCCCTGGGCCATTGTCCTCCAACGCGTGCATTACCAATCGTTCGGATCGATCAACCTCGTGTCTGCCATGCTTGATTCAACATTTAAAAACGTCTATTTAAAAATAAGGAGGCAAAAGAAACCGACAGCGAAGATATTGCTATTGGCATACTATCAGAAGATATATCGGTGATTGTAATTGAAGAGCATATTGACATGATAAGGCTACTGTTAATACAGTTGAACAGGAGAAAGCAAGCAGTTAGTTATAAAGATAAAAGAAGATAAGAAAAAAAAGAGTTTATAATGCATAATAAGATAGCAGAATTTTACAAAATGGATTTACGTGCAATAAGAGCAACGAATGTAATATATATCACAGAGTCTGGCGACTGTCATCCACGTAATAAAACATTGTTAACACAAAAGCTAATAAAATTCATAGTGTTATCAATGCTAAATTTTCTTTCATCCGCTACCAGATATGTCCGCACGATATTCAGCACCAGAAGCAAATACAAAGGGAGATTTAGAAATACGCGACGGGTTAAAAGTATATGGAATTTTGAGATTATTTTGTCCTAGGAAAAATGTAACTCGTCGTTTTTTATTCCTGACGTCTGAAATTATTCCAACGACGTCTATGCCACCCAATTCTTGCTTCTCTTCCGTACGAAAATTAAACCAGAAGTTGTATACTGAACCCCTACTTGTCTTTTACGATATCAAAGCGAACTAAGAGCCCTCTGTTATTCGTGAAGAACGATCGAAAGAGCGACGTGGCGCAAAATCTGCTGGGCGAAATCTTCAGGAAGCGAGAGAGTGTGGAGGGAGGAAGAGAAGAAGAAAATGACGTTTTACGCTCGAGTCGGCGTTTCTAAGTGGCGGCGTGAGGGGGGGGGTCGTTTAAAGCCCCATAAAAGAATCATCCGGGACATCTCACTGTCTGAGAATTCGAATTCCCGATGATCAGCGAACCGATAAAGGAGCGCTCTTGGCCGAGCTTGGAGAGACGAAGTCGGAGGTGTCGAGGGATCCGTTTCCAGCGAAGCGGAAGTGACTTCCTGACCGGAGATCAGCTGACGCCTGGGCGGTTCGTCTCTAGTGAATGGAATATCGAGAGCAAAGAGTAGAAGAAGCAGACTCTGACCGCTACTCTCTCTTTTTTCGGGGCCTCGAATCATGCTGTGAAGAGAGCTTTGGAAGAAGAGGTGGAGGAGGTGACGAACGAAACGCCGCCTGGTGGGGAGGACCACGAAAAGAAATCGACCACGAGAGGACCAAGAGACTGGGAGAGATGGGAACGTAAGCGGGAGAGAAGAGCGGAACGTGTACGAGGCACTGAAACAAGAAGAACGGAATAAAAGGTTGGTCTGGACACGAAGGTGAAGCTGAGAAACGGGCCTGGAGGTGGAGAAGGACTGGAGAAGAGAACCGGCGGGGGCGGGGCCCAGAGTCTGGATACCGAGATGGAGCCGAGTTCACCATCTTCGTTCATCTCGGGACCCAACCCCCTTTTCAGACCCAAACCTGGCCCATCTTTTCCCTTCTCTTCTCTCTACCCTTCGTTCGTTCACTATCTATGTTCTTCTTCGTCTTCTTTATTCTTTGCGCCTTTCCTTGACCTTCTCACCTCTGCTTCCAGCGATTCCGAGGAATAGCAGGAAAGAAGATTCGAGAAAGGAGCGATACGTTTAAGAATTGAAATACGCGGCTGAATGGGAATTATCGAAGCGAAAAGCGACTTAGCTCATTGCGATTTTCAGCCCGACATTTAACGCTAAAAACATTAGCAACGTTTCTTTTAAGTACTTGTCTTTCTCTTAAAGTTCTAAAATCCAGGAATAATAATTTTCGAATTCGTCAATGGGTCGTTGAATTTCCTACAAATTCTTGCGAATCGTCCATTTGCTGCAGAAACGATACATTAAAAAAAGACGCCGATTTCGAGATATGCTTACACTCGCCGGCAAAATATCAACCAACCAATTTCTCCTCGCGTATTTCTTTATAATTCCATAAGAAGTGTCAACAGTGTCAGAAAGATTTTACTTGATTCTTCGATAGTCAAAATGACCGAATAAAGCAGGGCACTTTGATTTATTCTGTCGAATGAAAATGATGCTTGAAACACGTCACGATAACTAATAACGTATCTGATTCCAAGCTATAAAAAGTAATAAAGAGCTCCTCGAAGAGCACTATAAAACGGTGGTATGAAACGAAGCAGACAGTAAACTCGTAATTCGCCGATAAAAACTTGGCGTATACGGAATTAAAATTTTTCTCCGGCTGACAACGTAGTAAAATATCACTGATATAACCGAGCCATATCTCTTCCCTGGCCAATTCCACGAGAATCATCGTAGAAATGAAAAGTAAAAGTTAAATTAAGAATCTAACGCGAATGACGCTGTTCGGAAATACGGAATTGAAATTGCTTGGCTAACTCGAGTTGGTTAACCACGTAGCAGCTGGTCGTGGAATTAACACGGCCGCTCGGTCGTACGAGATAAGATACGATGCATGTAAACCAGGTGTAAGTGATAGACGCTCGATAATTAACGGGTATCGAGGTGAGAGATGAGGCAGAGATAGGTTGCTCGAGCTGGAAGACATTATCCCTGTCGTATCCATCATCCACCGAAAACTGGTTTGCTTTTTGTCTTTTATTCGCCTTTCGTAACGTTCTTCCACTCGCTAGTCGTTCGAGTTTCTTCTTCTTCTTCTTCTTCTTTTTCTTCTTCTCCTTGGCGGTGTGGAAAATTTTCGCGTAAACCTGTCGGCGGCCGTGTTTCACGCGTCGTCGACGATCGGATTGTAATATCGTGAGGTGTGTCACGCGCGTATCATCGTCGAGGAGGAGCTACGCGTCGATACGCGTCCATTCACGCTCCGCTGATTTTTCAGGCTTCGGGATAAGTTGCTCTGCACTTTCACTAACCTTTCGCAAACCAATTTCGGCGAGATCGTGTTTCATCTGGCGACGCGCAGACGCCTGGATACCTTGGTTTCTATTTTATTATTTAATCTTACGTCGAAACTTCTATCTTGATACAACTCGCGTTAGGTAACTTTCCAACGAACAAACTATGTAACAAGAAGGAAATAAAAGAAGTATGACACCGATAATAAAGCGATAAGTGGCCGCCGACTACAAATATTAAAACATGTGTTGATATTCGACGTGCAGATTGAACGTGTTTCGCTGCTTTTATTTCCCTGTTACTTTATTATAAATTAGGTCGTTTCGTTCGCGTAGTACGCGTCTTACGTAAAATGGCAAATGGTACTTTTCGATAATAATCGATAAACTACATCTATTAACCATCGTGATTATGGAGAACCAAGCCGGTTACGTTTTAACTTGCAGTTTCGTCGTTAACATAACATAATGTCTTATGTTAACATAAGAAAAATGTAGTAATAGATACATCATAAGAGTTAACAACCATCGAAACCCCCTAGTTACTCAACTACTTGACACGGATCAGATCCTCAGGTTGAAAAGCAATATCCTCTAGAATTAAGCACTAGACTCAATTAGAATCAAACGCGCTTTATACTTTTAATCGTGTCATAGTACCACGCTGGAAAATTTACTAAAAATTGTCAATGAGAATTGAGAATTTTTGTAAAATACTCCCAAGTAGAATAAAAAAAAGAAACATATGTCTTGTGAAAAATAAGCAACTACCCGAATACGTTTGAATAGCGTGTTTCTGATCGAGAATCAAATGCAAATGAAACTTGGAAAGAGTACTAAGATGACTAATAACCAATAAGAGCACGAGGGAAGATTAAAAGGAGAAAAACAGAAGGGACATAGAAGCGGCAAGAGAAACGAGTGGGAGGATGGAGAAAGAGCACGAAGAAGGGAAGAAGGAAGAGCGAAAAAGTAGAAGGAGGTGATAGAAAATACAAAAGGTGGCCGGGAAGAATGGTGAAGAGACCGAGAAATGTACTGGCCGTGGTGCACCATAGGGTGCCTTGTTCACCCAGCGGGGAACCCCCTGAGCCCCTCCCAGACTTTACATCTATTTACAAACATTTTGGCAGACCGGAGATAGAGTGAAACGGAGAATGGTAGAGAATGCACGCGGTCGGCCAAAGCCGAGAATGTCGGCCCTTATGAAAATCCATTTCGGCTGAAAAATGGCCTGGTCCGTAATCCATTAGGGGCACAAGGGCGGAAGGGAGGCAGACACAGGGGTGAAGAGGAGGTTTAAAAAAATACAAGAAAAAAAAGAAGGAAGGGAGAGAAAGAATAGCGATCACAAAGAGCGTGCGCGAAATATTCCTCGAAACGAATCGAGATTCTTGACTCGGGTCAACGATCGAAAATACGATTTAAGTATTTCTAATTAACGCGCCATTGATACGATTTTTCGTAGCCTCGTCTAAAGGAAAGAAGACTTTCCTATGTTCCTTGTTTAATCGCGTAACTTTGAGCTTCTCTTTCTTATTTCTGTATATACATATCTGTTTTAATATTTTTCGTATTATAAATTCCTATAAACAGTTTTAGAGACAGTAGTAGTTTTGAAGCTACTCTGCTTAATCTTTAGAAGTTAACGTCGAAGAAAGACACGTTTAGACATGTTGTCACAAAGGAAATTCCATCCTTGGTACATTTTCTTTGGATTAAAAATCAATAAAGTCAAAGAAACGTAGTTCCTTTGTTATTTCAATGTTCAATGTTATTCGATAGATAGGAAAGTTACCGTTTGCAGGAATTATAAATAACACCGTAATAGCGTTTATTATGGGGTACGGCAGTATCAAAATAAGTGTTCATATGGGAGAAATTGAATTCGTGATAGCGTCCCAGGGTTAAAATAAAAATTTAATAGCAACATATAAATTGTCACAAATCCTAATATTATGCAGTATCCACACAGTAAATTATCAGACAAAACAGACGCGTAAAATATTTCCATGCGAGCCCGAGCATTGACTCTTTTACTCTTTCTCAAGTCTAATGTTTCCCTGTCTATTTGACAATGTGCTCTAACATAGTACACACTGTTGGCCGTGCAAATTATTAACGTCCGTTCAAACACGCGCTTTCTTCGGAAGCGATAAATCATCGGTATGAAAACACATTGTGTTTGCCCTGTGCACTTCTTCGTTGTGTAAATTTGCGCGGGTTCCACTACGAGGAACTTCGTTCCATACGCGGATTCAATGGAAATCCTGGATAACTATGGGAACAAAGGTAATTTTCGAAACTTGGGCCGCGCCCTCGAAACGGCGATTCACGGTGACAGATCGCACCCATGAGTATTCGATAACAATGGGATTCCCCTTGTGCCGATTATCCCGCGATGAGTGCGCGATTATTCGGAGACACGCATTTTATTGCAACATATGGCAATCATTTTGTTCGATCTGTTGGTAAGCGGAAAAATAAAACGGAGAAATTTAAAAGAATTATAAAAGTAATTCAAAGTTAGGATTATGAAAAATATTTCAGAAGGTGCATCTACTTATCGATTCGTGAAATGTTAAGTTCAGTTACTTTTACGGCTATATTTAATCTGATACATTTTCTCGTTCGGGTAAAGCCAGAACTTAGATTATAGAAAAAAAATTCATGTTATATGGACAGTACTTTATATAAGAAATTTTACCCTAAGGAATAATAATTGACTGTACAGAATATAACTAGGTATTATAAAATTTATATAGGCATTCAATATTTATTTTTTAGTAATTTTTTTAAGTATTCTTTTACGTACATAAACAATCTGATCTATTTATCTATTTATTATAATAGTACTACTTAGCCACGACGCGTTTTGTTCAATTCCTCTGACATATCCTGAGAAAGGCTCAGACAAACCATCAGATATAATATTACAAGTTTTACATTTTAAACATCGTCATACGCAATTCCTACATTTTTAATTCCTATCTACCATAAAAGGTGGAAAGCGTATATCTTTTATCTCCAATATCACAAAAGCAAAAATTCCGTGAGACATTTTATTACGCTGTAAAGAGCTATAAACCCCGTGTGTTGATGAATTTTCAAGATTTAATTAAAAACATTAAAACTTTTTAATTTTAAATTCAATTAAAATTTCAATGCAAAACTCTCTTCGCGCCTCTCTATACCAAATCCTATTCTATTCTATTTTCTCCTATCTTGACGCCACGAAATCAACGATCCTTGGATTCATTTTATTGCACTGTAAACAGTCAATATCGCTGATATTCGTGAATTTACAAAATTTCTTTTCGAAATTAAAATCTTTCCAATTTTAGATTCCATTAAAACTTCGGTACAAAACCCTTCACCCCTTCTCACCTTCGCACACAATAACCCGACATCCGATATCTATTCTATTCTGACGCCAGAAATTTTATTACATCGCCAAAGTTCCAACTGCAAACTAGAGTTCCGATCCCGAGGCAAAAGTTTCGCCATTAGAATTTCAATGCAGAACCCTGGAAATCCTTCTCGTCGTCGCACATACTCCACCCTACGTATGCCAAAATTCGTGTGGAAATGCATGCGACGCCAGTTGCATCGGAACTCAAGTCGTGCCATTGAAACGATGGTTTAAGAAGGCGCGAGACGCGGCCGACAATACCCGGTTCGACAGCGGGGCACGAAAACGAGACGAACCTTACAATACCGCGAATTTGCAGCTCTCCTTGCGGCAATTAGCCCCTATTGAGCGGTGCACGACAGCTCGAGGGACCGGTCCCGCCTTCTTCTTCGTTTCGTGCTGCTCGACCTCCCTTTTCCTCCCCTTTTTCGTCTCGCGGGTGAAAAGCGGGCTCGTTGCTCTCGCGGCACGGTGTCACGGCCACGTGCACGCGATCGCCACAAGCGAATCGCACGCCCATCGGCTGTCGGATGAATTTCAATTAAGCGGCACACACGCGGTCCGCCTCTCTCAATGAAACGGAGCTGCACGCCTGGTGCCGTGCCAAGCGTCGCGCCAAACGTGTCACGAGATATCGTGCACTGGCTCAATAGCTATCCTTAAATCCTTTTCTCCGTGGCGGAACCGATTCAACGAGAAGAGTTCTTTCGTTGCTCTGGGTTAATGATCTTTGCGTGGGGACAGTTTGACGCAGGATTTTGAAGTTTCGATGTATATAGCAAGGGAGAGGACTGTTTGAGATTCAACGTCGTGAAATTCAGAAGCTCGAACTTTATACCGCGCGAACAGTATGTTGTCAGCGGAATTTTACAGGTACAAATTCATATTTGTGTTAATACAAGATATGGGATTCAGCCAGAGATTTGTTTCGTTTATTGAAGATACTTTTCTTTGGAGGTTTTATATATTTTTGCGTATTGCATACGTTATAAATTTCTCATAGATGATAAAGATTTGTAAAGTTTACGTGTCTGACTATACTCGTTGCATATTCCGAGATGTTAGTTTTTAGTTAATAATGGAAGAATTAGAAAATATTGAATAATTAATTTAAATATTGAAGAGTCTCTAGAGCAATTGCAGAATTTACAAGCTTGTTAAATTTGCCACAAGCGCATGAACCTCTGCGCTCTAATTCTTAATTAAACTACTCGCTGGAACTATCGACATGCTTATATCATAAAACAAGCAAAAAATAGTACCTGTAGTTGTCTACCAAGATTATTAAATTATACAACAATTTTCTCGAATCCCCGTGGCTTGCCAGATGTCTCCTAAATGCATAAACTTCTGCACTTAATTAATCTACTCGCCACAGCCATGAATGATTGACTTATGTGCTAGACACAAGCCTCGTGGTTGCCTACGAGAATTGTTAAATTAAACAAGATTTACTCGGATCCCTCGTAGCTTCCCAAATTTCTCATAAACGCATAAATTTATACACCCTAACTTTTGATTAATGTACTCGCTACAAGCCACGGATAACTTACTTATATCACACAATAAACCGAAAACAGCCGCTGTAGTTGGCTACGTGGATTAAACAGGGTTTACCGAAATCTCCATGGCTTCCCATAACCTAAAGTCACTGGTATCCTCCAGCACACTTTCTCGCGCGTTCTATTGATCATCAATGCTTCTCCTCCTGTCATTCAGGTATACAACCAGAATACAGAAAGCATAGAGAAGGATGTCTTCTGCTCTTAAGTCACAAACGGGAGGAAGAAAGAAGAATAAAAAAAGAAGAAGAGGATCGCCGTGACTGAATGATCCTCGATACCGATCGTATTTATACTCCTGTTTGCCTGCTAATTCGCCACGGACACGACCCTTAAAATCCTGGTGTCCGGCCAACACACGTATTCGTTTCCCGTCCTACACACGTTCCAGGGGCTGTTCGTTTACCTGGCCGAGCGGTTGCACGCGGCGCGACGCCTTTTTCCGCGTGCATCCGCGTGAAATCGCGTAAATCCTCGTCCAAACGCGCCTGTAAGGGAAATCGCGTTAAGCGGAACTGTGAAGGAAAAACTAGCTCGAAAGGAGGGTCCAGCGTGTTTCACTGTGTGCGGAGATGAAAAGAGGAGAAAAAGGCCGTTGTTTGCGTTTCACGGATGGAAGACGAAGTCGAGGGATTGGTCTCGCGCGAGAGGGTGCCTTAAATACGAGATAGGTTCAGAGAATTTTCAAAGTCATTGGTTTTCTCTGTAATTTTGATGGGAAATTTAGATGCGACGAGGAAAAGAAATTATTCCACCGTTGTGTTAATATATTAGCTCGTCCCTAAAGTTTCCTTCGTTTTATAAGAGAATAATAGACGTACAACATTTATTGTTTTATATTCTTTTTATTGAATTATGTACGATACATTTCGTTCTAATGAAACAGACCCAAACTTTTCGGACAACCTGATATTATAAACCTGAAATCCATCTTTATTCAATTATTGATGATGGAAATAACAAACGATGGATATATGAATTCTATTGTTCATAGAAATATTCAAATTCTATTATTAATAATAGAGATTGACGATATTTCTTATGCCTTTGCGAGCAATAACGTAGCAGAATTCAGGATTTATTCAATTTTTGTTGGATTTCTAGAAAGGATCAGGTTCATGGAAAAATAAGCGCATTTGTCGTTTAGTTAGTTAATAACTTGTTAAGCGTAACTTGTAAAACGTGGAGGAGTTAACGACAATTAGCGGTCAATTATTTCTTCTTCGTTTTTGTTGCGTCGAATATCTTTAAATTATTTATGGTCTGTTAGCATCCTCAGTTCCCTAATATCTCTGTTCATTGTTTTAATACCATCATTCCACAGTTACGATTAAATTACTAAATGTTGCAAATTATCAATCGAGTAACCCGAGGGTGCGTTTTGTTACAGAGGTGTAAGGAGAAGCTGAACACCCTGGCTATCTCGGTAATGAACCAGTGGCCAGGAGTGAAGTTAAGGGTGACAGAGGGTTGGGACGAGGAGGGAAAACACGCGACGGATTCGCTGCATTACGAGGGACGTGCCGTCGACGTGACGACGAGCGATCGGGATCGCTCGAAATACGGAATGCTGGCGAGGCTCGCTGTCGAAGCTGGTTTCGACTGGGTCTACTACGAGTCTAGGTCCCACATTCACTGTTCTGTCAAGTCTGGTTAGTATTTTTTATTCATTATTTTCTCTAATTAGATGGTCTCGTTAACCAAATCATTTTTCAGCTAGAAAAACTACTTCAAACATAAAATTAATCAATTAGATCTATTATAAAAAAAGTTCTCTCTTCTTTTTTCTTTTACCTTAGATGTAGGATAATTTCTAGAAAGATGTACCGAATTTTTACATATACTTCTCAAATTTAGATATTTTAAAAGTACTTTAGATTTCATGTAATTTTTAAAGAAATAAACTACTTAAAAAAAAAAGAAAAAAAAAGTAAAACTACATCGGGTTTCGATGCAATACGTTCTAAATTTGTAATATTTTGAATATTTTAGAAACACCGCTGCAGTAACTTTTAAAGAAATAAATCGCGTTTGAAGAACGTTTTTCACGTTGAAATATCCTGAGTATTTTAAATGTAGATATTTATCGATAAGAATGAAGAGCAAGTTATTGATCGATAAAAGCAACCTGCCGAGAAGCTGCAGTCGACGCTCTCGTGTAATTTGTCCTTACGCTCCTTTAATTCGGCGGCTTCGATTAAGTTCCGCGTAAATTTCAATTACCAGGTGCAGAAACGATTTGCCTTGTCAGAAACACCGGTGCAACAACGTTGCGCAAGTCGGTCGATAGTCTCTTGCATTCTATTTCCACGTTTCGACCGGGGAATATTAGATTTCTTAATATCGTTGTATGAAGTTATTATCTCGCTGAAAAGAAATTTAGAGCAACTTAAAAATCGGTGGAATTTGCACTGACATTTTTAAATACAATATTTAATATTCTTGTTATAATATTCAGTAGATGAAACGAACTTTTACTCCAGTTCCGTTTCTTTAAAAATTACGTTCGTAAATGAATAAAGTTAAATTGCAGATATCGACGACACGGTGTTACTCGCTAATATTTTTCTCGAGAAACGATGCAACAAAAATGTACTCGTTGGTTCGAAGACATCCAGATCTGTCTATCGATGCCCGATAAATAGAATTATCGCTATCAATCAACATTCCAGTGGAGACACGCGTTTGGATGTTCCGCCTTGTCACGGTCACTTCATTCGTCACGCCGAAATAGCGTTGGCGAGCCAATGTTCGAGTCACCTAACCATGTTATACGTTTGTAATCGTTTCCGGCACCTAATTTCTCCTGAAATCTCTTTACAATCCTCCAGATATCCTCACGTTTTATGGAATAAACGAACGAACGATCTTCGGCGATCGTGGGACCGTTTAGTATTTAATTTCTACAAGCATCAAAGCTTGCAACTTACGATGCAAATTATTATTTCTATTCGTTCGTTTCAATTTTGAAATGGAACTAAGAAGAGAGAATTAGCTGCGGACGAACAGATTTATTAAAAATGTTTTAAACAAATATTCATAGGACAAGAAATATCGCAAGATAATGACAACGGCATACAACGTGGATCCTTTTCGATAATCGATCGCTGTTTCAGTGAATTGTGGTGTCAGATCTGTTATACGAAGAAATTATAAGCAATTCGTCGTGTGTACGACGATATTTTATTTTTACTTTGATCGATGCTTGGTTGGTTTATTTATGGAAGAGCACCACTGCTACAAGAAGATCTACTTGCCGCGCCATTTGCCTCTTCGCCAAGAGGAAGTTATCTGTTTTACCGACTTGTGTAGATCTTCAGGGTATTGTAGAAAATGATCGCACTCGGTGAAAGAAGTTATTCTACGAGGATAGAGGCAGTGAAATATATCTTGCATGCCAAGACCTATCTATCGAGGATAACAAAGAGTAACGCGACAATTCTTTTACGTGTTTCACAGTCTTATTCATACAGCATATATATAATGCATATTTTGTAAAGTTTAAACTGTATTTAAATGTACTCTTTACACTTTAACCCATGATTGCCTCACGGAATTAGAAATTAAAAATAGTCGATGGAAATTCTAATTGAGCGCGATTCTTTGGAATATTCCTGTTACAGAATATTCTATTCTATGTGAATTAAATTCCATAAGGAATTATATTTCTCCATTCTATTTATTTATCCGCATAAATTAACAAATCATGAAGAGACGTGACTCGACGGAAGGACACAAGATAGAAATAGAAGGACAAGAAGAGAAACCGATACAGCAGAATCGCGGTAATTCGAAGCTCAAGGAAAGAGTTAAATAAATAAAGATGTAACACAAACGAAAATTCGACGCACGGATGCTTCGTACAATGGCACAGTTACGCTCACTTTTCCAGAAAATGTTAGTACTTTAAGCTTCCCCTTGAAACTCGCTTTATTCAACGCACACGAATGCAAAAGTTGACGTTGGCAAAACGAATGGCGAAAGAAAAAGACGCGGAGATGATGGCGATTGTGCGCTCCACCGACGAAAAACGACTAGCTTCCATGGATAAGCGCGTGATCGAAAGACGAAGAACCAGAGGTACGAGCTTGCGTCGTCTTGTGTTTCTTGAAGCAACCATAACAGTTAAAAGAAAGGAGACAATACAGGATGATCGATTTCTCGCATCTTGCGGACGCAGCATAGCCGTAGGTACATTTCGAGTTGCAGAAACACTGGCGATAGAAGTTCGAACTTACAGAGGTGAGCTTTGATTTGTAGAGATAAACTTGGACTCGTAGAGGTCTGAGTATTCGACAGTCGAGTTTCAGAGGTAAAAGAATTCATCTATGGATATGTGGCAAATCATTTGAGGCGAAGTAAGTTTTATTGCGATTTGCAAAGGTTTTCACAACGGAGCGGAAAGCAACGAAGAAAATTGTAGTCTTGCAGAAGCTTTCGAGTTACAGAGGTTCGACTGCGATAGAAATAAATAAAAATGAAAAAAGTAAAGATGTGAAACTGAATTTATATTCTATAGTACTGTATTGTATTTCTTTATCGTATCGAGGCTTCCGCCTATTACAATCTTTTCTGTGCACGTTTGATACATTTTATTTCTATCGTAATCTCTTCCTTACAGTTAAATCTTCATTCATTATCTATGTGAATTTATAGAAATATCTAGCCATATCTTAACTTATCACATAGATTATATCGTATAAATTATTATACTTTTATCTTCTAGTTCATTTCGTTATTCTAAGACATATCGGCTAAGGCGTCTGCACGTATATTTCTATGCTACAATGCTGTATGCGAGCATATGCTGTCGGTCTTTGATATTTTATTCCACTTTTGGTCGTTGTCCTTGGTTTCTTCTTTATTCTTCCAAGCAGGAATCTCTCGACTTTGTACTTCCTTTTGTAAAGTTTGCTAGTTTTTATTGTTTCCATTGTTACAATTTCTCTCCATTTCTTATTTCTCAATGTGGTTGGTCTGATTTCTCTCTACACACTGTGCAGTCGCTTGGTACAAGCTTTTCTATTTTCTGTTTCTCCGCAGTTACATGGTTGACATGATTAGTTCTCTTCCATTTTATATTTCAGTTCATTTTCTATCATCGTTGTCCAACTTAGTTTACCAGCCAGTCTTAACCACGCAATAATTTCTTTTATCGACAGCGTGCAACTAGATTTAAGTAAAAATGGTAAATACGACAAAGGTAATAAAATGGCCAGATATTTCTATCGCATAATTCAACGTTGTCAATGTTTGTTACACGACGATACGAGCGAGAAACGTTCACAGAAAAGTTGGACTAAATTTCTCATAAGCTACGTACACCGCGGGCAGAAAAGGAACGTTAAAAAGGACCAAACACGAGGATTCGGGGGTGCAGGCTCGTTTCGTCGGTTTGGCCGAGGCTCGAGTTTCAAAATAAATGTCAATAAATCTAGGCTTGCCTGTCGGCTCAAATTAGATTCCAGCGTAACAATCGCCGCGAAATCGATACGAGCCGAAAGAACGATATTCGAGAGACCAAAGGAACGGTCAGTTAAGAGAAACAGGTATCGTCTGTGGACGCGAGCCACGCGATCACGATTTCGACGCCCTCGCTCCATTCTCTGATCCATCTTTGTGGATCGATCGATCGATCGATTTCCTCCCAAGATCCTTTGCCCGATTTGCCGACAGATTTTACCTCGAGACGATTCTCTACGAGATTCTCCAAATATCTCTTCTGCTAGATTTTGTAGTCCGGTGTGGTTAAACTTTCGATCAATCGAAAGAAGAAACAGAGAAGAGAAGATAGAAATCGGTTAGTTGGAGGAAAATCATTCAGTGTGGGTAGTAGAGCTTAGTTCTCGTGGAAAATTATTCTTAGTCAAACTATAATGAAAGGATCGATAGAAAATTAATAAAACATGTCATTGTGAGAACGCACGAAGGCTTGGAAATTCATACAAAATGTTTTAAGGGAGTGTCTTGGATTAGAATGTTCTAGAACAGCGTCTTTTCGTGATTCTTTTTAGAAGGGAAAGAAAGAAATGAAGTTATTGAATTTTGAGGTATAGTTTTATGTATATTTAACGAATACAAACAAATTTTGTTTAAAGTAAAAAAAAAAATTGTAACAGATTTCTAACCCTATTTAGTGGGCTGCAGTTTTCAATCGGTGGGAAAGATCCACCTCGTAATTCTTGACTGAAACAAAAAACCAAAAGAGAATTAAACTAAACAAAAGGCAAAAAATAGTGTGAAATTAAAAATTTTGGCGGGTTTAAAGAAAAAATGTGTTTCATAAAAAGAAAAAATAAACTTTAAGGTGCTGTAACAATTGTTTAAATAAACTTTTTAACGAACTTTTTTAGTTCATCGAGAAGAAAAATATATGATAATTTAATCCTTTTTTGGTTTTCTGTTTCACTCAAGAATTACGAGCTGCATCTTTCCCACCTATTGAAAACTGCAGCCCATTAAATAGAGTTAGAAATCTGTTATAATTTCTTTTTTACTTTAAAAAAAAATTCTTTTGTATTCGTTAAATATATATAAAACCATACCTCAAAATTCAATAACTTCGTTTCTTTCTTTCCCTTTTAAAAAAAATCACAAAAAGACGATGTTCTAGAACATTCTAGTTCAGGACACCCCCTTAAACTTGATTTTAAACTATATTACGATGTTTTACTATTGGTTGATCTAAGAAAACTTGAAGTATGGAAAAGATTTTGTTATCGGATCGTATCTGACTCAATATTAGCTGCGTGATATTCACCCCATCGGATGTCCGAGGGTTAATCAGCTTACCCAATCCCTTGGCGACAATTCACGCAATCGCTATTCTCCATCTTTCTCACGATCTCCCCTAAACTTTCTTCCAATCAGTTCCATGCTCAACCCACTTGTGCAACGATGTGTCGAATAATTCTACTAACAAGCTTCCACCTATTTCGAATTCATCCTCTGCTTTATTTCCATATAAAGAAAATCCGAGAACGGAAGAAAAATAAAATTTCTGTAGAAGATTCAACCCCTGCAGTGTTTTTAATTTCGTTTACCGAATATTTTATCAATCTACTCCTGGTTATTCTGGTTTATTGCATTCCGTGTTTAATAGAAAGACATTTTACGCACAGTTTGTCAACATCTTCGAGTCAAATAAGAAGAAAAACCTTCGAAGATAGCTAAAGTAAAGTTCGTTCGTTAAATAGAATAGTCACACACACGCGCACAAAGTCTGACGACTATCACTTGAGTTATAAATGAAAACATGCTGTTTAATCGCTGAAAAGGATGATCGGCCAGCTGCAGCTTTGCTAACTTTAAATTTTCAGCCTCAAACTCTCCACCGTACTCTTCATGCTCAACTCCAAACTTTCTATCGATTCCTCATTCTCAACTTCAGACTTTCTATCGACTCTTCGTTCTCAACTTCAAACTTTCTATTAGCTCTATATTTTCCACTTGAACGTTTTTACCGATTACCTGAATCCTCAACTTCGAACCGTTTAGCACCTTCAAATAATTTCCATCTTCAAATATCCTGTTCGAGACTGGTTTCTCAAAACGTTCGATTTCTCTGCTCGTGTCGCTCTTACACTGAATTAACGAAACGCAACGACGTTCTCTGGCGTGATGGCGATTTTCCGCCGCGAAACGTCGGAATTCATCGGTGGTTGAAGGCCTCGAACCGGAAGGGATCCGGTCCGGTTTGATCAGGTAATCGGATCCGTGGACTGCGGTGTCGCCGTTGTCGACCAGACGAATCGAACACGGTCGAGAACGCCTCATGTGTAACGAGCTAACCGTGAGAAATTTGTGGCAATCATCCCTTGTCGTCTACCCCGTCGTACCCCGTAATAACGATTGTTCGATGGGAATAATCGCGATTTCCCCTGAGAACGTGGCTCTATATCGCGTTGTTGCGACCCACCGACGACAGGCTTCATTTGAATTTAAATTTCTGTCCGCGACAACGTCGATACGACTTGTTATCCACGAGGTATCATTCGATGCATCTCCTCTGATATTTTTTTCGCTCTCCCTAATAGCCACGTAGACTGGGAAGATATTTTTTTCACGTCAAACGCAGGGAAAATTGGGAGAATTTTTATGGATTCGTGGTCTACGAGTTGATAGCTGTACGTTTGTGTATATTCTTTGCTGCAATTCAGGGTATCATTTATTACGATTTAAAACTTGAACGACTAAGGCATTCGATATGAGAAGATTTTTTATGGTCTCTAGCTTGCGCGAGGAGGAAGATTGAGAAAAGTTTCTTTGATTTCACGTTTTCTTTCTTTTTTATTTTTTGTTTTAATCGCTAGAATACACGCTCCATCGTTGAGAAATATTAAGGAAAAAGCAATGTCGATACATTGAGCGTATTAAGTTTACGTATTTTCAAATAAAAGATAATCGTATCGATTGCTGTGTGGGAGAGAAAATTCATCGAAATTTTATAAACTCGTGTTTCTTTTAATGAAATATGATCGTATGAATTGCGCTTTAGAATTCAGCGTGACGTTCACTGGAAGACAAAATAGGAAGCTCTTTAGTTTTTTTATGCTGTTTCGACAATCGAATCGCCCCAAAATCGACGTCAAAATCGCAGTAATCGTCACTTCAGGTTCATTAATCTCCTTCGAGCGATTCAATCTTCGATGGTCCCGAAAAAAGAATCGACTTTTATCTGTTCCATTGGAACTCGCAAGTTTATTCAGATTCGATGAAAAGATCGGAATATAAGAAGAATGATTGTCCAAAATGAAATCTTTTATATAATATTTTATACTGTAAAAGACTTTTCTAAATATTCTCTTTTAAGAACGATATTGTAAATTGTTCTCTTTTCTCGTAACTGTACCTCATTTTATACTTTTTAATGAAAGTATCCAAATTGAGAAGCATCGAGGAAGAATGCGAACATTATTTTTTAAGCATAATAAATACAATTTTCTATTTTTTATGTCCATAATAAACGATGTACAGTAGAACTCCATTTATCGAAGCGAAATCTTAATTGCAACCTTCCCACTTCTTTTTCATATTTCCGTGAAATATGATAAAAATATATTCATCGTTCGTCGCATTAACCAAACAGCATACGCTAAATTAAACACCAACTGTGTTACCAGTAAAAAATCTTTGTGAAGAACCTTGGCAGAAAGCTTTCCAAAAACCTCACATTTTCTAATCAGCCGCTCTTTTCTTTCAGAATCATCGTCAGCGGCGAAATCCGGAGGTTGTTTCCCGGGCAGAAGCTTGGTGCGAACGGCGGACGGTTCCTCGAAGCGGCTGGATCAAGTGCAACTTGGTGAACGAATCGCAGCCCTGGACTCGCACGGTGACATCGTGTACAGCGAAGTAATAGCCTTCCTGGACCGTTCATTGGCCGAGAGGCGACAATTCGTCCGATTGACCACCGAAACTGGTCGAGTTCTCACCCTGACACCAGCTCACCTGGTCCCGGTCGAAGGCAGATCCACCGTATTCGCTGGCAGAGTTCAACCAGGGGACAAGATCCTGGTGAGAGACCCAGCCGATGAAAACGAGGTTCAGCATCGTCTACGATGGGACAAAGTAATCGACAATCGATTGGTTCTCGAAGAAGGCATTTATGCTCCTTTAACAACGGAGGGAACGGTGTTAGTAGACGATGTGGTCGCTTCTTGTTACGCGTTCGTAGACAACCAGGAACTGGCTCACTTCGCGTTCCTCCCGTACCGAATGTGGAGCGCTGTGAGAACGTTTTTCGAAAGGAGGCTCCTGGAAGCAGAGGACCTCAGGTACACGGATGTGAGGCAGGACTCGAGAACGGGGCAAGAAGGCATACTTGGGTATGCGTCCTTCCTTTATTGGATCTCCTCCTACGTCACGCCATCGAGGATACTGTATCAGTGAGACACGGTCGATCGAGAGGATTTCTTCTCGATTTTTATCTTTTTTTTTTTCGTCGAACGGACCGCGAAACGCGTCCGCGAGTGCCCCACGTGGAGTCAGGCGAAGGAGGATTTCGAAGGATGTGGAAGATCGTTCGAGGTCTCTTGACAAGAATGCACGTGTACAGGGGAAAACGATGAGGAAGAACTGAGGTGGAATCGGAATGGAGTTGCAGATGTACTTCGTTTTGGAACCCAAAGAATTTGTTCCTCTTTCTTCCTTGGAATATACGAGAGTTTTCGACAAGTAGAATACGAAAATATAATGTAGTTAGAAAACTAGTACTTTTTGCATTCTACTCGTTAACCCTTAATTACAGATGTTGGTGCTTTTAATATTACCGTGTACCAATATAGACCCTTTGATCAACGTTTTATTTATTAAATCTCTCTGTTTTGAATTAGAATTAATTTAATGTAATTATTTTGCTTAACGCACGATGTTTCGTAAAAATGAACCTAAGGAAAAGAAAGGACGAAGCTTTTTAAAGTGGAAGATGATCAAGTGTTGAAGCTTTTAAAATTGCATGCTAAATTGTGGTAACGATATGAAAACTTACATATAGTCTATAGTTGAGAGTTAAACAACCTCATATGTTACGAAAGGAAGCCACAAATTCAGTGTGTCTCAAAACCAAGTTGAATCGAAATGATTATAAAAGTAAGATAGAAACGAACAAATGGACGAATACGGAACGACGCGAGAGGTCCACGCACGTGTTCTGTTCCTGTGCCCTAAAAAGAAGAGATCCTGGTTGTTAATAATGGAATAAACGAAGGAAACGATCGTTTCTCTCTTTCTGTCCAATTTTTATTCTAAGATCGGATTTCTTCTTTTTTTGTTCATTTTTCATCGAGAAACGTACTCGATGCGTGGACTGTGCGCGTAGCTCGAAGTCGAAGATGCATGCAGAAATGACGTTTGTTCTGGCCAGTGACCTCCCCTCTGTTCATTGAATTAACGTGTAGTATACTAGGTGTTATTATCGAGAGGATGGAGTTGAAACGAAGCTTTAGAAGAGAAGAAGCTTGTGCTCTTGATATAGTGTGTGTACAATACGAATATATAATATAATTATTGTAATTTTCTTCATTTTTGGCTTTCTCTCTGTCTGTCTATGTCTTTCTCTCTCTTTCTTTCTCTCTCTCTCTCTCTCTCTCTCTCTGTCTCTGTCTCTCTGTCTCTCTGTCTCTCTGTCTGTCTGTCTGTCTGTCTGAATCGTGTTTTTTCGGATTACGAGATGAATCTTTTACGAAGCCTGCTTAGAATGAAACTTTGCGACGAGTTCGTCGATAAGTCGAACGAAAGGGACATACCGCGTGTTTGAAATTTATTTATGGAACTTTTGTTAGGATGAAAGGGTCGATGTTCGACGAGATGCTTGGAATACTTGAGAAGTATGTCCCGTTTTGTACTTTGTGACGCGAGTGAAGAGTATTTGGCTGAACTTATGTAAAAATATGGTTTGTTATTTTTCATGAAATGCGCGATGAAATATTTGTGTTCATTCGTGCCACGTATTCTGTGAAATAATTGATTTTTATGTGTTCCCGGTTCTGCGTTTTATAGTTCTCGTAAAATACGTATACGTCCCATAAATTTTCAATGGAGAACAGGTTTTATCATGTTCGTGATTTATTTCTTGACGTCTTGATCAAAGTTTTAATAATATTTTAATTTTATTCAATATTTGAAGATAACGGAGAATTTTAGAGGATCATTTCGGTCTGTGTGTGTAATTACTTTTTGTGATTATCGGAAGTATAAATTATCGTTCGTGCGGAAAAAAAATTATTACATGTACAAAATTTTTGAGACTTTTTTTATTAAAAATTATAGAAGTATAATCTTGATTATTTATTCCTAAAACTATTTACGTAAAACATTTATCAAGTGACGAAGATGTACATTATTTAGAATATTATAGAATATTTATAATGTAACATAATTCTGTTTAAAAATTCGGCATCATTTTGTCCTTCGAATATTTCGAAAATTAATTAGACGCGTACTTAACCCAAGAATATTACGTATTACACGCTAAGAAAGATAAAGTGAGAGAAAATACGAACCCTTTTAAAATAATAATGAAACTTTGTTAATGAAATGATGAACAAGATGATTCACGATATATTTCCAACGCCGTCTATGCAAATTAAAAGCTTACTATCTAAACGAATTACCGGCAAAGATTGAAATTATTCAGCCAAATCACAGAGACACGTTCATGTTCGTCGCAACATGCTGTAACTTTTAATCGCTTCTCGCCCCTAATTTCGCCTCGAGAGTAGCGTCGACTTTCATTCATCTAATACGACATTCTAATGTTAGAAGCAATTTATTTATAGAGACTAAACGTTGACGTTCGTTCGTCGATCGATGCTTTCTTTTCGCGCTTTTGGTGCCCTGTGTATACGTATGCAAAGTAGCAGAAGAAGCTAGAAAAAAAGAGAAAGAGCTAGAAAACGGAAAAAAAGTATTACGTCCCCGTTACCTTTTCCCCGAGTGACCGAGAAGAAGAAGAAGAAGAAGAAGAAGAAGAACAGATTAGGAACGCTCCACAGAAAAGGAGAAAAGCGTAGAAAAAGGAAAGAATCATTGTACATAGTCCGCTGTTCGCCAGTTTCTTTTTCTTCTGTAAAATTCTGCGAGCGCCGCGTTTCCCTCAACTCGATCTTTTTTAACCGTATCCCGTATAGAATTGCTGCATTTTTTAACGCCACCTATAAACCCGAAACAACGAATTTCTCTTCCCCTCGATGTACAGCAATCCGTAGTGTGAGATATCGCATATTCGATTTTTTTAATCATCATCGATTTAACCGAAATTGGCTGAGGATGATTAATTTTCTCGCTATAGAGAGTTTACTGCATCGACGCCTAACTTAAATGCAGAAATTTATATATTATATATTATATATTATATATTATTATTATTATTATTATTATTATTATATTATTAATATTATTATATTATATTTTATTATTTTTATTATTATTATTATTATTATTATTTGTACGTAGCGGAAACAAATTATAAATTATGTATATACACCACCGATAGATTGAATTACATCATTAAACACAGCAGAAACCAATGTCCCATCACTGTCTTCCACCTTCTTCTTCTGCTCTTTTTTCTTTCTTTGCTTTCTTAAGAATTAATCATTGATAGATGTTTTATAAAGTTAGGGAACAACGAAGGAATATGATTTACGTATTCATTAATGGAATGATTTTCAGATATACGTAATATTTATCTATTTTCTTCTGTTTTAAGTTGCTGAATGTTTAAGGGATCTTTATACAAACGTAGAAAGTAGAAAGAAAATTGGACGAACGTTCATAGGGGATCAGAGTCATCTCTTTGAAAAATATTATGCTAATTAATGAAATGCTAATTTCAATATTGAATTGTTTCCGATTTGCTGTGATTTAAGTTGATTTCGTTCGAAACATCTACGTACGCATTTCGTAATTATAAAGATATTGCTCAATATAGACGAGATAATACGACAATAGCAAAAGATGTTCGAGGATCGTTTCGTCGCTTTGTAAAATTATTTTAAACTATATCTATTTCATTTTTAGATTTTCGAGTCTGATAAACTACAGTCAAACGCAGGTTCAAGAAGGCGATAGTTAATTTATCCTCTTAGACATTGGTCGAGGTTGAAATATAATTTAAAAAGTGGCCGAAGATCGAAGCAATCGTGTCTGGATCGAAGAGAAAAAGAAGGAAACGCAACGAAGTTCTCTAAAATCGTTGCTGCTTTGTTCATTCGTTCTGTATGAAATTTACACGTCAAGCTAAACTACATGAAACTCGTTTCACGTAAAACGTGACGAACATCATTTTCTCTAACGTAATTAAGGTAGATCCGTGCTGAGAATGTCGCAGGAAGTAAATCAAGGTACCTTACCAAGGGTGAGTATTTTTAAATATTAACTCTACCCTTTAGATATTATAGGTCCTTAGGTTATAGGTCCTTCTTTAACGTACAATTATGAAAATAATTAATTATTTGAAATAATTGTATGTACCTTTCGATCGTCCTTAAACGAAATGTAGAAAATTTCGTACCATTTATCAAATAAAACAAAGCTCGTTCTTCCAGTTTAATTCAATTTAGGATCTTACGATTGTGGCATTAACGAGCCACTGACAGGTTCATTCACGTTTCAGGAATCTGCCGTGATTATTCCATACTTGCAAGAACTGGAGAAACACTTTTTCGAATTGGTCGCCCATGGGAATGTTCCGGACGTGAGAGAGTTTCTTGAAAATAATCCGAAATTCAATATCAACGCTGTTGACTTTCAGGTAAGATTAATAGTGCGACGTTTTATCGAACAACTTAATGATCGAGTTATTAAATGTCGTGAAGGTCCCGTATATTTTAATTCCTTTAGTACCGACTTTTAAGCAGAGTCTCTTCTAATTTTAATTTATCGAGCGATCGTAAATTTACTAGTTTTTCAAGTATCAGGTGATTGTAATATCGTTGCGTGCGAGACATTATCGGTTACATTAGATTCACGGTAAATTTAATAAATAACTCGTACTACAATCGTTATTAAAGCTTCCTCTCCAAAATTACATCAAACGATCGTACAGAGATATGATTTATTATACATTGAAAAACACGCCACGCACATTCTTCACAAAATGTCCCGAATCTCTGCAGTTCTCTGTACCACGTTTCTGTATCAAGTTATGCAGCCATATTATACGGATCTCATTAATCGGGAAATTATCGATCTGATCAGTAACAAATTTTTCTTCAAAATTATTCCACGATAATACAACGATGACGATATCCAATGATACGCACGATGAGATGGTCGTTTACTAATTCTTTTCGTATGCCAGTTGCAAGCGTGCACTTTAAAACGTGTAGCAAAAGTATAGTGGAAGATGGTGAAAAATAGCTTCCTTTTTCGTGGGAGCTCGTAAAGATCGTCTGACTTATCTGCTATCGCCGGTTTCCCACAACATAACCGTAAGTGGTGTCCGTCGTTCACGTGTCGATTCAGCAGAAGGCCGCAGGTAAAGTGGACACGCCGACTATTTTCTTCGTGTCACGGCTCCCCTTGACCCCTTTTCCGGAGATCATTTCCGATGATTTACACGATGGGCCGTTCCTTTTCCGAAAAGTTCAAACAGCAACGCCGTCTCTTTGTTCAAATCGCGGCAAACTATCGATAAAATTGTGCAACGAGGAAGAGGGAGAGAGGAATGAAGAAACGAGAACAGAAGACAACGACGAAGAAGACGAGAATTGAGAAACATGGATATCACAGATGCAAGAGGGGATGGGGAAACGAAAGCGGAAATGAAGTTGTAGAAGCGAGACAGAGTCAAAGAAGAAATGATAGGACAGAAGAGTATCAATGAAACACGCAATGAGGAAGAATAGGGGAACGAAGAAACGAGGACAAGAGCAACGATGAAGATAAAATGGAAGATTAGCGCGAATATACAGGGCGTGTTTCCAGGATCGTAGTACAGCCGGAGAAGAAACGATTCTTCGAGTAAAAGTAAGTCGAAAACGTAGAATACAATTTTTTCGTATAAAGGAACTTCTCATTTTCTTGGAAACGAAGCTTTGTGTGAGAAAATTTTATTCTCACTTTCTGCTTACTTTCTCACGAGGAGTCCCTCCTTTTTTGATTGTGTTACGATTTCAGAAACACCATGTATAACGAGGAAGAGAAAGAAGACGAAGAAACAAAGACAGAAGAAGACAAGATTTCATTAGCGATGAAGTCGAAGGAAGAAATACAGTACATACAAAGAAGAGTATCGGTAATATACGGTGAGGAACAGAGAAACTCCAAAGAGACTGACTCAAGCCAGGAAACGTAAAAGGGAAGAGTATCGGCGAAACACAACAGAAAAAGAAGAAGAAGAGATCAAGGAAACAAAGAGGATAGACTAGAATCGACCAAACCACAGAATCAAAAACAACAAGATCAAACTAGTAAAAGAACTAGAAAATAAGGGAACAAGGAACTAAAGAGGAAAATCAGAAGTCGACAAGTCTACGGAATCAAAGAGAAGGTGAGAAAAGCCAGGACTTGTACCAGCAAACTGAGCAAACAACGTGCAGAAGAAAAAAACGAGAAAGCTTAGGGAAGAGAGAGTCGAAGAAAAACGAAGAATCGAGAATTCCGGAAGAGAACGAAAAACGACAGAAGGTAGGAAAAGCCAAGTTTTATATCATCAAGGAAGCATACGAAAGAGAAGAACGAGAAGGCAAAAAGAAGAAAGAGTTGAAGCAAACGAAGAGTCGACGAAACTCTTACGCAGAAGCACCGTAACCGAATGAGAAAAAGCAAGACGAGGTCTCGTTATCTCCGATCTTCACCCCGTCGAGATACACGTACCCCCCGTGGAATGTTACCCCCTCCTTCGGCAACGTTCGTGTCGTCCTCCTCTCTTCGGGGTTCCCAAAAAGCCCAACCCTCGTTTCGCTTTGAGCCGTGGAGACACCGCCACGGCCGATCGAGGACGAAAGCGAGAAAGAAGAAACCGTACGGCGAAAGAGTGGAACAGAGGGAAGAGATGGGCGAGAGAAGCGAAGAGAAGGCCGAAGAAGAAGGAAGAGAAGAGAAGGAGGGGATAGGGCGCGAGAGAAACGGAACGAAAGAAGCGCTCTGGCACCGCTTTGCCTCCGTGTATCTACGGCCATATTTCAGGCCGTCCTTTACAAGACAATGGTTTCAGCCGAGGACCGATAAAAATTATTCAAATGACTGGTCCCGCTGTAAATTCCATCCGGGAATCCCCTTGCCGCCGCGTGTCCTCCGCGAGAGCCATCTTCTTCGTGAACGTGCGCGTGCACTTTGGAAAGAACCTGGAGGATGCTCTCGTTTTTTGCATACGATATGATATTCGCGAAGACGTCAGGGCCAGCTGGAAAATTTGAGCGGCAGAGAAGGTTGCTTTATTTCGTGTATTTTTTTAGGCTAGAGACGGTGGTTGAATGGTGTTTTAGTCGGATGAAGATAGCTGCGGCAGAATAATCGGTTCTTCGAAAAATCGACGTAATGCTCGTTGATGAAAATTCAATCGGCACTGTTTTACGATGCGTTCGAATCAAGGTTTCATTTTGATCGGTGTATTAAAATAATTGGACATTCTCCACGTTCTATTTATGAGAATATCCCGTTGCAGGAACAAATACGTAATATTGTTAAAGATATACAAAATTATAGCTAAGCAATCAGATGCGTAAGAAGGTGCGTAAATTTGACGCTTGATGTCCAAAAATTCCATTGAAGTAAGAAAACTGAAGAGAACTCAGGATCTATCGCGAGGACATCGCAATAAATTGAGTTTCGAGCAGCCTAAAAATTAATGTCATTTACTCGTAGCAAAATACGAATATAACGTTATTGAAAATAACGCGTTTCGTTGCACATTCCCAAGCTCTGCTTCTCTCTCAAGCACGATCCTTCCTCCTGCAATCCTTCTCGTAATAATTCTTCATAACTTGGCAACCATTAATCATCACCAAACGACCAAACAATCCCAAACAACAAATCACTCGCTCAAAGAACCTCACCGAAACCCCACAAAAGGAATTCACCAAACATGAAATTTAAATGAACCGCGCCATCGAACCACTCCGTAAGCAATAAATTCCCTTTTCCGCGCAAAATCAAGCTATATATTCCCTCCCCCCATCCCTATCCTTCCCTTATTTGACGTACAACGACTTCCACAAATACCGCGAATAAAACAGTCGATGTCCTAATTGCTTCGACAGCGGAGACTCGTTCGTGTTTATTCTGACGCGAAAAATCGGCAGCTGCGTGGAACTCGATTTTGGAAAAAGGCCTGGAAGCGGCGTATATCACAAGGCGGGATCGTGTCGGTTTCACAATGTCCCCTGGGAGACGGCCGAAAAGCCAGGATATCAGGAAATATTGTGACCGGTGTGTCGGCGGCAACAATGGAGTTAGCCCATTGTCGGTGACCGCCTCTGTTAAACGCGCCGCAGATGGGCGACAAACGTCGTCGTCCCATTCTTCCTACGAAAAGGGACACGGCCGAGATATCGAGGGCCAGGGGGCAAAAAAGAGGAAGATACAGGAACGAAAGAGAAAAAAGGGGAGCAGATATAGAGAAGTTGGAAAGTCGATTTCACGAGGACCAACAAGCGAACAGGAATTCCGTGATTCCTGTGGAAAAATGTGGAACGCCTTTTTGTGACACCCGCTAGACGATGGTCGGAGATTTCTGTCGTAGAACGAAGTCGATCGTCGTCGTTGTTGTTGTTGAGTATTAGGGAGATTGTGTAAGGGAGCACGGAGAACGAGAGATCGGTACGTACGATGGTTGACGAGACTATTCTGGAAAGCTTGTATTATAGAGAAATCTTTCAGGAATGTATGTTATAGAATTACGAATGTGTGAATCTTCGTTCTTTGATTGTGCGTAGAAATTAGTCGAATGCCTTTTTCTTCTTCTTGGCTATAGATTAAAGAGACGAGCGACTGGACTGCGGATTTTTATGAAATACATCTGGAATTTGACGATTAGATTCCGGTTAAGGGCAGGAAAGTGTCTATTTATGGTACTTGTACCAATAAAAGGGAGAGGAATGTGGATTTTACGAGTCTTTTAGGGTCTTGGGAATCCTGTTATTTTAGGTTTATGAAAATTCTTCTTCTGTGTTCCTCTTTTACGTGTTTGGTAGATTATCTTCTATTAGGAACGGTTATTGGCCTACGAAATTGTGAATGAAACGCGTCGGATGCACCTCCTGAAAGAAAGAATAGAAGAAAGATACGTGAAAATTTGTATCCTAATGAAATATACAAATCGCAGATCATTTCGATGACAACTATCTCTTTCCTCGTTATCATGTCAAAAATTTCACGAAAAAACATACAAAAGGCACAAAAACAATTTCAAACCTCTTTGTATACACCTCCGATACGCAAAAGAAAAATGAATCAAAATTGATAGGTACTTTTCTTCACTATCAGGTAAAAAAATTCCCAAAGTATCATATCAAACCATACAACATCCTCGAATATCATACCTTAAAAAATCTCCTAAAAAAAGACCTAAAAACATCGATTACAAAAAAAAAAACAATTCCAAACCTTTATACGCACCTGCTGCACACCGAAAGAAAGATACGTAAAAATTCAAAGGCTAAAAACGAACGAGATACGTCTGTAACAAGGTACACGTGTCACGAATGATTCTGAGTTTTCTCCCGAACGAAACAGGAGATTTTTTTTTCTTTTTTTCGCTAACGAGAGGTCATGGCCTTTTTTTCAGGGTGTCACTGCGCTTCACATCGCGGTTAGTGACAGGAACATGCCAATGGTGGAATATCTCCTGACTCATTCGGACATCGATCCGGGTGACACGCATCTACACGCCATCAGGGACAACGAGATAAAAATCGCCATGATTATTTTGAACAAGCTGAACGACCTATCACCCGGATTGGAGTACGCCGGTATAACGCGAAGCGCCGATTTTCCGGAAGAAGCCACGCCACTGGCGATCGCTGCTCAATACGGACACTTCGAGATGATCAGTATGCTTCGAAACAGGCTTCACTTCCTTCCGAAACCTCATCCACCTAGCTGCAATTGCGAAGAGTGCAAGTAGGGAAAAAGAAGAAAAAGAATTAATCAATCTTATGAGTAAACGGACCCTTTTACGCTGAACCCTATAGCAACTCACGATGATTCGAAAGTTAGAGAAAATCGTAGTCGAAACATTTTCATCTTCGATGAGATTCAGCTCAGCTCGCACTCGGTATATTTTATTTCTGCTGTTTCTTCCACGATGCTTCCTCGTGGCTTGTCAAATGTAGCGTGTAACGTAACTAATATTATTTTAAATATTTATTTACTGTTCGTGGATGGGTATTTTATTCAGAAAATTTGGTTTCTGTTACGTCCACGTCAGAGTCAAAGCGTTTTGAAGATATTTGTATCTGCAACGATCCTATCGTCGTTGTTTAAATTACCATGAAGATGTAAACGATCCGCGAGAACCTCGTTTCTTGCAAATTTTTATGTTTTGTCTCTGATATGGATCCGCCAATCGACGAAAATATCGGTAGATTCGGTAGATAGATAGATGGATTTCTCTAGATTTATTATTTCAAGAGGATCGGAGAATTCGTTTTGCCCGACCAAGTGGTTTGGAAGTTTTCTGCAAAATAGCTATAAGATTAAGAAAATATTGTAGCTTGATAATTTTAATAATTTTATAACGTAAGAGCTGTTCTATGTGTTAGAAACTTTATACGCGATAAGGGTAACAACATCCTGGGAAATCTGTATACTGCGTTTGACTAACTTTTTGTAATTTTGTGGATTGGACAGGGTTCTGCATAACTGGGCCTGATTAACTGTTACTAATTAATTAACTAATTAATTGTTAGTAATTGTAA
Source organism: Bombus soroeensis (assembly GCA_014737365.1). NCBI lineage: Eukaryota > Metazoa > Arthropoda > Insecta > Hymenoptera > Apidae > Bombus > Bombus soroeensis. The sequence continues at coordinate 981,607 of JACXIL010000186.1, forward strand.
ATTTTGATAACCAACGATTATACCGCGCATCTTTACGCGTCCATGGAGAATCTGTGAAGAATTGTAGTTTCGTAAAAGGAAAACGAAAAGAGTTTCGATCAAAGAAACGAAGTTAAACTACGTTCTTGTTCGATAGCGTAGAAGCGAACGAGAGAGGAGTGACATTCTTGCGATAGAGAAATTGCGATTATTCTCGTACAAGGCAGTAGCAAATCCAGCGTACATGTGCCAAATCGTCGACGATCCGATTTTGGAAGCGTTCAATTTGTCTTACGAGCTACAGAATGCGGCCACCTTCGTCAGAGAATTTTACCACGATTACATAGAACTCGCTGAGGTTATTTTCCTTTTGAAGATAAAAATCCATTAATCAGCGTGCCATTCTCTTAGGATAAATTTATCGTAGAACGTGTCATTCTCTTGGAAGAAATTCTTGTAGAATGTATCGTTCGTCTATCGAATAAGTTCTAATAGAATGTGTCGTTGTTTTCGTAGAACGTCATGCAGTTCGCGACTGATCTGATCGATTGCGCCAGAAGCGTGGACGAAGTAGAAGTCATCTTGAAACAGTCTACTGGATTTGCCCATTCGTATAAATTTATATACCCGAGGCTATTGTTCGCGCTGCACAACACGCAGAGAACCTTTGTGGCTCATCCTAATGTACAACAGGTTGTAGATAGTAATCAATACTTTGTAGACATGCTTGTATACTATGTAATAGTACTTTAGAAAAATGGCTTTAATTTAGCGAAAGAATTCTTAATTTGACGATGCCGGAAAAATTAATTCTAAATGCGAGCTACGTCAGACTGTCTTCATAATTATCGAGTAAAATTGTATCGTTTGGCGAGAACAATGTGACGATTCAAAATAGAACTGTTTTAAAACAGCGAGAAATATACGTGAAGAATATTTCGTTAGAGATCTTCGAAATCCAAAGATTATTAGTCAAATTAGGAAGCTTTTTCCATTTCCAAACGATCTATATTAATCGCAAGAATTATCCACCTTTAATATATACCTAAATATATTATTATTATTTATTATTATTTTAGTCCGTGTAGTTTCGACTTTGGACGAGCTTTCGGTTTTACCTCTCTTATCCACACTATTGTATTGCACTCCCTTAATTGTTCTGTCTCTAGAACTATGGTCACTTTTGGGCCTCTGCCTCCTTGCTGTTCTTCCTTATTGTCGTTCCTCCCCGTCTCGCGTTGCCCTTCTCTTCTCTATTATTGTTTTTAGTTCTTTTAGTATACCTAAATATATTATACACAGTTAGAAAATGAAGCACTGTAACGACAAGCGTAAATAGCTTCCCTCTCCAGTAAAAGTTAAACGTTAGTAATACCATATTTATAAATGCTGGTATATTTTTAGTAAATTACGAAAGCCAACAATTTCGACCGATTTGTTAATCCTCTGTTTAAAGACACCACGAAATTTGAATTTGCAGTTAATTACGAGCAAGTGGATCGACGGTTGGTACGAGTGGAAGATCATGAACCCGTGGATGAAATCTTTATTCATACTAATGCGAGTCTTCATGCTACCGGTGATTCTGGTAGTGGTTTTGGTCGCTCCAAATTCAAAGAGGTCGAAATTTTGGCAATCACCGGTCAACAAGTTTATTTCATCCACCGCCAGTTACTTGGTGTTCCTGTTGATCGTTTTTCTTCAATCAAACGTAGACAAAACCGAACAGCTTCGTGGACCGCCTAACTCTGGTATACCCTATTACCTGATATCGACACATCGAACAGAAATCGAACAGTAGCGCCTTGACTTCTCACCTCCGGCTGCTTCCTCAGTATACGTCTGGGTTTTGATAATTTACGTGATGTCGTACGCCTGGTCGTTGATTCGTATGTGCATAATACACGGGCCGAAGAGATTCTTCGCTGGACCGTGGTATTGGTATGACTTTGTATGTCGACTAAATAGTTTATTAAATTTATATTGTCAATGGACGACATATGAAATGAAAATTACTTCGTGTCACATTTTATTTTCGTTTCACTTCGTAATCGTACCGCTTTTCATCTTCGTTTTACTTCGTAATCGTATTACTTGGTATTACATCGTATTACTTTGTATTACTTTGTATTACGTCGTATTACGTCGTATTATTTCGTATTACTTCGTATTACTTCCTCCTGTATGACTTTTGTACATTAAAACTATCGAAATTTCTCAACTTATGCCGTATTCTATATAATCACTAGACTGCGCTCTTTATGAGATTTATGAGAAGATTTATGAAAGTGTAAAAATATACAGAATGCAGATAGTATGCAAAGATATATATAAAATGTCCAATGTACAGCGCATGTTATGTTTAACTTCCACTCTTTCAGTTGCATTTTAAAAAATCTAAAGTTGCATAGACATTGGCGGTCAAATAACGATATATAATGACGAAAACATAGGATAAATAAGTTGTAATTATTTCTGTTTTATTTATTATTCGATTCAAACCTAAATCTGAGAACTTGAGGGAATTACACGTTCCTGTGTAACAACAATGAAACCAAGCGATTTTTATGAATTTTTCTTTATACTAACTACTGATCATATGAGACTAGACCTTTCGTAATGATGATGTAAATAGATAGTCTTGGAATGCAATCTCACGTATGTGATCGAAATGTAACTTCATTTCGTTAAAACATTGACAAACATTAAAAATCGAAAATTGAAATATCAAAAGAACTTTCTAACGAAAGCGTAACATTTTCTTCCATCTTCTATTCTACATTTCTGCGTTCTACTCGCGCAAAACTATTTTCAATTTTCCATTGATTAATTTGTCAATTATTCGATCGTTCGATCGAACGACGTTCCATTATGTCACACTATTTTTCTAGTAACAGTTCTGTATTACCACTTTAACGAAAAAAATTTGAAACGATGACAGGTTCGAGATGATCATGATATCCCTTTTTATTCTGACCTTCCTGTATTGGATAACTGCTGCGTTGGACGTGAGAATAAATGGTCAGCTCGAATTGGAGAGGAAATATTGGAACCAGTACGATCCCACATTGATCGCCGAAGGAATTTACTGTCTGGCAACGATAATGGCCTTCCTGAAATTATTGTACATCTGTCAGCTGGACTATCATCTGGGCCCACTTCAACTTTCTCTCGGGCAAATGATCAAGGACGTTGTCAAATTCATCATTCTCTTCAGCATAATCATTTTTGCATTTACCGCTGGTAATACTCGTAATTTATCAAAGTTTCTTTTTCTATAAATCAACGCTTACTTTCTTCTTCGTATATGAGCCATAATACGATATCTCCAGTTTAAATTTATACCGAAAATAAAAGTTATTTCCCTGGAAATATCCAACATAGAGCTTGTTCGATTTCGCCAGATGAAGTTAGAGGAATAGAGCGAATTTTCCTCTGTTTAATTAACAAATCAATTGATGTTAAATAGAAATATATTGAGATTTATTCAAAAAATTTATTAAAATTTATCGAATAGAACGTTCAAGTTCGATGTATTTAGTAAGGTTGGACAAAATTGACGCTGGAAAATATCTGATCTGTAAATTGCAAGAATAAGATTTGTTCGTCGATATTGTAGACAATTAATGGAATTGTTTGTCATTGTCGTTCCTTTAGGCACGTGTAGACTTTATCAATATTACGAGGATATGGTTCAAATCGACGATGAATCGAAAATCAAGACCCAACAGGTCAACTCGTTCGTTAATTTCTCATCCACCTTGAAGACTCTTTTCTGGGCACTTTTTTGCATGAGCCCCATCGAAAGCGCTGATGTGATAATTGAGAACCTTCCGGGAGAATCGGAGAACGAGACCATCATCAATCATCACATGTTCACGGAGATTATTGGCTATATAGCCTTCGCCGGTAATAAGCTTATCTAAATTTCCTTTTCGCTTCGTCGGGAAATCCAGATAAAGTTCACTTGAAATTCCAGTCTTTGTCTTCCAGAAGGATATTTCCATTTATTGATTACTTTAAATTTGTACTTTAACATCGTAGTTTGTAATTTATAACATTACCGATGTTCGTATCGCTTTAATATCTGATAAATAAAGTGAAAATAAAATAAAGTGAAATACTCACGACTTAACAACACGGAAAAATAGGGAAAACAAATATGTATCTTTTAGTTATATGATATTACGTTTAATTTTAATTTACTTTTAACATTTACTTTACATTTACTTTTAACTTTTCTTCGGTTTCTTAGAATGGGAAAATTTGCAATTTTTTCCTTTTGGGAGGGAGGCGGGATATAGGATAATATTTAAAATATCTCCTGCTATTTTTCCACCTTAAGTTACTAATGGAAAATGAGTAATAAACATGTAAAATCTTTTTAGTAAACACAGCCTGCAACATACAAGATTTAAAAGAGATCAAAGTACATTTAAAATACGCGAAAGGGAATACTACGTTAATATGTAGATGACATTATGAGGAAGGAGTACAAAACAATTTATTACGGCTTTAATTAAATTTCGTATTAAATATCATTCTGCCTCCCAGTTTAATGAAACAGAAATATATGTATGAATTTCGCGTATAATTTATAGGTAGTTATAAGGATCGTTAACGTGTTAAAATAAAATAAATATTAGTATTTTCACGTATAATATAAATGATAAATTAAGAGAAAAATACCTTCCAGACATAAATTTATTATTTGCCTTCTATTATTGATCTTTAAAACAAAACTTTCATACACATACTATTTCGATGTTTTAAATATCATTTTTGGAAAATTATTCCGAAAGGTATCTTTTATTTAACAATATATCTTTGCTCTTTTTGCGCTCTGAATAACTCCACCGTGATTTCTCTTTTTCAGGATTCACCTTTATCGGTGTGATCGTGATACTGAACATGCTAATTGCATGCATGTCCAACACGTTGACGGAAATCACAGAGAACGTGATCGTGGAATGGACATTCGGGCGAACTGAAGTTCGAAAGACAATCGATAGTTGCTTTTTAACTCGGAAACAGTAGATTCTAGGATCAAACTAATTAAATATCCGCTTTTCAGACTTACGTCGATTTCATGCTCACGACCACGCTCCCACCGCCATTTAACATTATTCCAACGTACGTTGGTATTCAACCAATTGTCGAGTACCTAAAAATATGGCTGAAACCAACGTCGAACAAGCGTGCACGATGGGATCCACATCACTGTTTTTATATCGTTAGTAAATTTAGAATTTAGTACAAGTTTCAGCGCTATTGGTACAAATATACAAACAACGTTTTTGTATATTTTGTATCTTGAACAATTTGAAAGAAGACAAGCTTACCGCTTCTTTAGAAGTATCAGGTTGTCCGAAATGTAATGTCTCTTTCGTTTTATAAGGAAATAATAGATGCACATTTTTGTTTCTATTTCCACCAGAACAAAATGGTGAACAAATACGTGATTCAATAAAATAATATAAAACAAAAGATGTTGTGCATCTATTTTTGTCTTATAAAACGGAAGAAACTCCTGGGACAACCTGACATTTGTCTTTTTATTATTTGTGACCAAGAATCTTCTACTACTATATCGAAATGAGAAAATCGCAGGTCACTGGATCATTTATAATGGTCATATTTATGTTTTGTAAATATACATTTATCGATTAAGAAATTCTTTTTACGAAGAAGATCCGTTAAACTGTTGTTTAAACTGGACTACGAATGAATTTTGAAACTTGTTCTTAATACGTATTTAAATTCGTGGCTGCAAGCTTCTTTAATTTGAGCTTGAGTTCGATTATTCTGTTCAGAACACGCAATCCCTTTAACAATATTTCTTTTCGATAAAAAATATTTCATAATATGAACGTGATCGACGTAACGATGAATTTTAAATAACAATGACCATCAAGCCGCTTGGCACGAGAAGAAAAGGAAATTTGGACAATCCTCTTGTCTTGCTGTTACAAATGAAGACTGCAAGGGAAGTACATCATAAATCACGTTTTCCATTTTTCACGTGAGAAAAGTTTCACAGTTCAGTAATTTCGTATTAGCAAAATTGTTTTCTTACTTGATTTACATTCCATTTTCTTCACAATGTTAAAAAATGCCATTTGTCGTAATAGAATTAGAATAATTAAATCGTCTTTAAATTACCCTTGGTACTTTACAAAACATCGCCAACCTGTCGGCTAATTTGAAAAGAATCACATCCTCTTTCCTTCGATCTTCAAATATTTTGCTGCTAAGAGCAGTGCATTCTAACAGAACCGGATCTCTATTTATTGGTAGGAAACCTTGACAGAGGAAAACAACGATGATTTCTCGATAGTGATGTCGCAGTTGGTACAGCGTTACTTCCGGAAGAAGGATAAAAAAATGGAGGAGAACGAGGTGGAGAAGGTAACGAAGGAGATCGTGGAGCTGAGAAATCTTCTAAGAGACGCTCTCACCACTGTTTGATGAAACAATCAACGAGGCCAAATTGATTTCTATGAGCTTCCCGCCGAGCTACTTGATGAGCATCCTCGACTGTCTTAACGTCGAACGAGCAAACAAAAATCGTCGTCTTCTCTTCTCGCGCGACACGTGGGCGCGGAATCGTCGAACGAAGATCGTAATTAGCAGATAAATCGAAGAGAAATATCACAGCCTTGGGAAAGCACTGACAGTCTGCGCGTGAATTCAATTCACTGTATTGGCGAAGAGCGCGAAGCATTCGTCAAACGAAGAAAGAATTTCTTCCGGATTCATCGATCTCCTCGGAGGAATTCCATTCTCTTTTCTCATTCAAGATTCCTGCTTTTTGTTTGAATATCTTTGACGAGAGCAGAGATTGAAATCCTGCGAAAGTCGTAGTTAAACGATGCAAGTAATGGAAAAACGATCGAAATTAAGGATAAGGATGAATTATTGTAATAAACTGTAGCTATAGCGGATCTCTTGTGCAATAAAATGTATTTCAGTGCCGACGATTCGCTGATGTATTATTCATGCATAAATTCGGCCTTCTTATTATCATAGCACGTCTGGTTGTTTCAGCGGAATGGAAATTTTCCATTACTACGTGACGTTTTCATGATGTGGAAACGCTGGAAATGTTATTGGCTTTGTTACGATGAAAACGCGAGCTCGTTTGATGCCTGCCATACATTACGCTGTAATAATATGTATACAGAAGGATACTTGTAACCCGTCATTGGCAAAATTCACATTCGTGCGAATCATTAAATTTGCGTATTTTCTTGAACATTACGGAATACTGTTCCTCCTTTCTTGCGATTTCAACTGTTGTCCACAACGTGTAATATCGTAGAAATTAGTCGTAGTTGACAGGAAAGGCGAATTTGTTGAATATTCCAATTGTAAATTCCAATCTTAAATTCAAATCCGAAAATAGATCTCTAGCCAGTAGTTTCGTCGGTTTTATATATTTTCTTTCTTTTTCAACTTTCATAACATAAATTCTATAGCGCAAATAGTACTTTAATTCCGTTCGGTGGAATACTATTGCGTTTTACTCGCATATTCTATTTGTCTGTCCTATTTCGATTTCTGTTTGCCAGCTTCGCAAATAAATTCAGCCGGCGTACACGGCGTCTCGTTGGAAACATTAATCGTGTTGAAAAATCCCATTAACGAAACGGTTGCAGCTTCTGTTACCGTAAGAATTCGCCGGTAGTATCGACATGGATTTATTTAGAACGTCAGCTGCCGCAAATGAAACAGAGAAACCACTTTCAGGATCCATCCATATCAACTAAGTGGGAGGAATCTAATCCTGTGGTCGTTGCGTGAAGCCTATTTCCTGTGGCGAGTCCGTGGATGAAAGAGAACGTATTTATACGACGTAGGAAAGAACGCGCGTACTCTACCAGGAATACCCAGAAACCCCGTGAATAAGAGGGTTTAACAACCCTTCGCAGTCTTGCGGAATATTCAGGACTCTATGACGACGATTTTTCTGTCCGTCTTGTAAGAAAAGACGGCTTAAAAGCTCTTTCCACTAGAGAGCTTCGCCTCTTCGGTTGTTTCGATCTCGAAAAGCATAGCACAGCTATGGGGTGAAATATGCCTGGCGGAGAATTATGAGTAAAGAGCGATAATGTTGGCGGAAATTAAAATATTTGTCAAATACAGCTTGAAATGAAATAGGAAAATTTATAACGCGTATTAAAATTGAGTGCACTTTTTCTAAAAATTACGCTTCTTAATGCATCAGAGAATGAAACGATGGAACCATAAAACGTTGGCAGAAATTGAAATGTCTCAAGCGGAATATATAAAGTAGCTTTCAGTTGTTAAAGAATCATACTTGTTAATGTATTAGAGAATAAATTGATAAGGCTATACGTTGACAGAAATTGAAATTTCTTAAAAACGATGTAGCTTTCTTTTGTTTGAAGAAATCAGAATTATATTAAGCCCGAGGGTATATTCTTTGGAAAAATTATAGCTCTATAACAAGGGATAATTCATAGTAATTATTCATGGCTGAAGAGTTGTCATAGAAGATATTTCAGATATAATTCGTTCAGAATTTTGTTCTTCTTCGTTAAATTTTAAGTGAATATCAATAAAACTTTGCATTATATCGAAATGAAAAACCAGGGATAAATAGCTTACATTCCATCGAATAACCCAAAGGAAAATGTAAAATGTGAACTTTGTGGCCTAACTTTTTTATCGTTGAATCTTTCGATCGAACCACTTTCGACAAATAAATTTCTCGACGGAAGTCGCAATTCAGTTTCCTTTTTTCCTTTATTAAATAACATTATTTACCAAACAAAACTTGATGTTCAATTTTAGGAAAACGCCATTAACTTCTTCGCTCGTCGAATAATTCATTACATCGGCGAATGCCGGAGCTGTTATACGTAATTAAATGAAAGAAAGAAACTTGGCTGTGGAAAAATTCTCGCCTCATAAAATATCGCCTCTCGATGGAATCCGTGAAATATTCTTTTAACTCCCGGCCGTATGAAACCAACGTGTCAATGTCAATTACTCAACCCCTTCAATCGTCTCCACCATGTTGAGAGCGCTTGGGGCGAATTGAAATCAACGTCGACGTAAAATGTAAACATCATTAACTGTAAAACGCTGTAACCAAGAGCAACGTATTCGCCGAGCGAGCAAACCCCCGGAAATCGTATCAATCGATCGACGTCAGGAGCTAGGTAATGATTTGAGAAAGAAAAAGGTAAAAAATTGAAAAATAGAAAAAACAAACGAAGAAAGGAAAAACGTGTCACAGGAAGCATAATACGGAGATATAAGAATATAAACAGAGCACTCGAACGAATCGATACTCGAGCAGAAGCGAACCGAAGACTCGCGAGTGGAGTGAACTCGACCGTCTGAAATTGTCCTGGCGTCAGCTTTTTCTTTTTTTCTTTTCTCTTCGTTCTTCCTGACATAATATCAACATTTAAACAACGAAATTGGTCGCGCAGCTGGATAAGCGATATTCGATAAAACGAGACGCGTTCGTGTATCCATTAGCTAGCCGTAATATCGTAGATGAGCCGACGTCATAAGTGACAGTAATCTAGGACGCTCGCCGCTTCCCTCGATTATTGCTTTATCGATAGAACGTTCTTGACGCGAAAAGTTGCGATGGTTTCGCAATAGTTTGTATTAGATCACCGTTATATACGTAACAACATATTAGAATGATGAAGAAACAGTTACCGATATGGAGGATCGTAGTGGTGCAGGTCAACCCACTACAATTTCTCATAAAATAGATCTCGCAAAATTAACCTGTTTATCGTTCTAAAAGATTATCGTTGTTTCCATCCCTTGAAAAATGAACTATATTCTTTTATCTAAAATTTCACTTCCACGCTCATACACACGCGCGCGCCTCTTTATGTCGCTTGTCGTTGGAGGATTTAAGTAAAAACTGCAGCATATTGCGTCACATTCTTTAAAAGAAGACGTGAAAATTACTTGAAACAAACTTCCAGCCCTTCGAAGTTTCAAGTTGTTAGTCACATCTTTCCACGACCACGTCGGAACCTTAACCGCGCTTATAAAATCGAGCGAAAGAGACGAAGAAGAAGAGAGAGATAAGAGAGGCGAAAATAAAAAAAGGAAAGGAAAGACACAAATTAAAAAGGTCCACGCTGGCCATATTTCTCTCGATATTATCTCCGATGCACCAACGATCACGGCAATAATTCTCATATATGGGCAACGCGTGTACGATATATAAAAGTCCGGCCACTTATTTCGCCGTTTAGCGTCCCGATCGGCATTCCCGTCGCGCCAGCTTTCGCTTGCTGAAATATAAAACGACCGTGGAAAGGTGCATGTCACGCACGCCGCACCCCAAAGCTTCTCTTACACCCTCTAAATCCCGACCTCGCTTTGACGAGGTCACTACGCGCGCAATTCGAGTCCTCAAAAATTGCCTCTTTTCCAGACGACCACACGATAGCAACGATTACTGTTACTCGAGATAAGGGGCGGAAGAGACACTCGTTAAACGAGCGAGAAACTATGAACGAGGGATCTTGTTCGGTTCGAGAAAAAGGGAAGAGACAGGAGCTTCCAATTGGCCAACTTATTGAACTGCACGTAGGGTAATTATGGGAGAAATGGACTGGCATTTTCTTTTGCAATGAGCTCTGCCAGATAATATCGTGGAATATATTAGTTACGAGATGCAGTGGGGCGCAGACGATGCTTGCGACTTTACGAAATGAATCGACGATATTGTTAGTACATTTCTCGAGTGTTCATAGCAAACGGTTGACTTGAAACGAACGAAAGTCTGTTTCCGAGGAGATCAACAGGCCTCTCTCGAGAAAACTTGGAACTTCAAGCTGAACATTTAACGTGTAACTATTTTTCTAATACAAAAATATTGTACAATGTGTGTATTCTAACGAAGCAATAGAAAGTAGAGTATATTCTCCAATTACAAATGTAACTGCAGAAATCGTAGCAATTGCGTGATGTAACAGCTTTCTACAGATACGCGGAGGAATCCTTCTAAAATAAATTTTACCTCCAAATGGAAAGGATGTCGTTCCGCGTCTTCGTTTCAATGCGATAAAAAGAAACACAGAGGGACAAGAAATAAAATAGAATACAAATAAGTATTCACCAGCGTTCCTCCACGGCGGACCAACGATTTAAACCGACGACGATGGTCAGGAAAATCTCGGCTACAAAAATATCGGTTATAAAACGAAGAGACGATTAATGGATTGATGGAGAATATAGCAGAGCTAAAAGGATGACCACTAGTCAAAGGGACGCGAGTCTGATTCGTTGTTTCTGATAGACAACAACACAGCCATAAAGATAACGTGTATCGGTTAAAAACGTCGGTATGTACAAATATAGCAACGCGTGACGATAAACGATAGACAGATGACATTATTTGCGTGCCCCTATTGCCCGCCTCATTGATCATTAATCATCTTTTCAGGCCTGCAGTAATTTGTGCTTCGTTAAACTCGTCAGTAGTATATCTCGTTACTGTTCAGACAAACTCGGCTACATCTAGTAGTAGCGGCTAGTAGAAATCAGACTGGCACGCGTATGTGCCATAAATATCGGACGACGCTGATATTTCCAAGCGATATCGTTCGAATCTAATCGCTGGGAAATCATAAAAATATTTACGCGGCATTCTGACCCGACTTGTTTTCATACGCTACGATGCTTAATCGATATGACCGTTGTTATAAAGACGGACGAATAAAACAGCGTCAAAGAATAGACGGCATCGAGTTTATGGGATTTATACACATGGTGAAAAAAATAATGCATTTAGTAGTGGTTCACGCGAGATTGTCTAACGGATGATTCAGAGGAAAAATGGAAAAATTGGATGCTTATTGGCGGTAAAGGGAAACCCGAAAAAAGCAGAGAAATAAGAATTAATATGAACGAAGCCGTTATTCAAACGGTTTGTGTGGAATTGCTGGGAGTTTATAAATGTGCACTACTGCTGTTTGTATTTTAATGATCACGGAATGTCGTTCGTTTGTATTCTAGCTTCATTGGATTATTCACGAATAATTAAATAGGACGTGGTTTCTGTAAAGCTTTTCAACGTTATGGCTCAGGTCTTTTTCGTAATTTAAATTTCCTTTCTAAATTTAATCGTATGTTCCATTTGGGACTAAATCTAAAAAACAGAAATATTCCTAATATTTAGAATAGGATCCGAGTATTTTTGTCATAATTAATTTTGATTCTATTCAATTAATGTCGATCCAAATTTCTTCATTACATTTTTTTCAAATCAAATATCTGTCGTTTTAATTATTCGATTTCTGACTCTCTTTCCGATATTAATTTTACGTAACAGTGTTATAACTTCAATAAAATTATACGATATATAGAATGATAGACATATATTTACGGGGACCTCTAAACTATAAAGACAAAAGGTAACTTTGTCACACAACAAATTTAATTTAAAACAAAGTACAGCTCGAAGCCTTATCGTATTTTAATCATCGTCATAAACTTTTACGTGGTTATGCAAGTTCAGTTTTGTTTGCATAACAAACTAATTCCACTCGGCATACTTTTAATGAAAAACCCTGCGAGAAATTCAACCGTCACTTGGAAAATTGATTCTGCTATGGTTTTCGAATTTTTACATTCCAGGTAAAGATTTTTCATATTAAAGAAAAAAAAATAACAACGTAACATCGAAACTAAAATTCCTGAAACCTTGACGATAAAAAATCTTGTCGAATTTCGTTTTTAACGATAGAAAAACGATATTGATGATAGAAAAATGACACGGATAACATGCATGGTTAAATAAAATTTCAATCTTCAAATTAGAATCTTTCACGGAAATGTGCAAACGAGAAATTGAATAAATCTCATCGTTTGATCTATGCATTTGTTAATTCTACTTCGAACATGCTATTTTATCCTCGTCCATCGTTCCTCGTATACCTATACATATTAAAATTTAACGATTCTCGATTGAACCCTCTACGAATTTCAAATAAATCTTTACCGCGCATTCGCGATCTCCTAATGTAATATCGCGAATTCTGTTCAAAAATATGCAAACATAAGTGGAAAATATGCAAACACATGGCATATAATATTAGGTTGGAAACAATCGATGCCAAGTTCTAGTACGTGCTTAATCAGATTAGATGAGTGTAATTAATTATAAACTTTAGAGAGTGATAATTACAAAGTTCTGGCACAAACAACGGAACATTAATCCCAGTTGGGCACTAAATTGCTATTTAAATGTCGGATATTAAATTTACTGTCGTACGAATTTGCTTTGTCATTAGCTATTATAGCATTGCAAATTACAATTCGAAATTACAAAATGTATCCTATTATGCACGGATGAACGCGTTTAATGTTTCAATATTTTACTTGAAACGCGATGTTAAAACGATCGATCGTAAAAGTCAGTTTATAAAGTACGTTTATTATATCATAAAACAACTTTTCAATAAAATACGAATTCTGTGAGAGTAGAATTTTCTTCGTCAAGCATAACATTTTTCAATTCTTTCTCATCGAAGTTCAGGATATTTCGATATCTTACATTATACGCGATATTATTAGAATCATAGAATATGATAAACTTCATTTAGGTAAAATAAATTCATCGAAGTAGTATCTACAAGTTTTCCAAGTGACTTAACGAAAATCCAAGTCGAATCGACTATCAAAACCGTACATGGTTAAAATTTGTATTTTATAATTATTAAACAATAAGGTTAATAATTAACAATTAATAAATAACCAATAGTCGAATAATTATATTCAAAGACAACACGGAACCATTTCTTTCCGCGACATTTAACCGGTTAGCTGTTGCGATCACTTTGAAAAGTGTGTACCTAAAATGTGTCGCGAGAAGTAAGCGACGACGAGTATACTCGTCAAGCAAAGAGTACGTGTGTCTGTTCTAATATAGAATCAAGCTGCAATGATATCGCTGTTTTATTTTCTAATTTCATCACTGACAGGGCCATTTCTTCATGACGACTATACTCGTCAAAAACAGCTAACTGATCAACGACCATTGGTCGGTGTGCATCAATAAATAAATAAATAATATCAATAGTAAATAATTCTTTCCAAATTTTACACCATTCAATAGCGAACAAAAGTTAGCTTAAAGTTACTATGTAATTTATTCATATTTATGCATATTTTAATTATTTTTCTATTAGCTATCTTTCGCTCTATTGCCAAATACATACGTACGTATATTCATTGCTATATTCAAATACAATTCTGCTTGGTAAAATTATGGCACTTTTTGCACCACTTACTATCTAATTATCCTTTTGTCCACTATCATAGTTATCGCACTGAAAGAGTTAACGTCACGAATATTCCATAGAATAAATTTCCGGAAATCGAGGAAACGCATGAATCACGGTTTCAGACTCGTCTATCGGGTTATTCGTCGATTACTTTCGCAGTTATCCTACGGTGTATTACCGAGGGACGGATCGAATCTTCCCCAAGAGGATCGTAACGCGTAGCCCTGAGTTCTTCGTATTCGAAAAAGCTTACGACAGATAAGATTCGGTTATGGTATCGTAAATTTGATGTCAGAAAAGGGGACGATAAAATGCATCTCTCGCGCTCACGCAGCGCATCCAACAATTTCCATGGAATATTTACGTAAGATCGCTTCTATCTGTTCGCCAACAACTGTTTTGTCGAAAGCCATAAAACTAGAAGCGGAACGCTGAAGTCTTCGCTTTTATCCCGATTAATTGAAATCGCGTACCTACGAGGCAGTTATTTGTAAATAGAACAAATCGACACTAGTCGAACGACGATTTAATCGACGTTCAAGCCGTTCGAAATGACATAGAGGAGTGAATGACGCGTGGTTGTTTCGTGTGAGATTATCTTAACGATACGATGGATTTTAACAGGAAGAATCGCTGACGAGACGCGCGTGAAATCAAAATTGCAACGAGTTCAAGTCTGATCGAGATTTTAATCGACTATGTATTGTTTACCAAGTAGAACATATCGAATACCATTCACTAAACAATCGTAATTATCGTGCTGCCGGATGAAAGAAGGGCGCGACTCGTAAAGTGAGTGATAATTGTTGGAGGAAATGGCGATTGGTCTCGCTAGCACAGACAACATACTTTTACCAGTAGAAAAAGAAGATACGATAGAATCAAAATCGATTTATTCGCATCTTAAACCCTTTTTACTAGAGCACGTCGCGTATACGAATCGTTTCAGATTCTATCGCTATGCGTGTCCCTCTTGAGGGAGGAAGACGGTAGCAGAGGGTGTCAGAGGCGGAAACTGTGAGTGTGAGGATGCGCAAGATAAACCGGTCCTGCCCGACAGTCCTCGCGCGACTCTCGTGCTGTGAACATCGCTTGCTCGGCTTCCAATCAAGAACGAGTGTCCGAAACACTCGACGACGACGACTGAAACTTTTCTACGATTCACCGTCCAAAGTAACTTTCACCGGCTTCGACACCCTAATCGTTTTCGCGAGATATTTTGTAAGACTTGGCGAAAACGCTGCGAGCTTGCCACCACGGACAACATGAAGAGACCTAACTCGACGCACGTGACGATGGAAATTTTCTCGCAGATGAAAAGTGAGAAAGAAGTGCGGTCGAAATTTCAAATACGCACACGCGATGCGAACGAATGAAGAATCTGTCGGAGTAACAGGTCAGTTGATAGGCAGAGAAATTCCAGTGGATACGTTTAGCTCGAGCGATTTTCAAGTAGCTGCTTGTATCGGTTATAGCGTTGATCGTTCACGATCGTTGTTGGTCACGTGTTGATTACTGGTCGGATCTTTTTATGGACAGCAGGGGGTGAGTCGAGTGATTTCCGAAAGATTAAACAGAATTGCGAAAGGAATTAATTGGTTTAGGCAAAATTTGTTTCGTTGTACGTGCTTGGAAGAGCTTGAAATAAGGTTTATCTTGATTTTATTCATCTTTGCTCCTTTCTTTTATTTTTATTTCCCCCTTTTTGTTTTTTTTTTTTGTATTTTTAGTTGGATATAAGGCAGTGTACAGTTATATATTTATAGTTAGAGTGCTGGAGCGTTAACGGGTAAATGTTTAGTTGAAACTTGAAAGAGTCTCGATAGTTGCCAAGAGGAGTGAAATATGGTTAATTAAAGTGGTGTCTAAAATCAATATTTCCACGGTAAAACGTAATTTTCTGTTTGCAGGTAACTTAACTACCTGTCAAATACGCCTTGACATAATAAATGTAATTACTTTGCTACATACATACAATTGTTATATAACGATCGATCGATCTTAAGTTCTTGCTACTTTTTGACGAAACGAATCATCGATCTTCGAGCATTTCATTTCTCTTTTCTTCCAAAAAGCAGTGATTTCCAGTAAAATGTAGAGAACGAGTGACTCGACGGAAACGAGCAAACTTTCTAAGCGAAAATAACAATTTTATGAATACGTACATCAACATTCTTTTTCGACTTTGAAAAATCTGAATTGCCAAACTATTTCCAATTTCTCTTTGCAAATACTTCTAGGGAACCTGCCAGCTCCTGGTATAATCTATCGAACAAGTTGCTCCAAGAACAAATTTCCAAACAATTTTCTAATTCGCACACACCGACTCTTTTTCAATTACGAAAAGCTCATTACATTTTCTCGCCAAACAGTCGTAAAGGAAGCTACACCAACGCTCGATAAAATGCATTCGAGTTCGTCGACCGCCCTGATGATACCTTCCCGAGAGTTGAGAAAGTCAAAACGATAATTCATGAAACAGGTGTCGGCGTCGATATTACTCGACGCTAGAAACGGTGTCACGAAAACGAAACGGAACATCGTTGAAACCTGAAGCGTCTTCGAGGTACATAATCAGATAAATAACCAGTTAGTTGTTGCGATCTCTTTGAAAAGTACGTAAGTTTCTACCTAAAATGTCTCGGAGAAAGTAAGCGACGACGAGTATACTCGTCAAGCACAGAGCACGTGCGACTGTTGTAACGAAATGTTGAAAAGAATTAAGTTGTAACGAAATCACTGTTGTACTGTTTAATTTTATTACTAACAGAGCTCGTCGTAACGCAGACATTGTCATATTTTTCATGACGAGTATACTCGTCAGGAATAGCTAACTGGTCAAAAGAATGAAAACGAGGTTTGGGGGCTAGAGACTGTCGAGATCGTTCTAGCAGCGTTCAACGCTGCTATATTTCAACGAATTGAATGAAATTCTCTCGCTGTGTGACGCGGCGGAGTATCGCAATTTCGTCGGTGAGTTTACTCACCGGTTCGTGGGAGAAATTTACATGCAAATGGTCGTACTCGGGTCGTCGGGAAAGGAGAAGACGTTTCTCGTCAACGGCCAGCCTCGCGACTGATACGCTGGAAATTGCTGATCTGCGTCACTGGAAAATTCTCAGATGCGTTACATCGTTACAGCTCGAGCGACCGAATCGAGAAGTTTCCGCTTCTGAAGACGAAAACCGAGAAGAAGACGAATTTTAAAAAAATATCCTTCGCGCAACATCAGAGGAATGGATGATTATAGAGGAAATCAGCATTTGAATAGGAGAATCTGTACGTCTCGAGACACGTTCGCAAATGTAAGGCTGTATCACGTATATGTTTTATCGTTTGCGTATTTTGGTTTCTTAAGTTTTCGTTGTAATCGTGTCGTTGGAAAAATTTGGTTATACTACTGGGTGGCTTAGAAGTTTTAATACGTCTGTTCAATATATTCCTCTGTACTATTTTTTGGAACCAACCCGTGTAATGTGCCATTTTGTAACATTCTGTAGCCTCCAATTTGTACTCTTTGATATTATATATTTCATTTGATTGATTAATTGTCATCTATCTCATTATTTGTTTGGGAAGGACTATGGAAAAATTGAAAATTCCTGTACCTTCGCGTCGCTAATGGAAGCAGGACTTCAAACACTATGCAATTTTCTTTGTCACTCCTGCTGCCTAATTAATGCTGTTTTAAGGGCTACAAGTGACATATTACTTTGTCCATTCGAAGAGATAGCACAATTAATATACTACAAGAACGCACGAAATTATGGGCCATTCTACTATATCAACGATCACGACAATAACAGAATTATTATTGAAACTGCGATTATTTACTGAATATATCGTCCTTAAAATCGAATCTGGTTATAATTTAGTTCAACAAACAATTGATCTTTCATTTAGGGATTAATTGTGTCCCTCGAAATATCCTCGATTTAATAGTAAAATTGATATTAATTCAAGGATATTCGTAACGAGGACTAGCTTTGTTGATCATTTTCTTCTTTCAAAAGGGGAAAAAGCGCAATTCGATCTTCTAATTTTTCTCTAGTTTCTTTATATGCATTTGAAATGTAATGATAGATACAAAATGCAATTTTTGTGCATTCACGGTCCATGAAACGACAAGCGAGTTAAGACAAGGAGAGACTTGAGCTTCAAAGGAAGAAAAAAGAAGGAAGAATTTCATTACGGTCCTTATCTGGCCAGCCTGAATACAAAAGAATGCAAATACACGTGATCTCGTTACGTAGAATATTGTTCTTGACAGAACTGTCTCTTACTCAGACAATTCAATGCGGGCTGGACGTGACACTGATCGCCTCTATAATTATTAATATCCCTGAAAACAATATATACGATATTTTAATCCTTAATAACATAAATAAGTATCGAACACTATATTCTGTTAATTCTACGAATGGAAGTACTCGAAAATACAACGAAGAACGATCGTTCATTAAATGGCCTGAAAAATCCAATTACACTGTTATATTAACAATCACGATAACCACGGAATCGTAAGTGAAATTACAATTGTTTATTCAACATACCGTTGTAAATATCGAATCTCGTTAACGAGAATTCAAATTCAAGTTATCATAGAATATAGAGAAATATCGTGCTTTTTGTCTTCAATTTTAACGAGGGCCTTTTCAAGCTGATTACACTGTCCTGTTGGAATACGTTTCCACTTGTTAGTGAAACTACGAATCCGATTATAAATTTTCCCTCCCATTTCAGTCAGTTTAATTGAAGCATCAACGATATTTGCATTCTCGTTACGCTGCTATAATATATTCTTAAATTAAGCAACGCGAACTCGCGCGGATATTTATTATCTTATGGAAATAAATTACAAATAATACAAACAGATACGCTAGAACCGTCTCGCCAGCCGTCCGATTATTTCGTAACTTTAATTAATCGCGGCTTCGAGAAGGAAAAAGAAACGAAAGCTAACCATTATTTCGTTACAGGCGAAATAATAGAGGGTATCGAAGCAAACAATTTTTCAACGATACCAATGCCATTGTTGCGTTTGAAGGCTAGAGTTATAGAAGCTGGTTTGCATGTCAGAATGGTAAATGCTGGCTGTTAAGTAATATATAGGCTACAGCTATATAGGCTCGTACATAGGAGTAACTGTTCATAAAGGGTGGATAGTTTAACCGATAGTTTAATCGTTGGGCAGAATAATTCAGAATACAAGGTAACAAACAGCTACTACGCTTGCGGACATGTAAAATATAAATTCGTAGGAATATATTTTATTTTCGATGTTGTGAAATATTTTTGCATAAATATTCCTGCGAATATCGCATCGCACGCGTGCGATTTACAGTTTCTCAATTTCATTTTACTCGTCCATCGTAGGTAGGTAGTATTATTATCTGTCAGATTTTGAATCAACGAACAAAATTGTAAGGAATTATTAATTCTCATTTAACGCTCATAAGCAAACGAAATTTTAATTACCGATAGGATCGATACGAATACCTCGTACTTTCCAATTATTAAAATTACTCTTCCAATGATATTCTACGCGATAAGATCATTAAAATGTTGAAGAATTATTTACAATATAAAATCCACGTGAATACGACATAACATTCGCACAACATGTAATATACAATTGCAAAAATTCTCTGAAACTTGCGAAATCGATCTCTTTTGCTCCCCGAAAAAGAGAACGAAAAATATAAACAAACACGAAGAGGTGTAACAACACAGAGTAGAGAGAAACGTAGTGGATGCGATAGACATTGAAATTTAACGAAGCACGGTATACATGTGGAAAAATGGTAACGTGTAATTCGATTCTGGAGAAAGTAGACCGCTGAACTAAATTTTTCCGAGAATCGATCAAACCCATAGAGGACCATCGGGAAGAAGCAAAACAGAAAAGCGGAGAACAGTTTTCTAATCCGATGATAGGTATTTTAATGCGCGGAATAAACGCGTGGTGTCCGTCTATTGAAGAGGAACTAGAAGGAGAACGACGGAAGCTTTTTAACGTCCATTTAAACTGTGAAAACATTTGACGCGCGACGAGGATCGGAAGCGCAGTGAAAACACGGATAAAATGAGAGGTTCGCAGAGAGACGGAAAATTTTATCCGCTCGCGTTATTACATTAACATGATGCATTCTCCGTGTTATTACGTCGTGTTGTCACCTTCTTCGTATCATCCTGCCTCCCTTTTAATCCGCACGATATTAAACACGAAACATGCCGCGTCCTTGTTTAAACTTTGCCGACATTTTTAACTATTACAGACTGTCCTTCTTTGTTCTCGCATTTTTTACGCAGCGACTTTCTTGTTCCATAAAACATTTCGAAATTTCATTGGGATCATATCGGTGAACTTTGAAATCAATTGGAAAATGTATCGAAGCTTATTAATGTAACAAATAATCGACTGTTGAAATATTTTTGTAATCTGTGCGAGATATATATTCGTACTAAATATTTTGTAGCTTTTATATACATTTTCAAATCTGTTTCAAACCGTGATAAAACAATAAAAATAATCGAGACTCGTAACATCTCGCAGGGTTGCTAGTGAAATTCCAAAATATTTCGTATAATATACTTATTAAAATATAATACAACATAATTATAATATATTCTAATATATGTACAAGCTTTTGTATTCACGTAACAAGTTGAACTCGCAACAGAGAGCAACTCAGGGATTTAATATCCCAGACATTTGGTTTGAAATTTCACGAACGAAGGATTTCGTGCGGGTAAACGAACGATGTAAATCCTTTGCGAGCTGCGGCGGTGTCTTTAATGAGATATGACAATAATTCCACCAGTTAAATTTCCTAACTGCGATCTGAACGCGACGACATAAACTACGAGTGTAATCCGTTCTAATTAATTAAAGCAACGTTTAACGATAAGGTTCATCGTGACGCTACCGTCGATCTTACTGCGATGAGGATGAGATTAATTTAAAATTGGTCCGAATTTATCGAGAAAATTCGACGGAAGTGAACCTTTAACGCTAAACTACGAACTTTCCATTGGATTTCATGTGCGTGACATTTTCTTATTTTTATCCTTTTCCAACATCGAAAAAATTATCAGCTACAGACGCAATTCGTCTTAATTTATCGAAGGAAAGCTTGGTATTAACTTTGATTTACGAGGCAATATTAATTGAAGAAAAACAGAGTGGATTAGCGAAAATAGATTTGCCGGTCGACATGATTTATCTTCCAGTTAAATCATTCTCCATCTGTATCGTATTAATCTCCATAGCGATTATTACATTAATGGTCCGTTTTATTCTGTTATTCTTCTATCGGTCTTCTAAGAATTTTGAGAAGCGTTTGCTGAAACGTGTTTAAAGTTGAAAGTTATGTTTGTAAACTTGATTTAAAAAATTAGTAATGAAAAGAAAATAAGACAGAGTGTCGTCGTGGTTAACGCAGAATTTTCATTCGTTTTTTCAAATTTCATAGTTACCATTGTAAAAGCTTAAACGTTCTCGTTCGTGTCTTCCCTTGCGTCTTCAACTTTCTCTCTGTAAATACTACTCGTTATAATAATTCTGAAAGGAAGTGAAATATAGGTCACCTAGTATTCGCACAATAATCAAAATTTTTATCGTAATAATTAGCCAAATTTTCCAATGGATATCGATATCTTAATGAACAAAGTAAGTTGATGAAATATCTTAAGTGTATTTAAAATTACACGTTATGTATTTTAGAGAGCAAAGATGAAGATAGGAAACGAAAAATGACGTACATACGCGTCCTTGTTATTTTAACGAGCTGCTATCTCGTGTTATTGAAAAACAACGATAAGTGATAAGTTCGTACAGAATTATTCCAAGATCTTAATCAACGCGTTGATTCTATATAATTCATTTTAACGTCATAATGAAAAGATCTGAATTTGAATGGGCCCAAATGTGTTATTACACATGGGATCAGATATTTTATCGTATAATTATCATACTATAGGGGCAAACCGGTCTGCGTTGAAAATCACGGTAATTATTATCGACGACCGAAGTTATACTGCAGCTTTGTACCTGTGTAATCGCTAGCCACAGACAGCGTGCTCCCTTGTAACGTCGGTTATTCGATGAATACACAGTAATCGATTAATTGTCTGCATAAACATACTCGCAGTAGCAGAAATTGCAAAATAGTGGTCCTGCTGCATACGGATTGACCGACGCGATGAGGAAATTACATTTCTAGGCAATTTCGAGAAATAATTTCAATTCCAGACGCCAACGATATTATTATTTTCCGTTGTATAGGATAATAATTTAGTCAAAATACTCTGCACTGTTAAATAATCTGATAGAAAATAATATTAATTACATGCTAATTTCTTATCGCTCGTAGTGCTTTATTACAATTAGATAAAAGTCAGAACATTAATTATATAGTTTGACTAATTATATATATTATCTGTTATTCTACTATTCTACTATTATTTAAGAAATCCTCTAACATTTCTTTAAAACCAGTCGTCCTGCAAATAAAAAAATGTTACCAATTAAATCGAACCAGTTAATGAGATTGAATTTCAGTAAATAATACATTTTTCCATGAATATTAGAACATACGATTTTCCGGTTATTCCAAGGACTTAAATGTATGTAGTACAGTTTGTACGAAGTTTCAGCGACAGACTTTTCTTTGATATTAAATTAAGAGATTTTGTAAAACATGAAGGTAAAGCGAATAAAAGGACACGGAAACTTTAGAACGAAAGGAGACTCAGTCGGATGCTCAAACTTTGAAGTAACACGCATGAGAAAGAGTATGACTAACGTAACGTCAAGTTCATTTTCTAAAGAACGAATGTATCCTCCTCCCTGAAAGTTATATTACTTGCTAGAATTTGTTTATGGAATAATGTAAACGAAATCTTCACTTAAAAAAGGGAACTTTCGTTTAAACCAGAAGAACAGTAAAAGAAAAAAGGAAGTACACGTACAATGCATTAAAAACTTATTCGTAGCAAAAAGAAAATTACAACACGTGTACGTAATTATTTCTAAGCTGATAGCAGGTAAATACAAACTTGTCCGATGTAATTCGCTGCTTTTTCTTACAAAGAAGAAAAGATTACAGATATGATACTCGAGTTAAAATTATATCCTCCCCAAGGAACTCTGTCTTTCTTAAGTTTTCTGCATCTATTGGAGCGAAGATTAAACACATATTTCTGCGAGTAGATCCGCAAATTGCAATGATTATTTATTCATCCATCATAAAACGTTAATACGACCAGTACGAAAAAACTTTGATAGCAAGACACAGAAAATGTTTTAGAATTAACGATATAGAACGAATTTTTATCGCACGATCTCTCGCTTCGTTAGGCTCTTGTAAAACGAACGTGATCGTAAGGATTTTATTGAGTCGAAGTAAGAGTTTCATCATAAAATCGCTGCCTTTCCGAAGACGAGAATGAGAAATTGCAACGGAAGCTTCTTCAGAGATATACATATTCCGATCGTTTTTCACCGATCATACTGCCAATAAGAGACAAGATATTGTTTCATAAGAAACATACGCTGCCTGTAAATTTTTCATCCTCTAAATTACGCTCAATATGGAACACTCATACGGGAGTAATCCGCTCAACAATTTTTCGCACGTACGTGACTATCTAGGAATAAATTGGATTATATGAAGCATGGATTGATCCTCTTGTTTCGTACCCAAGAATCTCCTTTTTCAATAAGAAGGCAGATTTCCATATGAGAATATTTTTTCGTCTATTTTATATATAATATATAAATGTCCGATGTATGTATACAAATCTTTTTCATTTTCTAGAAAACAGATAAAAAATAGGATAAGCAATTACGATATGAAGGACGATTTAATGTTTTGTAGCTAATTGCATCATTTTTTTTTTTCTTTTTAATAGAGTACGCTCCGAACTCAACTTTTCAATATCAAAGAATTGAACACCAAATAGAAAAATGGTGAAGAATGACTATTCCGCTCACGTGCTACCTATAGAAAAATCGTGATGCATTCAAACGTCCTACGAATTCGTTTTCACTGAAAATTATTTAAATTCTTCAGGCCAACTCTGGTGATTTATTCCTAAGAATTGAAAATCAGGTCACGAGTTATATGTATTCATAGTAAAAGTTGGATAGTACAACATTAAAGATTGGCCTTAGAAATTAAAAAATAATCTATAATATTCTCTAATGAAAATTTGATTTGAATAAATTTCTGTTGCAGATGGTGTAAACGTTAGCTAACAAAACACTATCCGAAATATAACATGGGGGACGAAATTTCGATATTCCTAGTGGTGATTCTTGCAATTGGTGGTTTAATGATGATGAGTGCATTGCTAGCCTGCTACGCGTGTATCTTCCGAGATCTCTGCTGTAGACCAGAGGACAGATCAAAAAGGAGACGTGCCCAGAGTCCTCACCATGAACCTGATGATCCTAACAGACCCAGATTGGAGGCAATGCTATTAAACGATATTACGCAAGGAGAAAGTATGCCTACTGAATCTGAGAAAGTTTAATCAAAAGAAACTATATGCGATATGAAATTTATATCAAGGATTAACTTTTTGAACGTAAATCGATAATCTTAGGAGAAAACTAATTAAACAGAAAATAGGAGCATTTAAAGAATATGTCGTTCACGTTTTTCATTAATGATTGTAAATACGACGTATAAACGGACATAATTTGATTTTTATTTCAAACTGCTATGTTGCAGATTAATGTATTATGTACATATTCAAATACATTTATATATGTATATACATACATTGTGTATTATATATATGCAGTAAACATCATGTAATAAAAAGTCTTTGTCAAAAATATTTAACATAGTTTGGTCACCAACAAACGGCATGCCATATTATATGGCTGTATCTACATCTATAATATCAATATATAAAATAAATTTCTATTTGTATTCCTCGCACAATCATTATGCTACCCGCATTGCATATAACAGCACACATACTCCCATCCTTTCTGGTAACTCTACTTAATAATTGGTCTAAGTACCCGCGAAAATGTTTTAGGTTTGAAATATTGTGCAATCACAAATGGTCTAATAATATATTCGACTAGCTGATTTGGCTATTAAGCTGTTGGAGTACGGATAGTACTACTTCGCGCAAAGTCTGAAATATTTGAATTATGTTTATTAAATGCTGTATGTTTATTACCAGAAAGATGATAATTTGAGAAATAATTTACTTACCTGAGGTTTACAATGTTCCTCTAACCAACTGAACACACATCCAGATAATTCTGCAAAATTTGCTACTGAAATATTATTGAATGTTTGAAACAAGCGATCCATAATTGCCTGAAACTATGACAATAAATAAATTGTGGAGTATTCTCAAGATAAAATAGTTTAAAACTTAATTTTATGGAATGGTTAAATTGTATAGTTTAATCTTACCACTTGGAATTTGGTTTCATCGGATACTCGCATTTCTGCATGACCTGGTTGGGTCTGGTGAGCTTTCACAATCTGCTCATAATTAGCTTGCATGATACGTAAGGCAACAACTTCTTTTCTTAACGCATTACGTTCTTCTTCCTGCTTTTTCTTTTGTTGCAACAAGAATTGTATATAATCAATGGATTTTTGAAGTACGGTAGCCTTGGAAAGTTTGTAACCCGAAGAATCAGTATGTTGACAAGTAGGAACCAAATCTTGAAGAGAATCATATCCCTTCTTGATAGCATCTCTCCTTTTCTGTTCTGCCTGTGTATGAGCCTCTCTCCTGCGTTCTTTGTAACTTATAGTTGAATTTTTATTATCGCTATCTTCATCTTCTGCAATTAATTTTATTAAATTTACTTGTAAATTATTGTTATATTTTAAATAGCTTATTCTCACAAATTTCTTTACTTTGTTACCTGTATTATGAGCAGATGAGGATGGTGTATTCACTGACCCAGTACTACTACAACGGGAAAAAGTATATTTTTCTGTAGGACTAGATGGTTCCAGTTTCATATCGCTATCTCCTCCTATATTACCTCCACTGCGCATTGCTAAATTTGCTATTTCCATAAAATATATCAAATATAATTTGCAATATTACATTTCAATATGGAACAAATCGCTTAGATTTTAGAATAAGAAAACATTTAAAACAGAAAATAATACGTTAAAACCATTAAATAATAACGCATAATATCAGATAATATCAAATGAGAGCAAGATAATAATTTGGTAAAGCACAAACTGATAAAACTAAAGATATAAATTACGATTCCACTCACAGATTTCGTATCTATCTTTGTGTAACGTATCTGCCATCGTGTCAACTATTTATTCGTTGGAAAGGAAGAAATCGAATGTAATTAAAACGCGCACGTGGAAAGGTTACAACACAGTTGCAACAAGTAAGATATGCCAAAAATATATCGTAACAAATCACGGATATCCATAAAGGTTCGATCGATAAACTGTCACATTAACGAACACACACTGACTTCGAGAGACTTCTTATGTCTATCAGAAACACGATCACGGTGCCATAATAAACATCATTTCGTAACGATAACGTTATTGTCTGTAGATACTGCCATCTTCGACGGAAATGCAACTGTTGAGAGAATAGTCGACAGTGGAACAAGCAGGGTCGCCACCTATCGAAACAAAGATAGTACAAACTGTCAAACGAAGCCACGTGCTCGCCTAGCAGACGAAACTGAAAGTCAAGGTTGCATTAGACCAATCGGAGCAGTTCAATCATCAACTTTCAATCGGAGCAAGTTTAATATCTTTGCTCTATTTCTTTCCTTTTTATATATAATCGAAATAGAAAGCATTCACAAGAGTACTTCTTTTTATGTTAAATTACGTTTATTATAAGGTGTATCTAATATATATATTTACAATCGCTTTAATACATGTAAAACCATTTATGATAACTCATTTTTTTTTCGGCGGTACGACGTTTCGGGCCGTAACGCTGGCAATTATATTCCTATACACTTCCTCCTCATATGTGTAAATTTTCAAAGTACACGTATATGGTATTCTCCTTCGTAAATTGCTTATTGTGTACTTGTGACCCGGAGACCATTCAACCTGCTAATACACAGATATACTGCAAACAAACCGTGGTCCTCGGATTTTTCTAATCATGATGAATGAAAATCGACAAATTATCGTTTCTGTGCTCGCATTGTTAACAATGCACAGTACTACTAATTAGGAAATTATTCTACCTCTAAATTGTGTATTCATTGTTATATTCGATTGTATATCCTTAGTAGATCCATATATGTAGTACACAACGCTACATTTGTATCGTTCGGGGACGGATAATGTCGGAAAGCCGATGACTGTTAAACTATTTTAAGACCATAAACTGGCAATGTGTATCATCGGAAGTGTAAATATTTCAGTGGGAGTACATTTAGTTATTGATTCATAAATACAATTCTTCTGAAGACTGTATACAGGATGCTGTTACATTCAGGGGCCTAGATTATATTCACGTAAAATGTGACTCTCGTTACACAGTTTTCTTTCATATTTTCATTCGTACGTGTTTCTCTTCTTTTTTTCTTTTTTATCGTTTTTCGTTCCTCTTACTATTTAATCCGTCAAAACGTATTACTATTTGCATAATAATAAGCATACAATGCAAGCATTTCGAAATTTCCGACACAATGACTTAATTACGCCCGCCCCCGCAATCCTATTCAACATAACATTAAGTAAAATTCACACATTTTTTCATTTTTATTTCATTTCTTAAGTTTTCTTTTTCAATCATTTCTTCCGTAGCCAGAAACGCCCTACATGTATTTTATTTGAATAAAGGTCACTTTCCCGCAGTTAAATCGATAAAGCATCACATCGTAAATTCTCATTAAGTTTGAATTTAGTATTTTTAATATATATATATATCACGCGCACTTATATTTCTCTCGCACAATTTCTCACATACATGCATGTTCGTGACGTACTAGTTATCCCGTCCGTTCGCTAAGTTCATTTTTTCCACCTTTTTTTTCTCCTAATTAATTTTCGACATCAATAAAAAATTATATATATTTCGATAATTATTTCATCATTAATTAATTATTATATCTTATTGTTCCATTAAAGTTTAAACTAAACTGCTCTGTGTGGTATGCATATCCTGGCAAGTACCGCACTCATATATATATATTTATATATTTATAATAAAGTATCATTTTTACTTATTATCAGTATCCTTTATATTTATTACTAGAATCATGAATTGATGATTCATGACTCTACACGTCTCACAATATTTCAAACTACAATTCTTTAAGATTAATTAGGATTGGTGCAAATAATATTAATCAATTGAATCTACGCGGTCCGATCATCGAGCATCGCGCACGGTAGTCCGTCCGACTTTAAAAGAAATTGCATAAACGCGAACATTTTTATTGATCTGATTAAATAATCATTGATTCCAATCATTCACTCCTTTCTCTGGTATTGTATTTTTTTGTTCTTTTTTGTAAGAACGTGGCGTGAAATTTGTAATTACTTTTTTAATCGATATAACTGATAAATTAAGAAACTAATGTTTGGAAAATGTTTTAAAAATAATCTGATAATAATTTTCCTATAAATAATTGATCCTATAAATTATTTCCTAGCGCTATTAATATTGCAATATACACCATCTTGTGAAGAAACTCACATGTTTGAACGATGGCGAGTTGAAAACAAAATAACGTCCATTATGATATTTCAGCATATTTCCACTTTCTCCCTAACCTCGTAATTTTTTAAGGCTCACAAAACTTCATATTATTACAAATGTTTTGATTTCATCTAGGGTGAGCTGCTCTATTAAATTAATCTTTTTAATTACACGTACGTGCTTTAACAGCCAAGAAAGAACATAAATCGATATATCACATGTCATTATGCAAAAGCAATTCAGCTTTCAAAACCTTTGACTTTCCCTATTTATTTTGAGGCTTGAACTGATAACGCAACATGAATGGTGCACAAACCATTTTCATAGAAAAATTATTTTTCTTTTCTTTTCCTTTTTTTGTTGTTTGATTGAGCAGACTTAGATAAATTAGACAGAAATTGATATGAATATTGATGAACTTGGAGTACCTGTGCGAACTAGTCTCACTCAGTCCTCTCAGGTACTTATTCATTGATACTGCGAAACAAAATTTGCTAGAATCATGTCTAATGTCCACTCGAAATTTTATACAAAAATTTCTACAAAGACAAGAATATCCTCTTGCCTACCTGAAACAAAATTCATCAAATTTGATAATTTTTGTTTAATTCAGAATTGTTACAAATAGTAAAGTACACAGAAAGATGAATTTTCGTGACTTGAATAGAAAGAATATATTTTTTCTTTGTTCGATTATCAAATTTTCCATTTCTGTATTTGTTCTTATGTATTGTCTAGTAGGTATTAAATTAAGTTGTTAAAGACAAAATATTACGACAACAAAATTATGTTAGAAACGTTTAGAAAGTAAATAATAAATCAGTGCATGATTTGTAATCAAGGAATACAGAAGGTGAATTCTTGCTTGTCGCCGTATGACATTTAATCTGCTCTATTAGCGTGATATTATTGTAAAATAAACATTTTATGCAAAATTCAACCCTTCCGTTCTCCTTGTATATACCGTCACGAGAATAATAATAATTAAACGGGTTCGAAAAAAGTAGCGCTCTTGTTGCTTTACGAACGACACGAATGATCAGCTATCATTTAGAATATTTGTAGACGCCACGGTGTGTGACAAATCCGTCCGTAATAAAATAGGAAAATTAATCGCGTCAATTCCCTTCGCACGGTAACCAACATGGCTAGAATTTGTCAAAACGAGGTTCGTTGCGCGAAATGCAGGACGTTCAGGAAAGAATTTTGTACTTTTCTAACAAGGAGAGGCACGAGGTATAACACTGATTTTTCGATCAGCTTTAGTATAATGATAGAACTGGAAATATTAATCATCTGTCCGCAAAATCAAGTACTATATTTCAATGTTTTAAATTCCATCATTACGGAAAAGCTTATAGAAAAATTAGCATCGCACCTCAGGATCTCTCTTTGTAAGATCATTCGCGCGCTAGCGTAAAGAAACATGTTACTCCAAATAGAAAAACCTTTTTCAAGAACCCAGTAAAGATGTTTACACAGATATTTTTGTACCATGGTCAGTATCGACTTATATCTTCGAGCGTTTAACCTGGCGTGACTTGGCAGTACGACGAGGTTTCTTTCCGGCGTCACTCGGTGCTTCCTCTGTGGTGGATTTCCGTTTCGAAAGTAGTGAAGGCACAGGAGCCTTTGGTGGTGCCATTTCCACGGTTGGTTGTGGCGGCGCTGGCGGTGGTGGTGACGATGGTTGTTGTGTAACTGGTGGCTGTGGTGCCACTTCGGTAAGGCTCTGTGCATCCGCTATAGGAATGAAGTCTAATCCTTCATCAAGCGTTTCTGGTAATACACCTTGATTCGTTAAAGCTTGTAAATCCTCCGTTGGGACTAGCACAGATTGCCCACAGACTACACATACGGGTATCGCCGGAGACTTAGATCGCCAATACTGAAGCTCTGTTTTACACTTGTTCAATTCCTACACAATATACAATCACAATTTCATAAACTATGAAGTAGTAGAGAAACATGCGAATGATTAGAAATTTCATTTTGGATTTTAGATATGTTCAACTAATATTTTTAGCCAGATTGGCACATATCTTTTCTGTCGTGTGTTATTTCTTACAAGTACTAAGAGTACCTTAGTAGATACCTGTAGGAGTGTGCTAAATTTACGAGAGGTTTCCTCGTTCTTCTTGTCGTTTTCATCAAGGCGTGTAGCATATTCAACAATCTGTTTCTGTTGTTCTGCTATCTTTGCTTTACAGCTCCTCAAGTCTCTACGCATTAATGTTAGTTGACTATTATATCGCTTCATGCCTTGTTTAATTTTACGAATCCGTTTTCGTAACACCATATTCGACTGTGGAGGTGACACATTAGATTCTAAGAGACCAGGATCATCCGAAGAGTGTGGGGGGGAACCTTCTTCTCCACTATTGCTTCCCGATTTACCAGTTCCAACAGTTAAAGGTGCAGAGTCTAGGCACATGAATGGCTTGTTCACATTACTAGAAGCTGTAACATTTAAATAAATCGTATACAAAAACGTACAATTAGAAGCAAAAATTACTACATAAAGCAATACATTAATTTCGTTTTAAGAAACTTAAAATTTGTGTTCTTTGCTCACAGGAGAATGTCCCAGCAAGATCTAGGAAATCTGCTCCAAAGTAGGGAATTTCTGGTAATGTTGGTTCAATACGTTCTTTAAAGTACTCCATAGCCATAGTACTTAAATCGAACAACTCATCTGTAACTTTGTATGGTCTGGCTAATTTTGGAGTAACTTTTATATAATGTAAAATACGATTAACTTCATCTAAAATCTGAAATATAATTAAAAATTGGAACTTTTATAAATTTGTATATTGCATATTTTTGACCTTGTAACTCGCAAAAAGAACTTCATTTACCTCTCCAGGAAAAAAACAACAATGTTTACGTTCAATGTGCTTCCCAAAACTCATTTGGAGCAAGGTAAGACGCATATGAAGGGTTTCAATAATATCTGACTCACAAGCTAATGGATGATTACGGCGTGCAGATTCACGCCTTGGCATCTGTGCTTTAATTGCCTGAAAACGACTCAACATTTGTGCCTGAAGCTTTTGAAAAGTAGAATTCAATATCGATCCACAAACACGATCCATCTGATGACAAACCTACAAAAAATAAATGTAACATGAACATATATTTCTTATAAACATCCAGAAAACATTGTGTATAAAATTTTACAAGTTATATAACCATTTTATCCCATGACTTTGACTTACAGGACGTAAATGAGCCACTGTATTATAATCCAAATAGCTAAAAATCTTATCAAGGATTTCAACTGGTAAATCAAGGAGGGTTAAATTACTATAAGGAGGTGGCTCCGAAACAGACGCCCCGCTGTATGAGCTAGTCATTGCTACAGATTGTTGTCTTCTGGATGAATTCACATCTGTAACTTCAGCAGCCGGCCCACCTCCATTACTTCCACCCATACTACTTGATTGACGAGTTGACACCATAATTTTGGTACTTTTAACTGATCAACTCCACCAAAATCTAAAATCAAAATTCATTATGAGTAAAAATAATCTTTATACAAAAATTATTATCAGGATATATAAAGAAGAAGGATAGGAGAATATCCATTTGAATTCAGTGATATTAGAAAATAATTTATTCATAATGTAATAGAAGGTTGGATAGTATGGTTAATGATACTGTAAACAATATACCTGTTAACAGATAAATTGCACTTAAAAAATCACTAGCTTCAAAACAAATTATGCACATACATGCACAGATTCTTCCAGTATTTTCAAAGAACACTACATACAGTTGCATTGATTGAATAAACAATTAGATTTTGTTCTGACATTCATTTATTTACACCAATTGCTCAATTATACAATTTCTCAAGCTTATTAAAAATTATCGATTCGAATAATATTAAATCAACCATGAGAAAGAACGTTATTTTCTATAACGCTAAATATAACAAAATTTCCCGCTGGTGCAGTTTTATGCTTTCCCAGAAAAAATTCCGAAAAATCAAATAATCGAGAACGATCGTGTTAAAAGAAATACGTAAGATTTTAATACGATGAAATATCTACGTGATAGCGAGAAAAGACAAATTCGTAATGTAACCTAGGGTCTTGAAGATTCACGTATGCCTCGGTTATTTTCATCAGTTCTCAAAGGACGAAAAACAACGAACGTTAGCAAAGGTGAAAGCAAAAAAATCCAAGAAAAAAGTTGAAACAAAATGGAAACTAAAATTCCCGAGATCGGACTGGAAGCTCCTCCAAGAGGAATCAAACTGACGAATTGAAAAAGGTACCTGAATGGTATGCGACTAGCGACCAGTTTAGCAACGGACGAGTACTTGCTGCATCGGAGGTACGAATGTGATCGCCGAATATCTTGATCGAATTGTATGTACGGCAACCAAGAAATGAAAAATACAAGTAGATAGGCATAAACATGAGATATCTATGCTCACTACTGTAACGAGATGGCCGTTGCGTGTTATGCACACAGTCACGACAAAGTTATACAAAGCCCGATGGAAACAAACAGAGGGAAACCGGGTGACCGTGCGCAATCGATGCATCTATGACTTTTCTATCTTTCAATGAAATAGTCGAGGAAATTGTATGTATTTTTAAACGTAAACCAATAAGAAAGATCATCGTGAGAATGTGAAAAGAATGAATCGAACGAAGTGGAGGAAGATCACATACCCCCTGTTAAACGACGAAAAGCAATCACTGTATTCGCGTTGGTGTTTTCAGCGACATTTTGACGGAGATCCCTTCCTTCTCCTCACGACCCCTGCTTTAACGCTCTCGTTCTCACTTCGTTTCACTATCGAAGCTTTCTCGTTTCGTCTCAAATATCCCTATCACTCTCATTCGTTGCTGCTTTTCTATATACCTCTCTCTTTCCGTCTTACATTGAATATAACTCGTGTAACTATGGCGCACTCACACGCGTATAATCCGTACCCGGAAAAAAGCCCGCGCGTGCAGCGAAGAAGAAATGCTTCTTTTCCGTTACTTATCTCGGGACCTGTTTTCTCTCTTTCACCTTCAGAAAATCACCATCGAGTGCATCGGCTTCGGGTCTATAAATACCAGAATAAAGGATAACGATGTCACTATCTTACGAAGCTGTCTTGCTCGCAAACAAGGTTCGTTTAAACGAGACAAATTTTTATTATTTACTTTCTCTCTTTTTTTTTTAATGTGTATATGGTTTGGTTCTATTGGTGTGAATCAGCTTAGTTTCTCTTGGCTACAATCAAGATCAGCGCACAATCAACGCCGACGTCGACGATGACGACTATCGTGACGACGACGGCGACCAAATGTACATTTGTGTATCCCGTAGTATCGTCACTTTGTTCAACGGTTGCTCACATTCTGTGAAAACGTACCCACCGACACACGAACGATTCTTGATTGGTCGACTGACAGGCTAGTTCGCAACGCGCTCTATTCCAACAGCATTTTAATGGCTATTCCACAATCTGTGCAGGTAGGAATCATCTCTATGCGGTAAAGATGTACGTCCGTTACCGATAGTAGCGTCGTGTACAGGAGAGAAACTCATAAAAATTTTCATCTTCGAAGCTATGCCAGCG
Organism: Bombus soroeensis; assembly: GCA_014737365.1. Lineage (NCBI taxonomy): Eukaryota > Metazoa > Arthropoda > Insecta > Hymenoptera > Apidae > Bombus > Bombus soroeensis. The sequence goes on from JACXIL010000186.1 coordinate 1,016,161, forward strand.
ACATCTATAGATTGCGCTAATCAAGCGGAGAGCGTGTAATTTAAATTTGAGAAGGGTGCCAGCCCCATAACCAGGGTTATGTGATCCGATTTGGAATTTGGATTAATGTTGGAAGTGAAACGTACGTATTATTAAAACATTATAATTGATCTAAGTTCAAATGCAATAAATAATACTTTCTTTCGTTTCTTTCTACAGGAATGCGTTTAAATGATTAACACCCTAATTTAATCCATATCGAATATTATGTAAATATTAAACTATTAATAACAATGAAGAGAAGAGAGAAACAAAAGGTAAAGAATTTGTTGTTTAAATTTTGGTCAATAATTGTTCTAGGTATATAGTTTCGTCTTTGCAATAAATAGATCAGAAAGTCATAAAATTGGAGAGAATTTTATCAATAGAAATTTCTATTGTTAAAATTGTATAATATTGAAAATATTTTCTTTTTTAAGAGATATTAAATAAAAAAGTTCAGGTCAATATCTACATATATCTTCGCACAATATAGAATTTCATGTATAATTCAATCAAATCTATATTTATATCTATACTTAACTATAAAATTATTTATCATTTGGTAGGGGTATTTTACGATATATAAAATCGTATATAAATTATTAATATATAAAATATTAGGAAATCCTTATCGTATAATTCTATTGTCTTTTTTTTTATGTACATGCTAATATAATAAACATATTAAAAATCTCACGAGATTAAAAGAATAGCTGAGGTCAACTTTCTTGTAAACCAACCAAGCCATTGCAAGATATATTAATGCTTACACCTTAAAACATTATAATATGATAACGCACGACATGAAAAGATATAGAATTGCCCGATCTATCATATACATAATCGTCCTATTGTGACTCAAGAATGAATCTTTTCCTAGTTATGGCATATTTTTCTTTTCTATGAATTATTAGCAATAGAAATAAATTTTTTCTAATGTTTTTGTAAATAAGGCGTAGAGCTTTCAAATTTCAGGCCGATTTTATCGAGGAAGAATGCATTTATCGCTTGATTAATTAATAACTTGTCAAAAAGTTAAAAATATGGTTTATTCTGCGAAATACAAAAATCGCTTTACTAACACCGATAAGCTTCAGTTAATCTCCGATTGCAATACGTTCTCCTTTTCGGTAAGAGTTGATCTTGCTGCAAAGTGCAAGGGCCTAGTCGTCTCGTAGATTATGTAGATTTTTCCCATATCCTTTTGTAAATGGGATGCCTTTGCGTAGCGTATACCAGGATAAATAGTGAGACAAAACATCAGTCAGTGATTCTGTAAAATATGGCTCACACTGCTAATTCTTAATTTGTCTGAATCAAGATTCTATCACTAAATTAATCTCAACCTTCTTATCTAACATAATGGAAACGTTTTTAATTAAATTATACAACATGTATCTTAAAATCAATATTAAGAAATCATATCAATAACGATAATCTTTTATTTTTTCTACGTTTTTATAACTGTGTCACGAGACATTTTATCATTTTCCACATTTAATAAAACGTTCCTTCTGCTCCTGTATTTAATTTTAATTCTACATTCTATGAAACAAATAAAAGCTAATCGTTATTTAAACAATTATATGTAGATATCCTTTCGCTTATAGAAGAAGGCGTATTTCTTTCTATTTATATTTATTTATATTTTTATATTCTTTATATTCTTAAATCAATTGAATGCATGTTGTTGTTTTACGAAATGCCTAAGCATTGTTTCAGACGGTACTTTGCGCGATAAAACCTAGAATTATCAAAATGCTGAAGAGTATAAATCGCGTCATAACCATTCTTGTCATTTCAAAATGATTATCTCTTTGACCTCAAGCGAAGGAATTCGCCTTTGCCCTTGTCTTCTTTCCGACCGAATAGCCGAAAGATTACTTCAAATATAACAATTTCTATATGTGCGCGTTGCATAATGCTTGCGAAATCGAGTCGAAGAACCTAGAGGCGGTTTTCTTGAAACTTTTATTCCGAAACGTATCAAACAAGGCGACCTTCATCAAACATTTCGAAGTTTCGTTGAAGCAGCTGTAACTATCGTCGATATTTCATACTGCTAACAAGTAAGATTCAACACGAAAGCAAATCTACATACCCTAATAAATACCTTTGCAATAATTGCAGCTACCTAAGCGTACCATTTTTTCCGGTTAACAACGAATCGTCGCTGACAACGTACATTTGACGTTTTCATTAATTACAGTAACAATTTTAGCACATGTTGATCTAGTAGCCTGGAAAGGTAAAATATATTGCATAAATTAATTTTAAAAATATGATTTTATCGAATATTCTTTTGCTAATGTTTAATACGTGGTAGTAGTGGATCAAGTTTCAGGAAAATTTTTATTGAACGTTTTTTCTGTTAGTGTTTAACATGTAGTAGTTGAATAAAATATATGGACCTTCTTTAATAAGGCCTGAACGCGATAAATAAAATTGTTGAATATAATCGATGAAGCTGCAGAAAAATTTTAAAAATCTCTAACTGGAAACGATGAGGAAAATGGTAAGCGGAAGCGATCTGACCAAACGGAAGCTGACACATTCAAAATGCAGTAATGGGTTCTTACGAACGTCAAAGTACCGCAAGCTATGGCTCACGTATGTCACGAACGTCTTCAGCACGACTGGTATTTTCGTTGGGCCCAATGTTGAGCCCATGTTAAACACTAACAGAAATATAGTTAAGCGAGGAAGTATTGAAATTTACAAAATTATGGTATTATCTGAAATTTATTCTTACGTAGAAAGCTTTGATATACGATAAGTAGAACAAACTATCGTAAGTTAGCATAAAACATTGCAACGATATTATGTACGTAGAAACTATAAAAAGGAAGAACAAATAAACTATTAAAGAGGACATGCTTCATACAGGTATACATATAGATTAAACTTTAATCAAATTATGTCGATCTTATACACGGCGAGTAGATACACTTTTAGTTTTCAATGAAACATTTTTCTTACTATTACGAAATAACACGTTCGTAATTAAATTACTATTTTTAACTCGGTGCAATCGGTACATGCCAATTCTATAGCAAACGTACCGGATTGCAAATACCACAAAAACTGAACAAACTGTGCATGTACAGTGACTAAATAAAATCTCAATTTCACAGATACAAATTATTATAATCTGTAAGCAACAGTACCATTTACCACAATGCCTAATTTTTACCAATGCATAGTTTACAACCGGAAAAAGGAATAAACAATCGAGTCATTGAATCAGCCCGAATAAGGAAGCCGAGACAAATTTTGAGAAACCGTGTCCCTATCTCAATTTCTATAAACTGTTTCGAGATATCGGTTTGAGGGCCAGTGAGTCATCAGAAATCACCATCGAGCCTTTTATCCCCCTTCCTGGCTTTCTCGATATCGCGTTTACCTGGCCATCATCCGCGCTTCTTCGTCTCTACTAGCCGGTATATAAATTTGTGCAGAGTCGATAGGCTACCGCAAAATAAAAGTGGTGGTCTCTTATTTAACATAGTCGACAAGCCGGCAGTCGCTCAGTCGACCACCGACCGTAACAGAGTATTCGTATTTCTAAGTTAACATATCGTTGAATCGGCAGAACTTGGGTCTGCCCTCGACACCATCTACTCGCAGTGAAAAGTGACAGTTGCCTCTTTCGTCATGGCTTTCTTGATCGTCACGCTGGGGCTCCTATTGTCGTCGAGTAAGTCCTTTTCTTCTCTTCTTTCTCTTTTTAGACCGGTGATTCACGAAAAGGTTAGGCAGTCGTGATTCACTGTGAAACTGGGATTTCGATTTGAAACATCGCGCATCCAACGTTTTTTCTGACACACACGTTGAAGAATTTTTGTAAGGACGTTAGCTTGGAAGATGATCGGGCCGGCAGTGAAACATTTTTTTCGGCACTTTGGGATTCTTTGTAGAAATAATAGCTAGAGTTTTAGCTGGAAACTTGATTATATCTTCGATCTACCGAATCTCTTTGAGAATTTGATGAGAATTCTACCGATACGATATAAACATCGAGGGATTTTTTATAGCAACGATAGTCGAGATTTTGGTTCGAAATTTCACGGTGGTGCGAATCCAAGATTTTTTTTTTAGAATCTGCCGCTCCTAAATGTGGCGTGAACGAAAATTCTTTGAACGTGATATAAAGATCGAAACATTTCTATAGGAATTAATAGATATTTATGACGAATTTCGGTTTAGAAGATCAGCTGTAATTCGAGATTTTGTGACAATGTAAGGACCGTACGATTTCAACGATGTTTCGGTATAACGTAGATTTACAACTTTATTACTCTTTTATTTTCCTCTACTTATTACTACCACGTATCTCCGTATTATAGGGCTAACGTCTATTTAATAGAGAAATAAATAAATGTTGAAGAAGTTTAAGAAATTTGAGATCTCTCGCATATTCTGATGCGAACACTTTTATTAGTGCGACGTGAATATTAGTGAGATTTTATGGGAATTTTGCGGTAGATGTAATTCGAGATTTTTTTGACAATACGAGATTAATGAAAATTCTTGCGATTGTTGTATATCTTTTTTGCATTGGAGAAATATTTCTGGAACAAGACGAGATTTACGATTGTCTATAGTAACACAGGTATAGTGTTGTGGTCGTTAGAATCTCGTTCATAAAAGCGACAATAGCAGGGTAGATATGTAACGAAATACACAGAGAGATATGATGCTGCATTTTATTTGATAACGATATCAACAATTAAAGTGAAAGCTTAGAATACAATTAAGATATGATAAGAAACTAGCAGGCTACGATTGTCTATATACTTTTAAACATACTAACAAAACTCTTAAAAGTGCAATGCTTGTTCCTTTCTTTCACTTTCTTCGATTAATAAACATTACTTAATTACTATATAGCACTAGCTGTTGGATAACGTCGAATAAATTATCTGATAACGTTATGTAATATAAAACCGAGTACGATTATATACTAATACGTAGACTATGGATTTTTATGAAAATCCATATTTTTGAGAATATAATTTTAAAAAGAAGAACCTCGATAAAAGATTGCTTTACTTACCAGCTATGGGATATTTTATATACTCACTGATATTGAATGGATTTTTGCAACTTTTAAATCTCTAGATAAATGCATAAAACTGTATAAGATGTATATAAAGAAAAGAAAGATCTCGATTATAATTATTTCAACTCGCCATACATTTTGGCATCCGCCTATGGCTGTTGCTGACAGACTATGGCCGACGCTGAATCAATTACGCTTATTATTAATATCACGAAATCGTTTAAAATTCACGATGGGGTCCCATAGCATGGTCGAGGCGTGTTCAACTCGGCTCATCGGTTGCATCGCAGCGGCAGCGTATGCAAACGACAATTAGACCCGGATTCACACTTGAACGAGATATGTTTGCGCGAAAACAGAAGTAAAAGCGTTACATAAAATTCACAAAAAGGGAAAGCTAAACACCATCGAGGCGTAATTTACGGTTCTCGGATTCATAAGCGTAAACAGAATCGCGAGCCGTTTGTAATTTACGGCGCTGCCTGCGACGTTTATTTTGATTAAAACGTCATCGACTAAACTCCCACAGTTTAATGCAACTTTTATGGTTTCGTTATATTTGCCTTCTTATCGCGTTCTAACAGCCCCATATGAAATTTATGTTACCCAGAATTACGAAAATGTAGATCGTTCTTTCTCCAAATTCTTCTGTTCCGATCGAAAAGTTAATCCTGCCATCTTCGAATCTCTTGTATTTGAAAAAAAACCTGTTGTCAGTTAAACAAATGGAAAATAGATACCGATCTTCCTCTTTTCTCATTTTTATTGAATACGAGGTGAGATATTTCAGTGATAGTAAATATCCGCGAAGTAATCTCGCTATTTTCGTGATCTGCGCGCTACAACGGATCGATTGATGTAGAACGCGTCGTATTTCAAGGAACGTGGCTTTGCCGGAGATACATCACGATTTGTAATTTGGTGGAAACATTTCATGTGAAAATGAAACGGAAAAAAAGAAAAAAATATATATATATATACGTATCAATAGCAACATTTTCGTACTTTGCTGAAAATTTTGTCAAAATACTTTTTAGATAACGTTAGAAAATTACGAGTGGGAGAAAAACAATCGACGAGAAACGATAAGATCAAACAGAAGATTATAATGAAATTGGAGAAAATATTGAGTAAGATACGGATCTAATCAATTTTCGATAACTTGCTTCTGACGTGCTGATATTTTCTTACGTAACAGACACGTGCAGATATCAAATAATTCGAGTGACAACTTAATACGATTTTACAATACGATTAAAGAAATTAATTGTGACGATCGTGATACAAACACGAGATTGCAACTGACAATAGATTCGATCTCGTGGTCCAAAATTTTCCACCGTTATTTGGAGGAATAGACCGGTCGTAGGCAGTCAATTAGAATAAGATGAGATAATTTGATGTTCCTTGAACGAGCTTAAGGTTAATTAGCGCAATTTATCGTTTAAGAAATCGAAACTATCAAGTACGGTTTTTGTTGAATCCAGCGTCGCTCGTGCTTACGGCTGGTTTCCTCTCGAGTAAAATTAGTTCAAAGAATTAGTTCTGTGTAATTTACCTGCAATTTGCAAAGAATCTCTTCGATAATTACAAATGAAATATCTACTTACGATGGAAGCATCAGTTTTAACATAATGATAAAGAATCAATATCATAAGAGGGGGTAAGTAGGGGTAAATTGTTCAGATATTTTTATCAGAAACGAGACAAACGAAGATCCTTTAAACGATAAAACCTTCGCTTCTTTCGCGATTATCACGATATATACAGTTAACACGAGTGACATTTAACGGCTAATAAAATTATCTGCATCATTGAGGGACATGAAAAAGTAGAATAACAGAAAAAACGAAGAACAGTGTCTGCATGACGCTTTTCGCGTACAAGTATCGATACGCGAACGTTCTGCAAAATCGAGGACAAAATAGACAATGCATTTGTCACAGTGATGTCTGGAACGCAATAGCCCACTGTAATTTCGATTAAACGATTCCAATCGTAGATAGTGCAACAATAGAGTGACGCAAAAAATTGTCGTACCGCCGTTTACCGTAAAGTTCTAGTTTCCTAAGTTCCTCGATGTGTTTCCCAGGTTTCCATCGACTGATAAATAACAACGATATTAAAGCTTTCGCTCTTCTACTTTATAAACGTCAAACGTTTACGTCGTATATTTTTAAAAAAAGTTGAACGACGTAAACCGCGAATCGCGACGAGCAATTGGTCGGATTCTTTTGTCAAAAGGAATCTCTATTATTAGAACAGTATCTAACTTTCATTCAAAGTGGCATACTTACTCTACAATAAAAAGCTACCAATAAAATAACTGCACACTTTCTATAAGATCGAGGCGAGGTTGATTTAGAACACCTTACCGTAATTCGTCAAGTCTTTCGCCTAATTTGCATATTGGACACGTCTGTTATTTACATAAAACAAAAAAAAAAAGAGAGAAAAAATACCAGTCACGCGGAGTAAATATATATTGCAAATTTAAAAATTTTTCCAAGGACTTCCTTTCTTTTTTTTCACTTCTCAGTATCCTGTGCATCTTGCACGTGTCAAGTAACGATACTTAAAAAAAAGTTGCATAGCTGTGTTTATCTAATTTTTAAAATACCACGCTTTATTTGCCAAGAATTCGCGAGACATATTTAAAACACGTATATCGGATAATGTACGTTGTACTTAAAGCGCATGAAGTCCGACGCAACGAATTAGCGAATGGAATGGAAGGAGAAAATAAGAAAGAAATATAGATAATGTAATTAGCGTTTAAAAGAGAGAAAAAATGGTCGACGAAACGTCACCTGTAATTTTTCACTGAAAGGACGTACGTTTGATAAACGAAGCCGGCGGTATCGTACGGTTCGATCTCCGCTACCTTTATGGAAAAAAATTACATATGCACGTAGTCCAAGAAGATGTGTAATACCCATAAATGCATCCGATTTCACGGCCGCATTTTTTACAATTTGCCTCGTGCTGCTACGTGTTGCGCAATTTCCTGAAGGAAAAACGCACCGGAAAAGTCGCGGCTGATTTCCAAGGGTAGTGGTTAACCATATTTAGTCGTCGAATTAATTTACGTGTACACATCATGTATTTTGATGGTTCATCGCCTTCTACACTTGCGCATATCTATATTTTTTACCGAGATTTCGTTTTGCCTTAATCGAACGATTCTTCTTCTTGGATAATTATTTCTAATTGGATTAAAATATTTTTTTAAATAACAAGACATCTAAGAACGTTCGAATAAATGTAACTAGCATTGTCTATGAATCGAATTGGGAACGATAGCATAGAAAATATTTCTCGAGCAATGAGCGCAAATAAAAATAGTTATAATACTGAATAAAGTTATATAAATATACGTCGTTCAAAGTATCATCGCTGGGATGTAACAAAAACACATGGTAGACTTGTTCTCCGTACTAGAAATCATTGATCGATAAAATAAATCTACGTACTCGATTATTCGCTGTTTAATCCTCCATTTAATAATCTCGATCGTCTTTGCATATGAAAATGTAACAGCCGTCGAATCGAGCGTAGTATCAATGGAACGTTGAATTCTTTATTGTACGATCCTCCTATCTCGTCATTAATTCACTGTAATTTTTACAGTCTACACTTACTTTATGTTGTAAACTACCAATAAATTCGCTGAATCGTAAAATAAACCACTGATGGATAATTATTTGCTATTCTGAAATATCGACCGTCTTTAGCCAGTAAAGAGTGATAGTAAAAGTGAAAATTTCGTTATTATATAAATTTCTCTGCTGGTGTTAGAATAACAGTAAATTCGCTGCATTTTGTATTTTATGTCACTGCTGCTAAAATAGATGAAATATCCAAAGTATACTGCTCGCTCAATTCTTTAGTAGTGGAAATAGATCGCTCTTTAGGTCCCTTTTCTTCAATCGTATTATCAAGAATACAAATTTGTCTAAACATCCGTAGTCTAGATATAGCGTTTAAACTCGAGAGATTTTCACTGTAGAATATGTGCAGCAAGGCACACTCGATAGAAGTATACTTCGATACTGTCAGGGTCGGGCCACACGTCTATAACCATTCAACATTAACGAATATTACAGACATGTCGATTTTAAACTCGTGCAATAAACTTTCAACAAGTAGAAATGAAATTAACAACGAGTAGATGAACATACGTGACGTATCTTTATACATGGAGTATTGGTATAAGTAGAGGCGTGCTGTATGAAAGAAAGTAATACGAAACCTATCTTAAACGACCAGCGAAATCGTAGATCGAAACGAACGATGAAAACTACAGGAGTGTCGATGAACGCCGTGTGTTTTATAATATTTCATCTCTGGCCTCGATTGGAGCATGTAATTCGAATATCGAAGTGCCTTTGAAGAATGTAAATGGATTTTTTAATGATTCGAATCATCGCTGAATCACGGACATTTCTGCAAATTCGTATATTTATGAACACGTTAAATTATATCAGACGATACTTTTGTTCGAATTTTCTACAAAGCGTACGTCTATAAATTCACATGTGTCTTTCATCGAAAAAATTTACATACGTGCATCTTACGCTTTTTAAATAATTCTTACGTCCTCTTATAAATCAATAAATAAATCGATCAATAGCGAAGGAATCTATCACGCGGTTTAGTAACTGAAAAGACAAAACTAAGTAGACTTATTGTTTTATCCAGTACATCTGTGAATATTTTGCGCAATCTTGTGTTACTTGCATTCTATGAATATGTGCATTTCGAACGTTTCCAGAAATGAATAAACATCCGCAGTCTAATAATCACGAATGTTAAAAATAGCACTAACTTCTTGCAAGGTAAAGGTGTTTCACAAGTGTGAAGTATGTGTTCTCGTAAACATATCACAGGTTACACCCTACAGAGAACAGTGAGTCTCTTTGTGCAAAAAGATATTTATTTAATAGAAGATAATTTATTATTTATTTATTACATTTATTTATCTAATCTATGCTTTTCTGCCTGCGCTTACGATTAGATAAAAATAATTACCGTTGCATTTGTTCGCTACTAACGTTCGTTTTATCAATTTTAACGTCACATGGCACAAAGTAAAATAAACCTGTAGCACTGAATATTCGGAAAGGGTTTCCCGGAAATCGTAACAATATTCTTTAACTCACTGGCGTAAATAGTCGCCTGCCATTTCTTTTAACTTAAGTGTTTCTTATTAATTTAAGCGTTCTGTTAATTGTCGTTTCTTTCCTAAACATTTGCACCTCACAAATAATGGAATCCTAAATGAGAAGTTAGAAAAAGCCTGTTAAGAGAAATAGTAATATTGGTCGAGAGAGAAACGTTCGACGTTGAAATATATTGGTATGCCGATGGTTCGAGCCTGAAGTAATATCCGACTTCGATTTTAACCTTGCATCGTGAAAAATAAAATAAATCCTCGCGATTGAAGATAGAGAAGATTCTCATTCACAGATCGTGTCCCTTGAAATCTCAACTCCTAAGTAATAACAACTAACACAAGCGATATGTAAATACTGTTATTTACGACTAAAATTAGTCGTCTTTTACTTATCGTTCTTTTTCTCAAACATTCTTCACGTTCGTAAGAGATATCTCGCTTTAATTAAGTATTTCAGAACGTAATAACGCGATGTTCGATCGTTCAGTGTAGCAATATCCTGTGCAATCGAATAACCAACCCAAGGTCGTCGTCCCTTTAACTTCTCTCCATCCGGAAAAAAAGCAGTTTCTCGCAACGAAACGCAACGATTGCTTCACTTGCAATACACGTGCTCCCATTTTCATCGTACGATGATCCTTGGTGTGAACATTTAGGTTTTACGAGAGAACCAACAGCGCATCCGTGACCAATAAAACTGAATAAACGTTTCGCATATCGGAAGGACATGCTGCTGCTTGTACGTTCAATGGTGATGCTAAATCGGCGACTAAATTATTTTATAGTCCTCGAAATGTCGTCGAAAGGACCTCCTACGTGGCTTGGCTATCCGCCTGACAATAATCGTCGATCCTGAAACAAAACCGCCGTTTTCTTCCTACGTTTGTCATTCGACGCACGTGTCGAGCATATGCATAGGATCTGGCAACGTGAGTACACGCGCCATATATCATCATTCGTAGACCGTGCAAGGGCTGACTCGTTAACCGGTAATAATCGAGAAGCGCCTTTGCTGTGAGCGAGGAAGTGGCCTATTTCCCTTTCCGCTTGCAACTTCGAATTTATCGAATAAATACGTTCGAATCGTGAATAATCCATGCGTATGTCCGCGACTCAAGTAACCGCTGTGACATTAAATACGTTTTTCCGATAATGTGAAACCTTGGGGCAATTCCTGACAAAGTAGACGCTCCTGTTTATTTTCTTGTCAGCGTTCATTTTAATTCTATATATTTCTTCCTGCGTTTCTTCCTCTTTTTCCTTTTTCTGTCGTACGTAGTTTGCATCTCTACAACTATCACAGGCTGTAACGGAAATTTGCTCTGCCTTTTGTTATACGAATGATTGTATTTGATATATGAAATTTTCTCGCTTCGTATATAACAGACATAAACGCAGCACGAATTTACGTTACAATCTAATATTGATACGTGTGTATGTATGCATAAGATGCGTACAATAAATCGTATGTGTTAATACATGTTTTATACGTATTACACAAGAAAGATAGAAAGAGAGAGAGAGAAGAGAAACAAGAGAAGAGAGAGTGTGTACATAATGCACCGTCCGTTTTATTGGTTTTTTGTTTCCCTTTAAGAAAGTAGTAATCTGGAAACTAAATTGTAATTTGTATAAATATGTTCTTCTAACTGTGAGAGAGATTAGTAGAAAACCGTGTTATTGCGCTTTCCTCGTTCCTTTTATTTCAAATCTTACTTACTGATAATTTCAATTTATGCCACGTGCAGTAGAAAGCACGTATTTGCTCGTGGAGTCGCCAGAATCTGCCGATCATTAGCAGAATATTTTAACGAAGGAAAAAGGCAGAAGAAACATGAAATCGCCGTATACGACATATAACAGGTTCTTCGCGGGTAAAAACGTACTGTCCTTGTTGCATGCGTTAAACAAGTTTACATTTTATTATTCAACAGCATGTCAACCGGACATGTATCATCCCAAGTATTTGATGTCGCAGCACGTAACAGTATAATCGGTGCAATCGAATTCATAGGGACGAATCGATATTCGTTGTCGGAAGGTTTACCGTACAGGAGAATAGCGGGCTTCTATATTTTAATCGACTCGGCTAGAACAATTCATCTGTGACGAGCCGAGTACAAAAGTGGCGCGCTCGCTTGTAAATCTTTCGTAAATCGACTTTCACTGGAGTCTCGAGAAGTTCCCACGGAAGTGTGAAACCGCTACAGATATCTGCCTAACCCAGATCCTTTTATCCTTTTGTTTGCCGAGTTTACCGAGTTACACCAAAGTACAGTTTGTTTTATTCGCGTAATTTCTTGCGATTTGTTTAATGCTCCAAAAACGAGGGATGGATCAATTTTATTTTCTGCGGCTAACTATCTCACGTGTGTTACTTTATGAATTATTTTAGCAAAATATACCGGTGATTTTGTCTTTTTTTTTTTTTAAGTATATTCAGTTTGATATAATCGAATAGAGAAAGCGAACAGTATTTACGCGTTTACTATCGGATTGTAGAGTTTTACGTGTTTATTAAAAAATTTCTTAGATACAGAGATAACGAGAAAATCGCATATCATATGGAAAAGTATGTGAAACATGGAAGATGTAAGAGTACACTGGTTGCAGTATGCAATAAGCGAAAGAACCGTTTGTTGGGCTTTCGAAGAAATATCAGTCTAAATATCCGTAGTATATTTGCTATTTCTTAAGTTAAATTTACGTATTTGCATGTGCTAGGTATGAAAACACAAGTATCAAATACTATCAAATTATGAAACACAGAGGAAGAGAAACGATTCTTTGTTTCAAGAATGATGCAAATTTCGCTGGGCATGGATTTAATCTGCTTAGTTAATCGATATTCCTGTTAACAAATAAAATGCATCGTTCTATAAAGTTGCTTTTATCTGCATCTATTCAAACGACGATTCATGCGTCAAGATAACGAGGCTCTCACGATTGTCGATTAATGACCGTCTAATTAAAAATGAAATCTGATCAAACCTGCTTATCTATGCGCGTGCAACGACTAGTAACATGTAAATCGACCGGTTTTACAAATTGTTGTTTGCGTTTCAGATCTGATCGCCGCCGGCAGTGTCAGCTACGATGCCACCAAAGGTGAGTTTAACCGCGAATCTTCGCGTAGAAAGAAGCGATTCATAGATACATAAAATTGATTTATGTTGAAGCTATGGGGACCTGTAAGTAAGTTGTTTACCATTTCAACGTGATCAATCAACTTTCTTCCTTAGAAAGCCTCAAAAATGTCATCGTTTTAAACGCTATTACTCGTTCAACATTGTAATCTCATTACGATCTCGCTTGTATTTATGACTCAGATGTGGAAAAGTTTATATAATCTATAATTATTATGTTTTTATGAAACAAACAGTGTAATATTTACTTTATTTTCTCGTCAGTTTGCTCGTCCATAGACTTTGCCATTCCAAGCGATGTTTTACACCTAACTTTCTTCCAAAACAATTTTTCTTTTTCTTTTATTATACCTTTGATCTAACTAACAGTTAGACGATACAGCAAAGACATCGATGAGTACTTTAGTACTTTAGAATTTGTTTCTAATTTTTAGGAAACCTAGAACGATGAACAAATTTACGTTCGAGATCGTGAAATTACGAAACGTGAAAACATATAGAATCAGTTAATTTAGAAATTGGTTTAATCTTTTGCCACATAATAGAATCGATAAAGTTCGTAGAAAAGTGAATCTTTGATCGCCTTCGTTTTGTTAAACGTGCATTCTAAAAAGTATCTTTTCCAGGTTCTTCGATATTGTCCAACGAAGACGACGATCCAACGTGCATTGGGAAATTGCAATCTCCGATTGATATAGAAGAGAACAATGTTGCGCTTGTGTCTTACCCGGACCTGGAATTTTCCAGTCTCCAGAAACCCCATAAAGCTCTCATAACGAACAATGGCCATACAGGTATGGAATAACAAGGTCGAGATATCGACGAGTAAATGAACGATAATAGTCATCGTCTAGTTCGTTAAAGCGTAAACAAACACGAAAAAGACATTTTACTTTTAAAGTACATTATCTCTCACAAATAGATTAAACGATTATTAAACAGTTTTGGCAAACATCTCTTTCGCTGATACTATTAAAGTCTCTCGAAAATATCGTATCACTGCAAGGGACTTATCGTGTAAGCAGCTTTGTGAAATTTGTGAAAGAAAAAGCGTTAGTTAAAGCAGAAAGCTAGAAAATCGAAATAAAGGTTGGGAAAGCGTATTGCTACTATTACAAAAGAAAGTACAGCAGGAAAAATTACAGAGACAGAGAACTTTCTGTGATGATTTATTAAGAACATAAGAGACAATCGAATTACTCGAAGAAACATCGGACATCGGATATCCGACGATTCAAACGAATATACGTTTTGTGACGTTGCAATAATCTTATAGTCGATAGTTAGTAGACACGACGATAATTTAAGAATTAATAATTCCTTATACGTACCTATTCTTATTCCCTTGCATACTAAAGGATGTTGCATCGTTTAATTAGAATACGAATTTCCTTGTCATTCGTGTATTTTTATATTAAGTTACGTCAGTTTTATTTCCTTTGCTACAAACACGCGCGAATATTCCTATCCGACTGCATACTGAAAGACGTTTCATTATCTAATTAGAATATAGATTCGTTTGTCTTCCACGTTGTTTAATTATAAATCGCATCGTTTTAATTCCCAACAGCGTTCACGCGTTCTTTGATAATGTTGAATCATTCGGCAAATTAATAGTAACGAGCATCGCGTGTAGCTATGCAAAACCAGTAATAACGCGTTCAACGCTAAGCTTTCGTTCAGCAATTGTATGTGCATAGTATTGTTTAAGAGATTAGTTCACCTATCTTTCCAAGAAGGTAGAAAACATAGAAATTGAATTAACCCGTGTAGGATCATTTCGATTGTTCTGTGCGTTCTTTAAACGTGACTCTTATCCTTGAACAGCTGCAAATTAACGTCGATTATAGCACGTTACAGTCATTGTCTTGTCCCGATTAAGATAAAGCTTCGAGGAATCATACGCATTAGAAAAAAATGGCCTCCAGGAAATAAGACCGCTTCGTCAGATAAATTTTGCAAACACGATGAATTGACATCTGTATGTGTTTCATGATTTTAGTGATGATCCACGGTGTCGATTCTCAAGCTCCCGAGATATCTGGGGCGTCCATCAACAGCACATACGTATTCGAACAATTGCACTTCCACTGGGGAGACAATGACAGTTTAGGAGCCGAGGATCTGATAAACAATCACTCGTTCTCTATGGAAATGCACGCAGTTTTCTGGAAAAAGGCATATGGAACCTACGACGAAGCGATAAAACACGACGATGGTCTCAGTGTGCTTGGATACTGGTATCAGGTATATAAGTATCAAATATTGACAATTATTTACTGCTACGCCGAGCAAGCTGGTATATGCCACTTTATCGGAAATTATCACGAAAAGAAAAAAAAAATGACAACGTAACTATTAATTCTCCTCGAAATTTCAATAAATATTCGACAAGGTTTATCGACTGTTAGAAATGTTGCAAATTTTCTGAGGAGATTTTTCTTTCCGAAAAATATTTCTGAAGAAAATATTTTCTTATATCAAACATAAAATCGCGAAATATTTTAATATACGGCAAAAAGTCAATCCAGTCGATCTAACAGTGTAAATAAATAGACTGCGGATTTCTATACGTTTATGGGAAATTTAAAGTTTGCAAAAATGCACAGAATATAAATATAGAAATATAGAAAAGTATACTTAACGAACGATATAGATCTCTCCCATACACTCCGTTTCTTTAATTAGAATTATAAGAAGTACCAATTTGCATAAAAATTCACAGTTTGCGGTGCAGTATCTGTTACTAATCAAATCGATTAGTATCAATTTCGAGTAATTCCAGTCGAAGACGTAGAAAGAAGAGACTTCGTCTCGCTTTCATGCCTCCGCTATGGATATTTCTGTTTTCGTAAGAGTTTGTATACACGAATTCGCGTACTCTATACCTAAAATCAGTTATGTAAATCACGCAAACCGACTCTAACTGGGTGCATGTACGTAATACCTAACGTTATTTCGCGTATATTCCGGATCTCTTTAAATGGTTTAAATTGATTCGGAAAACTTGGACAGAACGTTCGAGTGGAGAATACGCGTTCATAAGTTTGTTTTTTCAGAAATAGAAATACTTTATAGAAATTCTATTCTTGTCTGTGTTTGCACCAACAAATTCGATCGAAACGCGTTTCTAGATGAGAAACTTTAATCGACGAGAAGGCTATTGTAATCGTATTTCAGTCTGGTAATTTTATTGAAACAAACGTGAAAAACATACATTCACGAGTTTGTTTCTTTTAAAACAGAAACATTTTATGCGAAACTTATTTTTGTCTATGCTCGCATCTCGACAAGTTCGATCGAATATGTTTGATGTTAGTTCGAAGATAAAAAGGATGACTTTAATCGACGAAGAGAATATCGTAACGAGTTTTATCTGTTTAATTGGAAAAATTGTTGGAAAAATCTTATCGAGAAAAATGTTTGTTACAGGCCAGGAATGAGCCGAATCCGCTGTTCGCATCGATCGTGCCGCAAATATTGGAAATAAGAAAGGCTGGTAGCGACGAGGTGTTAAGGGATCACAATGTTCTAAGCAAGTTGATCGCTCCTGATCTTGCATCAGCGCAAGATTATTTTACATATAAAGGATCACTGACCACACCTCCTTGTCTGGAGATCGTTCAGTGGATCGACTTTGCGAAACCTCAATATATTTCCCACGAGCAGGTATTTCAAAAGCAATCGAGTTCAATGTAAATTTCGTTAGTACAAGGGTGCCTTTAGAGTATTTGTCTAGGTTTTAACGTCGTCTAACAGTGAATATGGAAGAATATTGTACAAATATCTTCTACAAACGCTTTCTTTGACGGCTGTCCAAACTTGATTATTAGAAACCTTTTACCGGAGAAAGTAATTTCTTTCGATGGTTAAATAAGCTGCTATTCTTAGTTAAGAAATTGACAAACACGTTAGAGGATGAATGAAATTACAGTCGTAGATGTAAAATTTAAGGAGATATGGTAGAGAAGTATTATTTAAAAAATAATTAGTATAAAATGGTAAGAAAGAGGATGAAGAATTATTTTGAATTATTTTGAAATTTATTTTTAGATCTCCTTAAACATTCTGGAAATATTTTACGTAAATAATCCTGAAACGTGTTTCCTCTCAACTCGACTGATAGTCATAATTGATCGTCTATATTTGCTTGATTTTTTTTTACAGCTAGCTGCATTCCGCTCTATTCAATCCTTTGAGGGCAAAGATGTAACGCATAATTTCCGCCCAGTACAACCCTTAGACGGTAGAACGGTTTATCGTAATGTCCGAGATGCACAAAATACCGCAGTTCCCGCTCTTGCCAAGAAACCAGAAATGAATCCTCTTGCACCTAAAAAAATTAATGCTGCTGCGCCTGAAGAGGCTCCTGTAGATAATAAGAAAGATAATGGACACTCTGGGGCAAGCATGTGGACTGTATCACGTATGTATCGTTTTCTATTTAGGATCATAAATTTCTTTAATTGTATAATATAACGAAATCAGCCTAGGAAGTTAATTTTTATGAAATCAAAGTAGCAATTTAGCGTGTGCGAAAGTAAAATATATATTAATCTCAAAAAGTAACATAATTTTAGATATTAAATAATTATCTATTTCTGTTACAGCATTTGCAGTGATACTTGCAGCCACTCTTGTCTTACCATATCAATAATCGACTCAATGTACTGGAAACTCTAGTCAATCACATTGACTATTCTGTAATTTAAAGTAATCGATAAGAATTCTAAATAAGTATTGATATAATACATTTTCTTATGAAAAAGGTATTATTTATCTTCTTCGGGGCATCTATATTCAAAGGTTCTGTTATCTATGATATTTATTTCTAATCTAAATAAGAATGGAAATAAATATTTTTATTTTTGTGCTCGCGCAATTACGCGTATATTACCATTTAATTCTAGGGATATATTAAACAATGTACATAAATACAGAAATTTTACATTGACTGATTTTAAACAGTAGATACATATAATCTTTCTTCACAATGTGACAGTCAAAGCAATAGAAATAGAAAACAAATGATAATTGAATTTGATTGCATCTTATTTGATGAATAAAGATATAGAAGTATTTTATAAGTTATAAAACCTACCAAAAATTCTAGTATGTATTTATTCAACAGTTCCTACCGCTGCCATGATAACATACCTTAATCTTATGATGAAATACATATACTTTAATCTTATAGATAATAAGTTCTCTTCGTGAATATGTCTATGAAATATATTGTCTTGAAATTTATAGTGATCTAGATGATAATAAATAAAATTATTACTAATATATTTTATTATTGTGTTATACTTATATGCACAAAATTATTAAAATGTAATGAAGGATTTAAAACTTCTTAAGGATGGTTCTTTGTCTGATCGTTGGTTGCCACATTTACCACAGCAGCCCAATCATTCTGCTCTTGCTTAAGACGATCTCTTATAAGCTCAGCTATTGCTTTCTGAGTCCTCCTTTCTAGTTTTTCTAATTTCTTTGCAACATCCCGCTTCAAATCCCAATCTGGTTTCCTGGGAGCAAGATTGCTAATATCCTAAAAGATTGTAATTAAATAAATATCAAATAACAACAGATACTTTGATCTATTGTAAACAATTACTTACAAGCTCCTCAATGACAACTTTCGTATCTGCGGCGCTTAATTGATCTTGCACTTCCTCTTCAACATTACCTGGCTGTGCATCTTCTAATACTTTGTCCTTAAGGCTGTCATCCTGTGGTTTATAGCTCCGAAATTTCGGTCTGTGGCGATAAAGTAAACAAATACAAAAATAAGTATCGATCTTTAGAGGTTAGTTGAGGTTAGATGAGGTTAGGTTTAAAAACTGCAATCACTTAAAAAAAGAACGAAACTCACTTTGGTAACGTACTAGCACTATCAGTTTGATTTTCTTTGCTATCCTCGGTTTTCTTTTTCAAAGCCTGCAAACGTTCTTTTCGTTTCAAAGCTTCCTCTTCCAATGAACCAATCTTGTCTTCTGCCATATTTGTTTTGTCGCATTTTATCATAGCCATTGTAGATGGCGTCACTATCTATCTGTGTCTCAATAGTGGGTGTAAAATTGAATATTATTTTCTAATTACACATTGTCTAATCCGTCTCAAATGAACAGATAATACCTATTGCATGAATGAAATTCGATATTCACAATATGATCTTCTAACTTGTAATGACCAGTCAAGTAAGTTGTTAAATTCTCTGTTATAATAGTTTCATTTTAATATTAGATCCTAATAACGTTAGTGAAGTCCAAATACCATTCTTTTATTCGACATTATTTGCATTATATCTTTTATTATCAATCTTTCATCATCAAAGGTCTATAGAAGACTAAATTTATAAAATCAATGAAAGTAACCTAAAGATTATGAAATTCATTATTATAAAAAAATAATTTTACTTCTTAAAAGAGAAGTTATTTTAATGTTACGTACGAATGAAATGAGCGATATATTACTTTTTTAAACGAATTAGTTTATTAACATTTTTACAAAGGATCGTAATAGTTTGGCGTCAGATAAATTACAAGCAAAACTTGTCGATTACGTCTAACATTATCTATTCTAATGTTATATATTAACTTTTAACATAAATTCAAGTCTTAACACACGTTGAAAAACAACTTATACACGCTTTTGTTTTTACTGTATAAATTTCTCCTCATTCGTCTCGCATAAAGTGCTTCCCACACACGTTTCGTTTCGTTGTCCTCCTTACAAACAATTCCCAAAATTTTCAACAGGAATAACTTAAAAAAGAGGTTATTTTCTTTTATAAATATAGATCTTCATATTTATAGTATTATTCCCAAATAGTTGCCACTGTCCTTTAGTTTAAATTTTCACGGTTTAATATCACACAATTATCAAAATTGATGCTTTCAGGGATCGAATAATACTACCCGAGCAAAATTATTACACCCAGGAGACTCAAGTTTAATAATTCTATGACATAAAGTACAATTAGTCTCATACTGGAATTACCAATCTCTAATATGCACTCAACTATAATATATTTACTACAACTGAAAAGATATCTCATCAAATACTATTGTGGTATTTATCCAAATATTTTCATAAAAGAATTACCAATTGTTTTATTATTATCTTATACTATACTATAACCCATTTTCACATTTCTTTTTATTCATTTAATCATTTACTTTTAGCAATTATAGAAACAATTATTTTGACTGGTTTGGTAATTCTAGCATTAATATAACAAGTAAGATCAACTTATAGTTTCCTGAATATCGATTTACGTCGGCTCTCAGGTCATACGAGATCCATCGATCCGTGCGCCAGAGAGAAAATCACGAATCTATGCCAAACGTTTGTGAAATTGAGGACATGCACGTACACACACTTGCCCTGGGACTCTTCTCTGGTGGCATTGTGAGGCGTCTTTCGTGGCGAAAGTTTATTTACAGTTGGCGAGGTATTTTCAATTCTGAAGCATGGCTGGATGCACGATTTTGCGAGACCCTTGATCTCAGAAGAGTTGAATTCTCACAGTGCCGACGTCCGACGGTTTAGATGCTTTTCAGAATGTCCGTTTTCATTGTATACACGCTACTATTTCTTTAACTTAACTTGTTTAATAGGTTCAGGAGAGACATATATTAACTGGAATTTAATATTTGTCACTGATATATATGTCACATTTTATGAGAATAGTTGAATGGTATGGAATTATTTGTAAGTCGGATAGAAACACTAATTAACTAAATATATAGCTGTTATTTTTCAAGTAAACGTGTTTTGGGATATTATCACTCTATTGTTTCTAAAGTATGAGTAAATAATATTACTCAAACTAGGTATTGATACTTAGAGGGATATTTGATAAATTTTTGTTCAAAGATGCGGTTTAATATAAGTTGTTAAACGCGCCTTGAAATGTTTAGTAGATTAGCAAGAATAGGATATATTATTGATTAAAAGTTCTATTTCTACTTTTCCATCGAATCAAATTTTGTACGAAAAATTTTTTGTACTTTTATAGTTAGAGAAATATTAACGTGTATACACTTAAATCGAACACACTGTATGCGTAGTCTGTTGCAAGAGTAACTTCATAATTTGTTATTTCTTGTCTTTAGTAGATTCGTAGAAGTTCTTTCTATTTCACTGTATATATTATTATAACTTTGCACAATTGATTATTCACAATTTCTGACCATATACGACTAACGTAACATTAGACTTTCGTTTTGTTTGTGTTTAGAGTTTAGGCCGTAATTGTAGTTACTAATTCAAAAAATATATAAAACTTCAGACACACCCACTCACATATTTTTCCATTAAAAAATTTCATAAAAATCTATAAAAATATTCTTTTATCAAATAAATGATATATACCAAACTTTAATATAACCAAAACACTTTAACGTGCTTCAAAGATCATACTAATTTACTTAGATCTTATTAGAACTATAAACCTGACTTATAAGGCAAGCAATCTTATTACTATTGAAACAGACTACATATAACTAGTAAGTACATCTAGATAAATAATGATCTCGGCCGGGGCAGTAGTTATACTGCGTGTTATCGTGTATAGTATGGTTGTTCGTCGTTGCAGAAACATCTTATCTAAACTGCTGTCTTATCGTGTATATTATGGTTATTCGTCGTAGCAGAAACATCTTATATTGACTGCTGTGAAATAGAGACGATTTTAACGCGATGTTCCAAAAAAATTTGACTGCACAAGAATTTTGGCTTTGGCTGTTGTGCAGAGTGGTTATAGGTCTCTTCTGTATTTGCTATTGTTCCTTTTGATGAAAAATCGTGCTCGGCGGTGGAAAACAAATGACTAATTAATATTCACATCTGTGGATTTAGCGATTTGAAAACTGTGCCAAGGTTTTTGAAATTTTAGTATGAATCTTTAGTGAAAATTTTATCAGTTTCAAACGGAAAGATATGAGATTCTTTTTAATAAGATTATTTGTCTTTCTTCTTAAAGAATTATAATCCACCTGTACCGTAATATGTATTTTAGAAGTTTTAATAGCTATAGTTTCCCTAGTAATGCACCATTGTTTTTATAATTCCAAAAAGTACTTGAAGTACGGTAGCATTTCGTATTTTTATTAACCTCCTGGAAACAAAATTTTATTTTCTAGCAAGGGAACAGAGTTGTAGCTAACTTTCTTAATCTGAAATCCAGGAATTGTTATATTAATCGACTAATGATTGCATCAAACAGTATCAATGAAATCTCTGATTCTATAGTGAATTAAAATTTAATTAAAAAATAGTATTCCTTATAATCTAATCTTCTTTGTAACAAAAACATATAAGGGGCAAGCTCTATTATATTTGACTTAATCATTTATTTTCCACCACCGACACCACGTTTGACCAACAAATACCTTCCATGATACTCTGCAAGTCACTCGCCATCCTCTTATTCCTTGCACGTCTTACATTAACAATAATTATTACCAGTAAAGTCCCTCGAACACCGTCTAAATCCCTCCATGCTATCTTTACACCGATCAGTATCCCATCAACGAAAAACTTAGTTTCAAGCCTCCACGCAGACCGTAAAGGAATTTCACGGTGCTCGGTTCTTTACGATTGAGCACATTTCACGGACAACCGTGACGAAACTTGGTAGTATAATAGTGGAAAAGAAGAAAGGAAGATAAAGAGAGAAGGATGAAGAGAGAAAAAGAGAAGGAAAAGAGGAGAAAGAAAGCGAAATTGAGGTTAGGGAATAAGGGATCGTGCGATTATGTACAGAATCTGCGTGTTGTAACGCGGATTTAAGGTTATGTAATTCCCATAATTTATGCGTGTGGTGCAAACGATGAATCCTTAAGCTAAAAATCTGCTCGATTTTAATTAATATCATCAAGATCTGTTAAGGACTTCCTTATTGCGATGACACCGGTGGAAAGTCGCGTTTTTCTTCGGGAATTGTTTCGATCCCACGCACCTTGGGATCAGTGAGTTGTTGCACGCTTGTTATGCGGACGGTTTCGATTCGATTTCACTCGGAATTGCTCGAGATCGCGCTCATGCTCGTTGATTACAATACACCTGATGCATTCCATCCGTCGAAACCTTCGGACAGAAAATATCTTCGCGAATAACCGACGTTATTCCGAATTTTTACTGTTGATTGAACTAGCATCGGTAATTGAATTATTAACCTCTTTGCGGTATATGATTATTTTCATGAGTATTAGCTATTTATCTCAAAATATTCATATTTTTTGTGTGCAAAATATAGCATGCAATTTGTATCCAGAAATTCTTAGTTTGAAATTAAATTCAGAGTTAAAGGTGGATTTTGGTACGAGTATAGTCCGTATCTTTGATCCTACGAGTGTGACTCGATATTAAGACGCGAGAATTTTGATTAATCCTTTCATAACGTAGCACGTGACTCAGGCAAGATATAAAATATATTAGTTTCATAAATTCTCTCGTTTTTTCGTTGTCTATTTTCATTGGATTATTATTCCTTCTCTGTCGGAACGCTGTTTCTTAGTTGCCCATATTCTGACAGTAGAACTCCACTTATTGCAGCGAAATTTTAGTTAGTGCCTACTTAAACGATCTAATATCTGTTTATTGGCTCTACTTATCTAAACGAGAATTCCTAGTATACGAAAGAGCACTGATAATGAAATATAATATGATAATAAAAAGATATACGAGAAAACGAACGAGAAGTCACAAATAACGTACTCCTGAATGAGTAAACTCATCATCACTATCAAATATATGAATTCCAGTTATATGAGCTATTTATCCTCCAATGAGTTCAGTTAAATGAAGTTCTACTATAATCAGTATCTAATCTTTAATATGCATGTACCAATTTCAAGAAGATCTAGAAAGAAACCAAATATCTAATAACGGCCGGAAACTCAACTAATAAAACATCTCCAACTTCTATCTATCTGAAGATAAATATGGATACGAATTAACACGACATTTTCGCCATCACTATCTAGAGAAAAATTCGTACACGATACATACGTTAGATTGGAGGTGAGGAAGGCGGCTAAAGGGGATAAAAAAGGGAAAAAGTGGGAGCTTGATTTCACCTTGCTAATATCGTCCTGCAGCGATTTACATGACTCGTCTAACTTCAGCCTCCTTCTTCTTTCTTCGCGCGGATGTCCTCTCCAACAACGGTCGTGAACTAATTCTTATTCGGCACGGCGCCCACGTTCAGTGCCAGAACTTTGGAAACGATGTTCAAATCTTCAGGACTTCCAATCCCTTGCGCGTTGTTAGGATCTCCGGCGATTCCAGACTGATAAAGAAGCTGTTGAATCTGCCTGGCCGGCGTGGGAGGGTGCGCCTGAGACTTGAACTGCGTGAAAGAAAAGAAGTTCCCTGGAGTCCTGTGTGGAGGATTAAAGCGAACATTTGCGGTATTCGCTTTATTGTCCACGTTGAATCCGAAATTCCCAATAGAATTAAAGGCTTCCTGTCTATTAAACCTCGACGCAGGTGCTAACGAAGGCTGGAAATCGTTCGAGAAAGAGCCGAAGCTCTGTTGCAGTCTCTGGTGATGCTGGGGTGGCTGCAACTGTTGAGATTGCGGAAGTTGTTGCAATTGTTGCAATTGCTGTGGTTGAGGTAACTGCGGCAGTTGTTGTTGTTGAAGCTGATGGTGTGCCTGTGGCTGTTGTCTGAATGGTTGCAGACGTTGGTCTGGTTGGAAAGTTGACTGGAAAGCTGGAGATGCGCCAACGTTTGGTACTTCCAGAGCCAAACTAGGCTGCAGGTGAACGTTCGATTCAACAGGAGGCTGGAAGGTTAAGATGTTATTGCTCTGTTCAAAGAAGGACTGCTTTTGTGGTATAGGACGCTGAGACTGGAATCTATTCAGTCTCTGCTCCTCAAACTTAAAACGTTGCTCCTCTAACTGTTTGAATCTAGCCTGTTCTTCCAGTCGTTTCAGTTTAGTTTGCTCCTCCAACTGTTTGATTCTAGTCTGTTCTTCTAATTGTTTAATCCTGGCTTGTTCCTCTAACTGTTTAATTCTAGCTTGTTCCTGCAGATAAAACTGGTGCTGTTGCTTCTGTCTCAGTTGTTGCTCATACAATTGCTGTTGCCTCACCAAAAACTGTGTCTGTTGGATCTGTTGCTGCTGAAGTTCCGCCAATTGCTTCTCCAGAAGCTGCTGTTTAAATTCCAACTGCTCTTGGAGAGTCAGAGCTTGTCCATCGTTGGGAGATCTAAATATTGGAACCACGCTTTTGGGTACACCTTGTTCATCCTGTTGCACGGTAAACGCTGCTACCAAGGGAGCCTGGAAAATCTTAACTTCCTCTGTTTTGTCTTTAGAGTCGTTAGACTCAATCACTGTTACGTTCTTTCTTGTTGATACTGTAGGAGTGATTTCAGTTGGTTTTGGAGCAACCAAAGCATTGGCAGTGGCAATTCCATTGGAAGCACTTCCTGATAAACTCTCAGAGATCTCAGTTGCTGGTTTCAAAGTTAAACTTTCCACTTTATTCACTGAAAATGTGGCTTGTGTCGTTTTTTCTTTCTGTTGCACCTTGGGTTCGGTTTTGATTCCGAAGGTCGCTGCATTTTTCACCGGTAGTATCACGTTCTGCACATGAAAGCTCCTAGCGTCTTCTTGCGTGGCTTTCTCGATGTTCATCATTGGTGTCTTCAAAGCTACGTAATGAACGGCGTCGATGAAACTGGAATTCTGCAGTTTATCTTCGCTCGGTATATCGTCGTCGCTTGGGAAACTCTTGAACGAGAACGTAGTTTTCTGTACACCGAGATCATCGTTCAAATTCTTCTTTGCCACAGCCTCAAAGGCGCTAGTGTCTCTTTGAGCGATGCTTTCCGATTCCTCTTTGCGCTGCTCAGCAGATTCGGCCTCTAAGTCGGTCAGGGCTTTCAAGAGAGCTCGGCGAAGGTTTTTGTCCAGTTTTATTGGTGCTTGGGTCACATCCAAACCCTTGTCAGGAATCCCTGTCTCTTGAGAGTTCGTCAGGGTGATCGACACTGTCGCCAATAGAAACACTAGCGTTACCTGCAACGTTACATAAGAATATTGTCCATTAATTAGATTTTAAACTAAAGAAATGCATCATCGAAATTTAATAATTATCTTTTAGGTCTATTATTGAAACAAAACTTTTTACAGTTACATGAATAACGTAATTTTGATAGAGCAGATATAACAAAGAATGTCGCACTTTAAACAGGTCATCTGCTTAATTCTGAAAACTTTCAAATTCTCATAAGAAGATAATTTCAATATCATTTAAATTACGCAAGAAATATTCTTTGCATTATACAGCACAGTATAGATGCCCTATTTGAAATTAGACATTCCATGTGCCAAAGGGTAAATTAATTTGGGAAAAAGAATTCAAGAATTATTAAAAGCTTATTGAAAATTCTCCTAAAATATTCAGGACACTTCTCAAAGGTATATCTCATATTTATTTTAAAATCTCCTATGGCTCATATTAATGTGACATTAAATGCCACAATTTATTAATATAATTTATTAATTAAATATACAAAACTTACAGAAAAAGGAAAAAGATATTTCAACTTAACTAACGGACATATGTCACATCGATAAATAGAGAGAATCTGAAAGTTCCTACGCATACGTGATCAGGTAAGCGGAAATTTATTACGGCCGTTTTCGTCTTTTACTAATTGATCGAAGAGCACTACTTTATAAATTCGTACGACGTGTATGAATAAATTGCGTTGGAACATCTGGACGTTTCACAATGATTTTCTCTTTTTAGAAATGTCGAACTTCGACAGGACTTTCGTCCCATGAAGAATACGAGACGTAATTCCGTTTTTACATAATTATGGAAGAAATGCCTGTATAAGCGTGTGAAAATTTGTCGTGTATATTACGTGTTTAAAATAGAACAATGAGATATTAACAAGTTTTTGAGCCACCTTTTAACTTGTTAGTTGACGCATACCTCTGAAGATCAATAGACAATAGGTTATTCGTTAATAAATAATAAAAATACTTTATCAATAAAGTATCGTTATAACAATCGAATACTCGATTAATAATCGTTAATAAAATAAGGCATTAATTATGGAATAATTTATTAATTACCGAAGCGAGATACAATTTATGGTTCGGTAAGGTTTTAGGTCTTTTTAGATTTTCTAACTTTTATTTGTTAGATCTTTTTCATTCAGGTTTTTTCCTATCTTTTAACAATCTTTAATGTTCTAGATTTACATATGCAAAGAGAATATTTCTGGAGTAATTCAGTAATTAAAAATCAAATACAGTTCATGGTTTTCACGGTACATGGTACGTTCAGGTTTTTTGTTATCTTTTAACACTCTTTAATGTTCTAGAGTTACACATGCAAAGAGTATAATATTTCTGGAGTAATTCAGTAATTAAAAATCAAATACAGTTCATGGTTGAACGAACAATGCTCACACACTATAAAATATTGAATATCCGCCTTCATCGTTGTTTCTCATTACAACGGCTATAATGTGTGCCACTTTCTTGCTACATGTTTTTACGATACGCGATCATTCATACTTCGATTCGCCTATACTTATTCACAACCGTTCCACGCTATAATAATTCTTAATTCGATCTCAAGCAAATATCACGCAGTTATTCAATGAGCCTATTTTCGAACAACGATCGTATTTTCTAATGCTAGAAAGTAGGTTGAAAAGTATAAAATCCACTGGCAATTTCTATTAGAAGAAAAAAAAAAAGGATATGGAACAAGGTAAAATGTAATTGAAATTTTCGCTTCAATTATAACTGATTCCTGTTATTATCGCGGATCTTTATCTGAGCAGGGCGCTTGTTACTCACTGAAATTTACGATCGTGAATTATTCTATTTCTCTAACTGAATAGCTGTGTTAAAAAAAAAAGGAGAAAAATTAAACACCAAGTAATTCTTACTTTTGTAGTTTCTTTAGGCATAACAGGGACGATAATTTGCATAAACGCAAAGAATACGCAAGAAATTTTAACGCACACCTTTTACCCACGCTAGATTATTACGGATAATGATACCACATTCTTAACTTATTTCGCACTTGAGAGAAGTAAAAACCTTCGTACGAATGCTTTTCAATTTCTCAGTTACGTTACATTTTAAGAAATACGTAATAGAATTTCTATTTCCATTATAATTATAACTAAAAATGAGCCGAATAGGCGCAGACACTGTAACTGTATCCTGTCTGTAGATAATCTTGCTCAATGAAATAACGTTCCCTAATACAAAATTAAATTAAACTTCCCAAATCAGATTCAGACATGTCGAAATCGTAAAAAACATTGCGAAAACCTTCCTCGTTCTTTCAAAGATATTAATTTGTACATCACCAATTACGATATCGTAAGCGATCGACATAGCTCTAAGTTTAGATTAATTGTACCGTATCATACTGCAATTGCACTGTGTATGATATATGTTTAGAATGTATAGATGCTATTATTTCAGTTGGCAATTTTTCTTACTGTATTTTACACTTTCTTTTTTAGAATATTCTTGTTATATCTTTCGCCAATTGCGAGCACCAATGACCACAAGAATGGCCGACGCAACTTTAAATGAAATAAATAAAAAATATTTATATATTGGAGAACGATTGGAACGCGAGGGAATACACGTGGACGTAAACAAAGATGTTTGCCAAGTATTGCACCTCAGTTTGCTAATAAAAAAAGGAGAAGAATAATCAGCAATGCTCTCTCACGGTGTAAAAGGTGCAAAGATGTAAAAGG
Organism: Bombus soroeensis; assembly: GCA_014737365.1. NCBI lineage: Eukaryota > Metazoa > Arthropoda > Insecta > Hymenoptera > Apidae > Bombus > Bombus soroeensis. The sequence goes on from JACXIL010000186.1 coordinate 1,045,337, forward strand.
AAGGCGGGTTATTGTTCTGATACAAAGTGGCTTTTCGAGAGAGGTAGGCTGTCTTACAGTTGAGAAACAGATCATCCGTTTGAATGCGTTTGAAACCACACCTTCGTTAGGTCGTAAGTTGCCTTGTGTTCGAGTGGATGTTACCTCAGCAGCGAACTTTCACACCGGTTGTTAAAGCGACTACGACCGAAAAGGAAAAGCAATTTTCATTTCTGGCCGGCGATGGAATGCCTACGGGGCTCGGGATGAAACGCATCTGTTCGCCAACGACGTTACAACGTCGGCGTTTCGTGCGTTTAACGAGCCGAGCGTCAACCGCGTGTCCAAAAGAGAAAAATTCAGCTGAACGAATATTGCATCTGTAAGAATACCGTCTTGTGGTATCTCGTGTGACTCTTGACATTTCTGATGAAAGTGCCACTTTGGGAAGAGTTCGCACGCAGATGCATCGAGTAGCGTGTAACAAAGCGACGTGTACAAATATTAGGATCGTGAGATGGGATAATGAAGGATTCGTAGAAGTGGGTTGGTTAATGGCAGTCTTTGTAGTCTATGAATAGGGAAATTAATTTTCCAGGATGGACGTTGATGGCTATTGATATTAGGAGTAGGACACAAGTACCATAAGCTTGGGCAGGATTTTCATTTTTGTACAGAATTGTCTTCCTTTTTTTTCTTATAAATATTTCTATAATTTTATAAATTGCTTGTTATTTTGCAAGAATAACAGAAGCAAGAATAAGCAAGAAAGAAAGGAATTTTCTAGTTAGATTTAATTAGCGGTTTTGCAATGATCCGATTAATTCGAATATGTAATGTAGGATGTATGAAATAAAAATGTACAGGAAGCAAGCTGATTGTGATGAGATCTCCCTTTCATGGAATATTATTTTAGAAGAATATCGATGCAAATTCGTATTAGAACATAATATTGGTATTTGTATTAAAAGTATAGTATCGAGCATAGTGGATTGATTATTTTGAATATAGTTTGGAAACTATAAAATAAAAGTGTAGAAAGGATAGTAATTTCTCTAGGTTTTCTCTTTTATGGAATTTCATATGGAATAATGAATGGACGAACATTTATTTTGAATTGAAATAACGTACTGTCGTGTAATATAATATATTCAATTTAAATAATGAGACGTTTAATTACAAACATAAAATTTATTCCAATAATTTTTTCAATTTCTCTTTCATAGAATTTTAGTTCGAAAAAGGGATGTTTTGCAATTTACCTTTGCTGTTGTCTACTTTATAGACTTACTATTAGTAGTCGTTTTGTAATAGTCTAGTTATCTTGGATGTAATCTTGGATGTATAAAACGAAGAAGTTTTGTAAAGTGGTGTATACACGAGATAAAAATAATCTATATAATCTGGAATGCAGAAAACGATGGAATATCTTTAAGTTACAGTCCTGAAATTAATCCTGCGAGTGGAAGATGAATTTGCTTACAATGTGCCTCGTGTTCTGCTCGTGTGAATAAAGATGCTGTTCGTTCGCATTATTCTTCTCTACTTAGATTAAAATTATGATTTCGTTATTTTTATTCGAAAGGATGATTTTCATTTGCATTTGATTAAAAAGCGATATCTATTTTTTTAAGAATTTCTACAAAATATTGTAGAAATATGTTTCATGGTTAATGGACCTGCAAAATTAAATACAAAAATGACAAAGGGGGAAAGTATGCAAAGAAAGTGATTATTTAAGAATCCTAATTGTGAATTCAGTTTGAACAGCATGGAATCCATAAAACGACACGCAACCAGCATGTCCAACATTTGCATTATCGATTTCACTCTTTTACGCTTATTGTTACCATAGAACGTATGCTTTGAAATTTGTCACGCAGGTATATTTATCTTATTATCTAATCTACGATTGACAGCATATTTTAAGCAAAATATAAGTTGTTAATGTTATATTATGTTGCAGATAAATACCAGGGAAAATAGTCAAAGATGAAGAAAGTTCAACGATGCAAAGGAATATAAAGAGGTGTAATATATTCGACGTTTAAGAATTCCAAAAGAAATTTTTTTACGTTAAATATTATCAAGTAATAGAAATTCAATCGACCGAATAACATAAACCGAATGATGCTAATTAAAACATGATTGAATTTTTTAGTCTTAATGGACGATTAATATAGTAAAACACAGTGTAAGATTTAAAGAAAACATAGTACAAGATAGTACATGGTATTTTACAAATTTAAAGGAAACATAGTAAAATATAGTATCTTTTTATATTTTTTTTTCTCTAGAGTATCTCATATCTCTCAATGAAAGCTTGTATAATATACGACGACCTTGGAAAATAGAAATCTGAAAAATCATGACCGTGCGGACTTAGAAAATAAAGATTAGAAGAGAGATTCTGTTACATAACTGGCAAGTACCTGTTTTTATAACATCTAACATATATCTGAAATACTTCGTTGCAAAACAAAACAGAGCGCACACACCCCCTTTCATCTAATCTGGCACGAATCTTTAGAAAGTTTCTAAACCGCCGAATAATCTCTTAAGCTTGTTTGGTCCAGCATCTCATTAATATTTTCAGCGAACACTCAGAGAACAAGACTGGAGTCGAGTGGAACAAGCAGCTCGTTCACACTGTTGACGTAGATTTCACTTTTGAGAATCTTGTCCGGTGTTTGACCATCTGACACGTGTTATTCATGGCGCGTACGTACACCATAAATTAAGCGGTTATAGCTGAGGAAATGTTTTCCCACGATGTTATGACGGATAAAGAATAGTAGCGGTGTAATTTTTGGTTGTTACGGTAATTAAAGATCGTGTTCGATGTCTTAATTACGCGATAAGAAACTACTTGCGAAAATGAATGTTACAGTAACGAAATGTACTACTCTCCTCTTGATAATTTGTCGTACAAGAAGAACTGAGTCGTACAGGTATTCTTTGATTTTAAACGATTACAAAATATTATAAAAAGTGTTATAAAATGTTAGAATTATTACATAGGAATTTATTTTACTTGTTAAAACGAATATTTGATTTTATATAATATAATTAACCCTGCATCGAGTCATATTTTCCATAAAATACAGATTATTACATCGTTATGTTGTAGATGATGTAGTTATTTTATTAAAGTAACATCTCATTTTCCATAACAGGGATTTTATTCCGAGGAAATAGCGAAACGAGTTACACAAATTTTACGCAGCAATCTAATCCCTTGTAATGTACAGGAGCTTGCGAAAGAAGAATTAAATTATTTTAGCGCGTCTGTGCGTGCAACGTCTTCATTGACAATCGGCTTTCTACAAGCCGATTTTCCAGAGGACGATTCTCCAGTCCGTCATTTTCCTGCATGTGAACGGATCCGATGTGAATTTCTCCACGCCGAGCGAATACCCTGCCTATTAGAAAATAACAATGACACGCAAAAAGGCCAGTGTTCGTTCTTCCTGAAACAACGACGGTCATCTATGTCTAATTACTCATGAGAAAAATGAGTATTATTGATGATAATCTCATAGATTAATTTCATCATTAAATACTATGTTATTTACAATGTTGAAGAAATAAGATTCGTAATCTTCGGAAAATGTATAATGTTATATAATGCTCTATGCTTCTTATGCATTTCAAATTTCTTTTCGTTTACACACAGTTTCTTTACGAAAGAAGTTTCTTCGTTTGTGTTAAGTTCAAAAGGTAAGATTCACGATTCTGTAATACTATAAAACGTTTTGTGTCTTTGATCTATTTCTCCTTTATTCGCTCAAAGTTTCTTAGTTTCTTTAGGAAAAATCAAGAAACTCAGCGGTAATCTTGAAGAACTATCAAGGAAACAGTAACCAAGAGTAGTGAAAAAGAGAAAGAGAAAGAGTACAATTCTTGATGAATATTTGGACTATGAATATTTATGCAAATTCATATTTTTCGAAAGAAAATTACAGAAATAGAATCTACTGAAGTATTTGCCTACTAAATATTACTAGTACGCTACGTTTATGCAAACTAATTAAACTACCGATTTGTACATTTACATTTGTACGTATTACGTGCATTAATATGCACATCTCTGTATCACGAAATTTTTCACAAATGCGTAAAAACCCAAGATGCAAAACGAAAGAAGAAAATGTACAAGTTACACGACGCACAACAAAACGCTGTGCGTCTTTAGTTTCCTCCAAGTTGCGATTCTTTCGCTCAAAATCACCAAGGTCTTCTACAGTGAAACCTGTCCCATCACGATAACAGATCAATTTTATGCACTTTTCTTCGGCTTAATGATTCGAGCAGACGATCTATGTACGTGGAAGAAAAAGCAACTGGTTAACCATAAAAACGTCGTGATTCTAATGGAGCGCAGGACGACGTAATAATGGACTTCCGGAATCTGATGTTCCTGACATGGAGCACGTTATCCGACAGCAGCCACGATAACTCTCTGAATAGTAACATTCTTCTGTTGCGTCACAATCCTGATCTTACGCTCTCAAAGACTGATTCTCGAAGAATAATCCACGTTAATCGAGAGACACGCTGACCGATTGGAGTAATTGTAACGCAATACTAATCAAAGCGAGCCAGCCGTGCTCCAATTACGATAATAATTATTCGATAGATTCCACGCGATAGTTCGTGTTGCGTGATGCGATCCCACGATTCTCTTTTCTCATTGTTAAAATCAGATTGGATTTCTTTTACAGTTATATTATTTTCGTATGTTTCTGTTTCTTAGAGAGAAGAATCGTGGAATTTTAAGCGAATAACGTCGTCGTAGAAATCGGTGCTAGGTATCGAATGATTGTGTATTTCATAGAATCTACGAAAGTGTCTGTATCGTCTTATTATTTTTCTCGATGTTTCGAATAATTGCCAGTATCCTTAACTTTATTTGAACACGACTGTGTTGTATTTTTAGTCTTATCAAATTCGTTCCCGAAGAGATTAAATATTCGAGTGCTTCTTGCAACGAGTTTTATTCGCAAAACTATTACTGTAACTAAAAAGTTACGTATATCTATATGTCTCTAGTATTATCGTCTATATTCTTTAAACACACGGCAAAACACGATACGTATGATAATCGCAAAGTATAATATAGCAATCAGAGAAGCCAATCGTTTCATTAACTTTTCGCACGTAGGATAACAAATATAATTTTCCAATTCATTTGCAAGAAGATATTAAGATAGCTTCTCAACCTCCTCCTATACGTATCTCATTTTACTTTTCTGCAACTTAACAGAGTCTTAAAAATTCTTCCAGAGATAAAGTTAATGCGTAACATACGTAAGTAGATGCGTGTATGCTTTCTATCCAGCGGGAAAAAAGAAAAGAGAAAAAGAAAGATATGAATAAATGGTATCCATCTTTCATTCTCTCGATTTTTTAAAGCAAAATATTAGTCTCATTTCTCATAATTTCCATTTGCACATTATCATTGAGGAATGAATCACGTAAATCGAGGGTTAGATGCGCCTGTAACTCCTCAGATTGCTTTCTAAGACATGAAACGTACTTTCTTTCTTTAGGCGCGTGTCGTCGCGTATTCGACGACCGCGGTATGAAACGGTTGAATTTAAAAACGCAAGTTTTTACCGACGATCGAGTTTTAACGAGAAAGATCGGTAACGTACGATTTATCGTCGAAACGACGCGCGTTTTGTACTTTCTTTCTTCCTTCCACAAATTTTGAGAAACTTTCACGTCGATTGCGAAACATCAGCTGAAAAATGTTCTAACGAGCCCCGACAACCTGTTTCCAGTTTTCATTCGATCGAAACGTATTACGGTCTCATTCTCTAATTTTCTCGTCCGATGTTATTGGCGCGACTGGACGCTGGTTAATTCAGCTGGCAGGAAACGCAAGATAAATTATTTAATAGATACTTTTCTCCATTTATCCGAGAGGTCTTTTAGCTCTAAAGAAATTCTACACAGAAACACACGACGAGTGTACACAGCTTTGGATATGAATTTAGTAAGGCTTCAATATGGTAATCTCGTGTAATTCTTTTTGTTAGTTACAAATGTTGAACGAAATATGAAACGATATTGGGAAATATTTTAGAACGTAACACTTCGTATCAGAATCATCGAAAGAAACGATCGAACAACCTCTTCTATATCCAAATGAAATATCCAAAATAGACTAATTGTAATATTCAGAAGCCGAGTCGAGTGGCATCGTTATCGAAATTCGTCTGAATCCACGCTAGTTAAATCTCGCTATATTCCATCATAATTACATAAAACTTGTCTCGCAAATGCAAATTACGATTTATTACGATCGCATAAAATTCATCCCTGTGAATTGCATCGAATGGTCTGCTTAAATTTCCATTTCGTTAAAACGAAGAATTTTATCAAACGAAAAAAAAAAAAAGAAAAAAGGAAAGAAGAAAGCTTTCGTCTGATCCAAACTGTTATACAGCTTCCAAATTACTATTTTAAAAGACGTTACGTGAGCGAAAAAGCTTCCTGCCGATCGGCTACGCGATAATTACCTCGAGCCTTCGAAATCGAGTAATAAGAATCAAGATGTGAAGTTTCGGAATCACAGGTCCCGGAGGTTCGATCGCTTAATGAACAGTTATATGGTAGCGGCCGGTTGGAAGACAAAGTGCCGTGAGAGATAGCGTGATACATGCTGGTGTTTGGCCAAGGCGGATGAAGAAAGACAAGGTGAAAGAAAAGAGTGGCCGACGGCCAAAGGCGGCACTTTCACTCGGCAGTGTGTCGAGGATGTGCATGCTCATGAACTTGCTACGCGGCTTCATTCGCTGTGGCGAATGTAGAAGCTCGATCACGGCGCATGCAACTCGAGTTTTGTCACGTGCAAGCCCTGGATATCCGTTTGATGTAACCAGACGCATTTGTGACCGCATTTTTGTCGGATCGCTTGAAAAGCGAAACTTCTCTGGCGGAAGATCGCGAGATTCGGTTAATTAGTCGTCGTGTGATCAATCGGAAGGTTGAGGCATCTGATAGGGCGAGTGTGGTTTTTTAATTCGAACGTTCGATTTATAGCGATGAGGCGAACGATGGAAAGAGAGCTTTTTTGTTCGAGTATAATGACAAAATTCGGTTAAAAAGTAAGACGGAGTAATAACTCAGAGCAAGTGTATGCGTGAGAGAAATGCGACGATTTAGGCTACAAGGAATGAGGATTGCGTGGTACGATATAAAATCTGATAAGAATGAGATGGAAGAAAGTTGGAAGTTATTAAAGTAGAAGAAGCTTTCGAGTGCAAGATGATTCTTTTCGAAGATGGATTTTATATATTTGTAACAAGCTATGATTTATATTTGCAAGGCAAATTTTATGTAATTATAATATGATATAGTTTGAGCAGCATTGGAGCTGGCTTTATCGCAGGTTGAATGACACATTGATATTGTGGTATCTGTCTTACATTGATTTCTTATTCAGTCTCTTGAGGAAACCTAGGCGCCTTTTGGATTGCGAGAAAAATTGTTTCTTATCAATTATTAAGAGAAACTCGTGCCTTCTAATTATTCCATAAAGAAGATACAAAATTGCTAAAGTTAAGACCAGCTTTACTAAAGGCACTTCTTGTCCTTTGCTCGCTAAAGTAGACAAAATTAAGGTGAATTAAAGTTAAAATATCGTCTAAACTAATCGTTTTCAAACACACATATCCTGATACATTTTACGCGGGATATTCCAACAAAATTGATGTACGTAAACAAAACGTACGTATCTACTTGAGAGAAAGAAAGTCCAGCTATATTTTTGGGACGCAGCGTTGCATTTATAACAAAAGTATGTAGAATTAGAATCTGAACAATTGCGTATTCCTGTGCCGTTAATCTGTCTCTAGCTCGAACCAGGAAAACCATACGACTCGTTACAGTTACGTGAATCACTGCGAAGACGGTTTAAGGACGATGACAGATGCCGATGAACGAGCGATTCATATTTCGAGCAGGTTCACGCAGCAGAAACGCGGAAATCCTGGCACGCGTGAAAGCAGCGTTTCGACAATGTCGCCAACGTGGACGATTATACAACCGAGTCCTTGGCGTTGAATAATGTATAGGTCCCGATCGGCGCGACCAGGAGATGCGACAGAATGAAGTAAAGTGCAATTAGCTTGCAAAGTACGATACTACACATCGTATCGCGGGGCGACGAGTGAAAGTCGAGGATGACAGGTTTGTAACGACGCCGAAAGAACGTCCTCGTTCGGGACAATTTATCGGATGAGGCACATAACTCGGATGGAGTCGTCGTCGTCGATTTTGTGCCATCGATGAGATCGATGGAAAGCGATCGAAGAAGATGGTCCGATCAAAAGGAGAACTCGAGTAATAATATCTTAAACGAAATATAATTTTAAGTTGGTTCGATCGTTTAGCTTGCAGAAATTAAGGGTTGAATAGCCGCGATCTAAGGCTAGAATCGTTTATGTGATTATTTTCGGTAATATTTGTTTTCCTCTTGCATACGATTTTCGTTTATTATTTATAACTAATTATTATTATTTTTACTTACTACTTATCCTGGTTGGTTTTACTCTTTAGATTTTGTAAATTTAAGATAAATTGTGATAACTTTCAGTCTCAAGACTGTGTACATTGATAGTGGAGTTCTAATTAATAATGAAATTTCTATAGTTCCTGGGACTGGCGTCAGTCGTTTCTTCAGTAAGGAACAGATTAATACTATTCGTTATTTGAATTTATCAAATAAAATAGAAGGGTTAAGTCTTCCTTGAGTGGACTTTCCCTAAATTTAATATACATGTATAAGTATCCCTTTCCTCCAATAATTGTGGAAGAACAAAACAAAGAGACTGTAAGGCAATTCACCAGAGAGATGCACTTTGTAGCGAGAAACGATGAGTATCTGAATATGAAACAAAAATAATTATTAAACGTTACTTTTTCGAAATGAAACAATAGTCAGAAAATAAAATTCAAGTCGAAAAAATAATGAATAAACCAACGAACAAATAATACACAATTTTAGTCGAATAAAAAATAATAAAATTACCTTTTCTTTTATGAACCACGAATAAAAGTGTTTTGAACAATCTTTCCACACCACTAAAAACTCGAATTACTGATGAACATTCGTTTAGGCATCTTAACTATCTTAAAAGTATCTTCGATTGTTTCGTAACGATCTCTTAATAAGTTTCAAGACTGGCGATCGGAGACTGATCTCGCTTTCGGATTGGGTCACGCGTCATCATCGTCGAGAGAAAAAACTTTCTTCTGGCCGAGAATGGAAAAGATGCCACCTGCTTAAGGTTCAACGAACCCATCGCCAAACGAGACGCATAGAGTGTCCACACCCTAATCAGGACTCTTGTCATAAATCGTTTGGTAATTACTTTCTCCTAGAATGTGATTACACTGAGCGGAAACGTGACAAGAGACACCTCGTCGTTGTGGCTACGCATTGAAACTGCGCGGATAGCCATTTCTTTCAGGGGCTAACAATCCATCGTCATTTGTTTTGTCGACGGTGAAAATAAATAGCACAAAGAAATGCAGCCTTTCACAGAAGAGATGCAAATATACAGATGATTCATGACTTGTTATTGAACGATACAAAACTCGCGTATAATTTCTGCTTTTAGTGAATGCGATATATATTATGTAACTTGGTAGTTTAATGAAGTAGAAATAGTAAGAGCGACGATAAAATATAAGATGTTGTTAAAAAGAATCATTTCCAAATTGAAATTAATATCATTATTTATGACGTTGTAGGTTTATCGAGCTCCTCTTAGCTGCAGTCCCTTTAATTTGTCAGAGAACATCATCAGAGAATATCGTTGAAGATCTATTCACCATCTGTAAACGAGAAGAGTTGTACAAAGGAATTTTCAAAACACCTAGAAGTATCTACTGATTATTAATTGAAGAATGAATCAGATATAAGAGATGTGATTAACGTAATATAATTTTTTGCTAAATATCTAAATTTGTGATATTTGAATCGTATCTTCGAGAATATCGTTACTTTCTCTGAATTTATATTAAGACATATTTTCTTTAAAATATTGATCTTGTTTTTAATAAAAATTTGCTTTGGTCCTCCAATTCATCTCTAAGGGATCTATGAAGCAGATCAGAAAAGAAAGAAGTAATATCAATTTCCCTTTACTAAAGAAACACATTTTTCCTATATTTATAGATTCTATCTCTAAGATTAAAAGAAGTGAAACCATTTACAGGTTCCCTAAAGAAACGACAACTAAAACTAAAATGATAAAAGAAAAGTCGTGACCATAACCGCGATATTAAGTTCCCATACGCGTATAAATTATCACTATAAATGGACAATACCTATATCTCGAGTTACGTATCACTAACTTCGAGAAAGTGTTGGTCTGAAATGAGATTCACCAATTTTTCTCGCGGAACGAAGTTCGTTTTACAATTGGCGATCCCCTTGCGTGTTACACATCAGTTAGTAACCGTTGCATGAAGTCAATTTTAATTTCAATTATTCGCTCTTGTACTAGATAACAATTAGGTTGTCCAATTTGCAATATTCGTGAAACTTCGTTCGAAGATTAATCCGATCTGCTGGATTATTTCTTTTTTTTCTTTTTTCTCTCTATGAATAATTGAAAATGCAGGCAAATTTCAGAAAAAAGATTCATTATACGGTAATTTTGGATCTCTTAAAATAATTCTAAGGAGAATAACGTGGCAAGAAGGAAAAAGTTGGAGGAAAGCGGCGTGATGTTCGAAAGAAAGTTCTTCGCGATAGAAACGTGTAGCACCTTCAACAGTGAAACTAAAAGTCAACGAGGAATTGAACGATACTTTGAACGCAGTATGTGCAAAACGTGGAATAGAAATTAACCCCTTTTATCTAATGATTGGTAAATTAATTTAATATGCTAAATACATAGTTCTAGGCGTATGCACTTGAGATGCAATTGAAAGAAAAGTATGACAAATGAGATACAGTCTTTTTTTTCTTCGTAAAACTGTCATTTAACATATAAAAGTTCTAAATATGTATCAAAAAGTTTAAATATAATGAATGGAACATCAGCTCTTAGAATGCTACGTTTTATACTCTATACATGAATTTTATACTCTATACATGAAATTGATTTATCAGATATCATATTTATAATAGAAATATCAGTATTTCCTTTGGTTCTATTAAATATATGCTTTTTTATATCTTCAAAGAAACCACTTGTACTGGAAATAGCTCATTGTTATTTTACAGAAGAGTACTTTCTTTCTTCACAAGGTTGCTAGTAATTGTATTCATAAAAATAATACTTTTTCCATATTCCAGTGTTAAAGGATATAAACAAGAAAGTATTACAGCTTTATGTAAAAGATACTAAGATATAATTGAAGTAAATACTGTTTTCTTTTTTAATACTCAACAGCTATATAGAATTTCAATTTTTACCTAACCCAATAATATCCCCATAATTTTTTCAACGAAAGTAAAAGGAAAACGGTATTATTCTCGTATAGGAGACTGACGTTCAATTAAATACCGGTGTAAAAGGAAATTCCAGCCGCGTGTAGACCTGGAAATATTTGAATCGTGGAGCGCACGAACAGAGGAGAGAAGAAAGTCGCCTGTAACAGAATGCTCATCGGGAACTTCTTCAAACTAGAAATCTGAATTTTTCCAGCATTGGGTCGCACGGCACAGGTAACTTTCGATTGCCATTGCGTCGACTGTATTTACACGCACCGTGACACAGAAAATGTTTCTTTTAACGTAAAACTAGAACAATTACAATCAAAAGCAAATGAAACTTACTCTTATCATCCTGAATAATTTCCGAACAATTCTATGTAACAAGTCCTGGTTAATTTGAAACAAGATCAACGAAATATCAACATTCTTACGATAATCTGTTAGATAAAGAGAAATATGTCGGGACTTTCTTCTCTGCACACAATCGAGTAAAATCTCTCGGACGTCTCTTTCCACTTGCCTTTTCAAAACCAACGGTTAACACTTTTCACTGTCACACGACACGAAACCTGTCCATCACCATTGAAAAGGATATAATGTACACAAGAATAAAATAAAGAGAATCAAAGGCAAAAACGATAGTGAAATAGAGGAAACTTATTGAAAGAAAGGTATACAGTGAATGAGTAGTTTCGTACTCACCAAGCTCATGATGCTGTCTGTGCCGACATTCGGTTAGCACGCGGCTTTTACTCAGGAAGATGATCTTCAAGTAGCGATAGTTCCGTGAAAGAGGAGGGGTCCACGATGTTGATCCACGTGTATGAAACGATCGAGCGAGAAACGAGTCGAATTAAGAATCGCTTCCTCCGCTATCTTCCAAATATCGTCGAGATTCGTAGGCAAAAATGTTACGTTCCCATTGTCCATTTCGAGACAGCTTCCGGTATTTTTGACGGAGAAAATCAAAAACTGACTCACGTTCTCGTAAATTTTCGAGTATCTTAATCTGCTTGAAATGTTCGAAACGTTTTTCGGATAGAATGATTTGGGCAATTGAGTATTGGGAAGTGAATCTATAAAATCAACAATATTGTTATAAATATAATGGAACTACGAGATGGAATGATATCATATAGAAAGTCGATGTATTCGTCTTAACAAAAGTTATCATATTATGAATAAAGAAATGGAAGGTTTAACAAAATTAACCTGACTTTGATAGCTTCCCCTCTGATCGTTGATACTACACTTATAATTGACACTATTGTTAATATGGCGATTGTAATCTGTCATTTATATAAATACTATTATGAATGTTAAATATTTTAAGATTTTGGAAATCTCTTGATCGTTACTTCTTATTGTTCTCAATTTCATAGATATAGGAAGAATAAGATTGCAAGATTCTAGAGTAAGAATTAAGATAAAGTATCGTTGAAGTTGGTTATTGCTTAGAAAACCAAGTGATTTTCAAGTTATGTTATATCTCCTTAATGATCATAGTCCGATGTATGAAAGAAGGGAAAATAAAGTAAAGAAAGTAAGAAAGCGATTATAAAGGATGAAAGGGTGTGGCAGGAAATATAATCATAAGAGCGAAGGGTTAAAAAAGGGGAAAGGAGTCGAGAGAAAAATGGAAAAAGACACATGTGTTACCCCCAGAAATTAAATTAACATATTCTCTATACAAGTATTCTCAAACACTTAGTACATATTATCTCTCAAGTATTTAACCTTAAATCATCAAGTACTTAATGTTTGAATTATTAACGTAAGTACTCAATGTTCGGTATCATTTCAAAAAATGTATTACTTATCTTAATGGTGACGTAAAATATATATACCACAGGAAACTGGATTACGTAATCTCCATGTTGTAATTCTTGGTAACATATGCTTTTGATGCTTCTCAAAAATCATTGTTTTTCAAAGTAGTACAAATTCAAACTGGATTGCATCAGCTTGCAATACACAATACAATCTATAGCTGCCGGTTCCGGTATGGCCTTTAATTGAATCGCAAAGCAGAAAGGCGAAAACCATGGCGGCGGTCTTGTTGGCGAGATTGTACTTTCGCTGTGTTGTACGCTTTTCTGACCGAGAGTACAAGCGCTGAAGAAATAATACCGTGGAAATCGAAACAAAAAGAAAAATGGTACGTAATATATGGAAAGCAATGACTGTCCTTTCATTGTTACCGCGTAAGAAGTTACCTACATCAATATAACCTCAAACGGAGCGGAAAAATAAAACGTCATTTTCAGAATCATTCATAATAAAGCAGCCAAGTAATTGATACAGTCAATTTATTCTTACTTTTGTTATTGAAATGTGATTTTAATAGGTGATCAGGTAATTTATAAACATTTGATCGTAATATCAATAGAGCCACTCTAGTGAATCTAGCGAGTCAGACGACGGTGGAGACGATCAGGAAGGGTCTTCTTTCTCGGAAACGAACATCGAGGATGCTCTGACTTCTTTCAGAGAGCAATGGCAACGTGAATTAGAAATATCACCCAAAAGGGATCGACCAAAAACACAGTCCACAAAGACAGTTAAAGTTGATGTTTCTAATTCTAATGACGAAGAGTCTATTGAAAGCAAGGTATAATAATGACCGATGGATGTTCTAAGGATATCTCTATGTATGTATATAATATACATAAGTATATATTTCAGGCAAGAAATTTGTTCCTGAAAGGAATTGAATATGAAGAAAGAAGGAAGTTCTATGAAGCAATTCAATTTTACAAACGAGCTGTGTTATTAGTTCCTGATATTGAGTTACGTTTATACGAATCAACTAAAGTAAAATCAAACGATGATAATCATGAAGGATATGACAATGACATAAACAACATTGGTGAAAATGCTGAAAATCATAATGAAGAAGATGAGGAAGAAAGCGATTTATTTGTTAAATTATGCAAAATTGTAAATCAAAATAAATGCGTTTGTTTCCCTAAATTTGAACAAACTGTGAGTACCTATACTTAGAATTATAGGGTAATCTATATTGTGGAACATCATGAGAACATCATCAGGACATTCCTTTTTTCAGACAACACATATTTCTGCCTTGCCTATGGAGATAGTGCTTTATATCCTAAGATGGGTTGTATCTTCAGAACTTGATTTGAGATCTCTTGAAATGTTCTCCAGAGTATGTCGTGGATTTTATATATCTGCAAGAGATACCGAAATCTGGAGACTTGCCTGTGTTAGGTATGTCAAAAAAAAAGAAATCTCTTAATAGATCTCTGTAATAATGGAGTGATTACAAAATGGTCAAATTGTATAGAGTATGGGGTGTAAATTGTGGAACCTATGCTCCAAAATATCAATCGTGGAGAGATATGTATTTACAACGGCCTAGGCTAAGATATAATGGATGTTATATTAGCAAAACCAGTTATATTCGTGATGGTGAAAATAGTTTCCAAGATCGATTTTATAGACCTTGGCATCTGGTGGAATACTTCAGGTACCTGAGGTATGTGATGATACTTGATTATATATTGATTAAAAAAATGTCAATTCTTATATTATTTCTTTGATAAACAGATTTTTTCCCGAAGGAAGAGTTTTGATGCTAACTTCAACCGATGAAGCCCAAAGTTGTGTAAATTTTTTAAAATATCGCACTCCACGGAATCCATCGGTTCTTATTGGTCATTATATATTACGCGATAATTGTGTTATTCTAATGCTCAAGAAACAGGAAATAAAAGGAGTTAGTACATATAGAAAGAAGAAGAAGGAAACTATGCATGATAGTGGGGAACAAACATTTCATATTGTAAATATCAATGTATATTATATCAAAGTAATTAATGTTAAAAACATGATAAGACGTATGATCAAATTATATTTATGGGTATTTATAGGAATTTGAAATTCAGGATCATCATAGACGGCTAAATTCACAATTGAAATGGCTGAGTTACACCATATTTACAAAATATAGAAATGGCCATGAAGCGAAAATGTGTTTAAAGGAACCATCTGTAAGAGAATGGAGAGTATCGGCTATTGGCGGGCGATACCCGTCGCTTAAATTTAGCAGAGTTAAAAGTTATACTCAAGAAAGTGAAGCTCCTTTACAATAATTGTAATTGAACGCAAAATTATTAATCACCTGAATTATGTAAGGGTACCTACATAATGGAACTGAAATTTAAGAGAAGACTATATTCTTCAAGCGAACGTTAAATCTTGTACAGATCACTCTTGATGTACATTCAGAATATGCACGTTAATGTTACATTCTTCCGCTTATAAAAATGTATTATAAACGAGTTCTAATGAAAAAGATACTTCATTCTTAATTTATTATCAAAGTATCTCTTAAATAATTTTTATTAACCTACTGTACAATTCTAGCGTTACAGTTTTCTCTTAAATTCTATTCACATTAATTGTAGGTGATACGTACTGAATGATTTAAGATTTAATATATTGTTTACTATGCACTTGTACGGTGCCTTATATGCTTTCAACATAGGTGCTTTTATTTTAAAATATACTAGTTGATCAATTTTTTATTTATTTATTAATTATGAAATTTTCAATAAAAATAACGTCGGAGATAAATAATTTTAACGCAATACATACATATATCGATAATTAATTTCGATCAGACTATAAGCTACTGCAGCATGCAATTTATACCAACGATCAGATCCGCAAGGACACGTTCGTACGCGATATGGTACACTAAAAATATATTTATCTAGCACGCGTACTATCTATTGATAAATTTTCTCTTCAGATAAAATATTTCATTCTTCAAGACATTCTTGCGGCTCTGCTCTTCGCGAATTTCATATAGAACTTTATCATAAACGTATACACTCAATCAAAGTACATGGAAGAAACGAAAACACGATTAATATATATTAATTAAGTTTATACTATTTACTTTCTAATTGTAAGATCTATCGACTGTGGATAGCAGGTTAATCTATGCCTGTATGTGCAATTTCAAATGTAAATGAACGGATTGTGCACTCTTCGTTCCCGATATCTCTATATGGGTGATGAATTTACGTATGAATAATCGAAACCCCTATGAAATTAAATGAATTCCAATCGATATTTTGGGATAGTTTTATTCGTTTACACGAGTGGTATCGACATTGAAAAATAATGTGTGTCTAATTAAAGGAACGAATGTCCGGGAACACGTCTTATAAATTATTGCAGATCTTAAATTCTTATAATCACAACAATAAACGTATTTTTGATGTGCTTATTCGAGTTGAATTATTTTACTCGAATTGAATGGATTTACTCCTGATATCCGAATTAACGATAAAAATAAATATTTCACCATTTATTTTATTCTCTGTGATATGACAAATTAACTTTTGTACTCGTACTTGTACTTCAACTATTCCACGTGCTCTCTTCTTGTAACATTTGTTTTTTTTATATATATTAAATTTTGGTACGTATACTTATTTCTTTCTTTGGTTTCTTTACTTAAAAAGTGGCCGTCGATTAAACAGAGTGTGTACCTACACACAAAGTAACCGGCGGTTGGCGTAGGCTCGATTTATCACAGACTTCATTAGAAGATTTTCACCCACACCATTCGATCACAGTTCATCGTGTTTCAATTGATCGAGGATCGTTTTATTACACGCGGACGAGTCGGAGATCCAAGCAAGATCTTGCAGAGTCGCAGCGTGCATCGAACAAATCGCCAGGACAACCAGCACGTGCATTAAATTATGAGAATTCAACATTAGATCCAGTTTGCCTGGTATCCATTTCTCAGGAATACGCAAGGCGCCTATTATTGCTCCCACAACCGCTACAAAATCCTAAAAGAAGATAGGTATTTCTTCAATGGTTTTATTCTATATTTTAATAATACATAATACAAAAATTTACTAATTACATTGACTAATGTTACTAATACCGTTTTATTTAATAGATACATTTAAAACTAAGCATTTTCTTTGAAATCAGCAAATGGTTAATCCCGTCTATTTTATTACTACATCATTGCGTTGATACCAAATAGTCTACTTATTAGAATTAAAAGTGAAATTATAATAAATTACAATCTTCATTCGCATAAACAAATAAAACCCTAGTTACAGAGAGTTAAACCGAAGTATATGACAGCATTTACCTGTAGTACAATGTGAAGTAAAGCGTCTGGAGAACCACCGCCGATACCTAAGTATCGTAGAGTCATCATCAGCATTCTCATGAGAAAAAGGGGTGCGAAACATAATCTTCTCTCCCAAGGAGATCGCGCGTTCATCGCCTGTGAAATATACTTTCAAGTGTTTAAATACTGAAGACAATGATTTTTAATTTCTAATGGATAAGTCGTGGATACCTTAAGAAGACCCCAAATGCAAAAGAAGCAGTAGATAAACATACAGAAGTACCAATAGATATCAGGCAAACAGTGGATTGTTGCAGCCATCATAGGTATTGCCCCTAAGATTAGGAATGGAATTCAAGTCTATTAGAACTATTATCGTATTATTCACATAACAATTGAATCATGCAGAAGCCAAACTGATCAATTCTACAATCAATTCTTTGATTTCTAAAAAGTAAACGCTAATACTAAAATTAAGAATGTTTCAGAAAGTGAATTTAATCACTTTGATTTCTAAAGTAATAAGGTGATCCAATTATACTGTAATAATGACTTAAATAATTACCAAAACTTTGACACAGCCATATACCGATCATGTCTAATTTTAATAGCATTCGGTAGAAGATCTCGTCGTAGTTCAAATTCATAAAGAGGTGGTAAATAAAAGACCCGATCCACGGACTAGTGGCACCGATTAAATGACACCAAGATAAAACTGCTATGAGGATACCTTTGGTATTCCATGGGAGAAGTTGCGGAATGGTCAATAACATGTATAGGATGGCAAATCCTGTAACATAATTTTTTTTAATTAATTTACATTATCAAAAGACAAGATATAAATAATAAACTTAAGAAGGATATCATTAACTTGTTAAAATAATTACAACTGAGAATCTATTGACCCTATGTAACAAGTAATTTCTTGTCATACAAATGAATGATATTATCATATTTTCATTACACAAGTACATATAAAGTAGATCTTTGGCTTAATGAAATTGAGACATAATTTGTACTTGTTTGTAATATTCTTTATTCTTTATACTGTCCAAAAGAATAGAAGCTTCCATTCTTTAATTATAAATAAAGAACACTCCCTCTAATTACCTACTTCTTAATTACCTCGTCGTATAAAGTATCTCGTGCTACAGCGAACAATGTTCATTTTTAGAGAATTAATGTTCATTAAATAAATGCTTTTACATGATGTTCGTGTTTACCTTCACATACGTATAGTCTCTTTTGCGCCCATTATTCTTCGGTTATTAATAAACTCTTTGTTGTTTGATATGATTGACGTAACGTGACATTCCCGTTTTAGAAATTTTCTGCACGATATTACATACATACGTAATATCGTAAAATCGTCTCATGGATTATTCAATCGGATCGTTAAAAATTGATATAGAACATGTATATGAATATTGGATGAAGGTATTTAGGAATTTCTCATGAATTTTTCTTTTCAATATAAGATTACTATTATCAATGTCACGAATAGATCTCCGAAGGATAACGTACGGCTTCGCTGATCGATCTTTTGTTATCCCGCAGTGCGCCGATATGAACATAACAATTTCTCGCATAAGTTGACCTTGAAATCGCTTAGTTCAAGGGTAATCCAGTTTTCTACTTTATTGAAGCACGACAGCTACGTAACTCTCCCTTTCGCACCACCTAAAGTGATTATATCTAAAAGCTAGATACATGAAAATTTTCATATTATAACATTCTAGATTTTTCGAAAAATAGTTTTTTCGCTTATTATTTTATCCTCATTTCAATACTGTCTAAACTGATACACGTGTAATAGTATCACGTGTGTCTAGGTAAATGTCTTTCGCCTTTATTCTGATTCCCTTATCTTGAAGTTTGAGAAACAATAATTACCATGTATGAATGTATAGATGATTTGTATCGATGTATAGATCAATGTGATGTACTAATGAAAATAACTACGTTTCTATCTCAATAAAAGTTAACATTAATCTTGCCAAAAGAACCTGCTTGCATTTAATAATTACAAAAAGATTGCAATAGATTTAGTATCGAAAGAAAATAAAGACACATGTATGTAACTCTTCTATATCACACAGGGGTATAGAGGGCTTAATACCAATCACCCGACAATTGATAAAACATTTCAAATCTCCCAATCTCAACTACATCCAGCATTTCACGAAAGACATCCATCCAATATAGCAGAATCCAACACCACAGCTTCCTAAAGGACTCGCTTTCTATTTTCTACAGCTTAGAACTTACCATGTGTTATGATATTAACAGTCTCATTGTGTATATAAAAGAGACTGCGAAGACACTGTCCGACGGTCATGAGCGGTCTGTAACCAGTGCGGATATGGGGATTGAATTGCAAGTGTTGAGGCATGTCGCTCCATCGTCGCAGAAGGCGAACCTTCGGTTTCTCTTCTTGCGATGGTTCCTCGTGCATTCTTGTCTGATCGTCGTCCTGGCGATAAAATACTTTCGCGTTTCTGATATTCTGGAGCGGAGGATCTGCCGCCTCCGCATGATGCTCGTCGTCTCGAAGCAACGTCGTGCAAACGAAGTGCTCGTGAGGAATGTTAGAAGCACGGAGCCGCGCGCGGGGCACAGATTAACCTCTAGAAACGAGTGTCTTGGACGTCGGTGGTGTCGTTACTGCATCAGTTGCGTACTCGATGCTCTCTGTCCACCACCATCCGTAGTTCCGACCTCTCTGACGGTGCCGTTACCACGGAAACCGCATCGATCCTTTTCATTGCCAAAGAGAACGCACCCCTCGAATACACGCGACCAGTTTCCGCGGGCTTGGTCACGGATTTAGCCCAGAAATGCAGTTCAGAGGGACTCGCTTAATTTGCAGAACCACGCCAGTTTTAGAAATTACACGCGTCATGAACGTTTGGGGAGAGTCGCCTGTGAAGATTATTTGTAAGGTAGAACACGTGAACATGGGTTTTCGATAGAAGTCTATTGGAATGGAATTAGGTGATGAACCGATTGACTGAACTCTTGCCAATCGAATACACTTTCAGTAGCTTGCGAACGTATTCGAACTCTCGCGAAAACCTTTTACGAATATATTATGAGTGTATAACACTCATAATGGGATTATCTTTAACTCTTATTATACGTTTAAAGGGAGTTTTCATAATATTACACTAACTATTTATTAAATGTATGTTTGCGGTAAATATCATGTAACTTTTTTATACATCCCTAAATTAGTTTCAAATTTTATAGGTATAATCGTTACAGTTGCGTTTCAATGTTAATGACATTTCAAAATGTTTTATATAACACGAGCAATGTTCAAATACTTTCTTGAGCTACTATACCTGTATGTATGCACGTGGATTCCTATTATTTGATCGAGGAATCGCATAGATAACGAAGAAAATCAACGAATTATTCTTACATGAATATTTGTTTAGAGAACAGCTTTAAGGAATTGAAGTTGTACCATAGTACTTTTTTGACTTTGCGGATCGTATACTCTGAATTTCGTAGAAGTTTGATTTTCTTTGTCGGAAAATTTCTTTATCGAATTACTTTTTTATTTAGTTGTTCACTCGATTAGGTTATTTAAGAAATGCATGGGGCTTGATATTTATACGTGCGATCAATTAAAAGGACACATTATCTTTTTCAATATTTCATCGATGATTTTGGCAACTGTCGATTCGATCCATTTTACTATCGTCATACGGACATCGTCAATATAAATCGCCCTGGAAACGTTAAAATGTCGATATACATAAATATATAAATATTAATCTCATTAATAAAATGTAATAAATCCATATCATTTAAAAATCCAAAGAATGAATATAATGTATTTCTTTCGTTTTAATCGGTAAAATAACGCGTTACATATTTTTACTTTTATCGTGTTTGAAGATCGGTCTACTTTCTAAATTGGAAGTCACGAAGCGAAATAAATGACATCCAATATTTTTAGTTCAATAGACCGTGCTTCAGATAAAAAGATGATCTTGATATAGGGTCAATATTAAACACGATCTGAATACCGTGTAAATCGAAAACGATGGTGCGATACTCATTGACTCTAGATTGTTCTCGAAGTGATTGCTTTTTTCTCGTGAAACGTCATTCACTGTCTTTTAAGGGAAACAGGAAACAAGACCTGACACGTGAACGTGAATTTCACGCGATCTGCCTCCTGCGGCTGCAGCCGTAAGAAAAGATAAGGACAGATACTCGATTCGATCTAATGGACAGTTTCCAACTTGTAAGCTTATATAATTGATTCGTGAATCACAGTCGATTTCATTTGCTATATACGATACAATTGTCCCTTTGTAGCTACTTGATCTATTAACACGTCATACGCATAGAATGATTAAGACAGTTTTAGTCTTTATTCTTTGATTACGATCAAAGCTGTGAAGTCGATTTTATTTCGTGTATGGGGTTAGTTAGTCGCGCAAGCGCCATGCGCTAAAACACATTACCTGCATCGAGTCCATTTCATAAGTTGGGTAAAATGGGTGCAGTTTTAGTACAGTGTCTATTATACCGTTTTACTGCAAGAAGCACGTCTATTTTAAATAGCGTATTGAAGGTTCAGAGCAATCGCGATTATCTTTATCGTGGACGACAGGTATGCCATGTAGAAGTCACGTGTCAAAAATCGAAATTATAACTATGTACAATCATTAAATCCATTAATTCACCTATCATTTTCCCTCTTCCATAACACGATTGGCGCAGGTCCAGATGTATCACGTGGCCTTGTGCACGGGGTAATCACAATCACATCGAGTTATCGACTTGCTCTCATCGAATCGGAGTTCCCTTGTGTTAAAGAGCTTAGTGTAGCTTCGATGGTCACAAAATGTAGTGCACGGTATAACGTTGCCTTTTGCTTTTTGTTTCTTTTTCTTTGCGCACAGTTCAGTGAATCTTCATAAAGAGTTTCGAATTATACATGTGTAAATATAGGAATCAGAATTTGTTGAAACAATGATCGAAATGGTTACAGCATTCGTACAGAGAATTATGGACGCTCGCAGCGAATTTGATCCCTTCTGCAATGATGAAATGTTACACCCAGAGGAACTCTAAACTCATCGCGATTGATTCAACAATAGGGGTAAGTGTACCAATCTCTGCTTTTCTCTTAAAATAGTCATTTCTTGAGAATATGCTTCTTTAGTTGTTTTCAATTTTCGCGGTAATTTTTAATTTATCTTACGTAGGCATATCGTCTGCTTACATAAATCGTTTACCGATAATGATGTAGTTACCCTCTTGAATATACTTGGGTGTGGTGCCACCTACGATAATATACCGAGGTCATCAAACGACATCAACCGGTCACGGAGAATTTATATGATTACTGCAGAACCTCGTGAACATTGTAGTTTTGTTTACAATTACTTGAAATTTGAGTATGTTCTGGAAGTTAATGACTTTAATAAAATGTGGTGTCGTGCGAATTATTACTAATCTAACGTGGGGACAGGTATGTAAAGTTTCTTTATTAAAATAAGCGCAACAAGTTAGATTGATACTTTGGAGTAAAGGCCAGGTTGTTTTTCGACGTATACTTTGAACAGAAGTAGCAAATTTATTTCATATTGATAATATTTGCATAATAAATTAGTAATTGAGTGTTATTTTTATATAGTTTTTGTACGATACACGTTTTCTTCGTGCCGCTTACAAACGAGGTTATCAGGCATATATCACACATGCCACAAACATCGTTTATTTTAGTTGAAATATTTTGTTTCATTCTCAGAATTTATTGCATCATATATATTTAATTTTATTATTATAATGGAATAATAATAGAATAATAGTTATTAAAGAAAGTGTTTTATTTACTAACACGTGTCGAAATATACGATTTCATTTCGATATTGTTCATTGAATATTTATTTAAAATATAAAAATAAATTAATAATGTCATAATTAGTATGTCGATCATTTATTTAGCTTTATAACATTAAAGTATTTAGTATAATGAAACAATTATGAAAAATTGTGCAATATACACGAAGTTTATACGACATACATAAATTTAAACAATTTATTATTTAAGTAAATTATAATCGTTTTGAACTTAGAAATATTTTCTTCTTATTGAAAAATAAATTTTGGATGAATTTTTATTATTATCTGTGAACGTGGTAGCCGGTACCTGCAGGTACTAATTACATCGTTTTGTATCTGCCGCAAGCACATAATGGGACGGTGGGGATTAGTAACGTTTGCTCGTGCGCAGCCGTTTCTGTTCGTTTATACTCGGGTCTACGATTCCGCACGAACATAGTCGAATACCATTCGCCAATCGCATCGATCCGATATCCACATCGTTGTCACATACAACAGTGTTGTACGTAGCACTCTCATTGCGCTCTTTGAATATTTTGTGTTTTCAAGTACATTTTGGGACCAACCAAGCTTGATTTATCCCTTAAACGTAAGTCTTCTTGTCGCAAATATTATCACAGTACGTTAAACTTTGATTACTCAATATGTCTAGCAGAAATTATGCATGTGTTGCGTTCACTGGTACTTGATGCTTCTCTACCTTCAAGATGGCCGCCGTTTCATGAAAGTTCCCTTATGGCGTATATGCTTTGCGATTGTCTCTCTTTTCGTAAATTTTATCGCTTTCACTCTCTCACGATTATTAAATACGTACGTATTGTACGTTGTCGCAATGCACAATCTATTCTTCAAGGATGTTAGGGTTTAAGCTCGACGCTTCGTCCCAACAAGCGAGTATTCCATTGGCATTGATTTTGCTGGTAAGCGTGCCTACACGTACTCGTTACCTCATTTTTATTTTATTTCCCTGCTCTTCATTATATCTGCCATCGTGCACATCGTATTATCGTTCTAATCGTCTTCTCCTTCACGTTTCCCGTGTAACGTACGTTCAACGATTTTGGCGGGATTGACGATTTCATATGGAAAATGAATCCTCTGGTTTTCGCATAGGGCTGTATAGCACTCTCAACAAACTTTCTCAAGAGTTATAGGTATAGTTACTTATCTTTTCGGAGTGGGCTGTTTTTCCTTATAGTGCTTAGTACGCTCTTACGATGCGACTGCCCACATTTTCCAGAATTTTTTGAGCTGATGTCTACGTCGTTGTCGAAAAGCAGTGTCATACCACAAGCATCAGCTTCACGTTCTTGGATATCATCCATCTTCAGTTTCATTTGGAACCAATTGAGCCCGTTTCGCCTTCCTGATGTAAGTACATGTACTGACGTTTCAATAGAAAGGCTCAATAGAAAGGTCCTAATATCTTCCTGAAATTCGTGCAATATTTTCAGTTGTGCGTTGCATATATCTATGATCTTCGATTCTTTTCTTCAATCCTGATTGTAATGTCATATTAATTATGATAAAATGTCAGAATTTCCCTAGAAAACTAATAAGTTTAGGTCATCTAAAAGTTATAGTTAAGTTTCACTTTGCCTGTTTGTTTCAACTTATATTTTATGTAATTTTAAGCTAGTTACAATATAGTGATCAGATAAGCCATATTTGCATGAATTACACATAAGTACATATAATATTAATATGAGTATTTTTGGTTACTCTTAGGTTGGCTTATTTGTATATTTTTATGTTATATATATATATATATATATATCATATATCATATATCATATAATACTTCTTATATATAGTTCTTCCTTTCTGAATCTTTTAATACATAAAAAATCAATCACCTAATACACCTAATTTGTATTATTTAATTTATTTGTCTTTTATGTATACTATGTATTAAAAATATTTTTAACAGCAAGCAATCATGTTATATTTATATTGAAATAAAGAATATATATAATATAACAAATTTATGATAATACCATACTTTCTTATTACATCTTGAATATTTTAAAACATTTTCAACTATTCTCAAAGGAATTTCTTATGTTACTTAATAATGTGTCATAATATTGAATCATATTTCTTATATCATATTCAATATGTTCTGATCATCATAATGGAGCAGAGTAGTTTAATGAACGTATCATTATGTATATTGTTTAAACTTTCACCATTAGGTTTATGACTATATTTTATGGATCTAAGTCTTCTTAGCTGCATAGGCATTTAGTTTTCATTCATTAATTTCTTTTTACATCTGTGTGTGTATATATGAACCCTAAATAATACATTAATATTTGTTTCAGATGCCACGAAGCAGGAGGCGTCATCGTACTCGTAGCCATTCAAGAGCACGTTCACACTCCGCAGGGTCTCTCTCATATGAACACAAGAGACGCCGCATTGACTATGAAAGTCCACGAAGTAAAGGAACTTACAGGTAAGTAACAGCACTAAATTAATTATTCTATAACATATATGCCATCATGGATCTGACTGAGAATCTAGGCGATTACTTCTTAATTTTATATACAATAAGCAAGAAACATTAATATTTCTGTTCAAATAAAACTATGTGATACACAATGCTGCTTGACAGTGACATAGTGTCTATTAAGAGCATGTGTACATCAATGACTAAGCAATACGACGACTATGTTAATAAACTATTCATGCACATATTGAAGCAGAAAATTAAGGCAATCAAAACGTGTTTACTATTGCGGACGAAATAAAAAAAAGAAACAACGTTTTTTCTATGGCATCATATTTTGAAAACAAGAGTAAAATCGTTGGAGCGCAAAACTGACGTTTTTTTTGTAAGACTTGCGTAAAAAACATTAAGGAGGAAGCAGGGTGGGGAATAAGTGGAGCTACAGCACACGAGACCAATGCCACGAACGCGATCTCCCACTCCGAACACGCCTAGTATGAACCGAGGAGACGATAGAAATTCTCCATGAGATCTTTATGGCTGTCAGTCGTGGTCGGTGCGTTCGAGCTTCCACATACTCGCCGGGGAGGTCTTTCTGCAAGATTTACCGGACGTAGTTGATCCAATCGAGTACCGAAATAAGTCGTGTTGGCTGTTGTCTCGAAAAACGATTCGAAAAGCATACGTGAGTGCTGATGTGGGTTTTATCCGAAATGATTTTATTTGGAAAGAATTGCAAGCGTGCGAAAGGTATAAATGAGTCGAGGTACAGTGAGGATACTTATTAGGGTTTAGATGTATGTGCATCGTGTAGTTTATATTCAATGTACGTAGGACATGTATGATGTTAGTAATTTTGCGCGTAATTCGATGTTTATAATTGTTGCTTGGAAATGTATAAGTATATACTGGGATTAAGGACACCAAGAATACAGTAGATTTTTAGTGTTGCTTCCTGTGGCTGATCACACACGTTCTGTAACTATATCCAGAATAGATTTCATGTATTGCTGTAATTGGTAACGATTCCCCCTCGTATGAGACAAAAAAGATTGGAAGCTTATTATCAGACGCTTTATATGTATTGTAATTTATCAAGTATAATGAGTCATGAATAAACGATTATTGTTTGTTCTTGGCGGTCCCGTTTGCGTAAGTGTGTACAGAGCTTTGTTTTACGTGTCTCGGATTGCTACTTAATATAAGGCTTGTTTTGTCAGGTAATGTTTGTTTAGAGAACAAAATATGTCGATGATTAGCAAATTAGCTGGTCAGATACTTCTGTTTCGTAATCAAACAGGTTATTAGATTAAATTAATTTAAAGTGGATAGTTTAATTAAGCTAATTTGTTTTGGATGAATTGATTATAATTATTCAGAATTGTTGGAAGTTCATTACCATGTCTAATGTAAAACATGTATTATTCAATATGTGTGAATAGTAAGATTAATGAACTATTATACACCTAGTATACCATAAAATTTTATAAAGCATGTATCTTGATATTTAGCTTAATCTATATAACTTTCCAATAATTTTGGAAAGCATATATTTGGTATTAGAAAGTGAATAATTTTAACGGACGATTATTTACATATCTATCTTAATTCGTATCATGATTCGTATTCAAACTGACAACATATAATATAAAATATCTAATTTCACAAAATTCCCTCACACGCTTGGTCTAAAATTATTATTCATTGATTAGAAACATTATATCAAATCCTACAAAATAAATTACCAACTAACACGAAAGAAATTCCATACTATTCACACAATCAGATCTCAGAAACTTCATTGTATACAATAAGAGGTAGTAGCTTCCAAGATATCGATCCTATCGTTTAAATAATATAGTAGAGCCTCTAACACGATCAATATCATGAGATATCCACTGTAAATTTTATTTTCAATGCATCGATCGTTCCGCATTAAATATTTCTCGTTTAGACATTAGATGTTCAGTTTGATTGTATTTCGAGCGCCGTGATTTAAAGAATAAATAGATCAGAAAAAGAACTCGTGATCAAACTCGTTGGAGTTGTTTTAGTTGCACTGGCTCGCCAGAAACGCGGAAGGATTCTTGGACAAACGTGGCATGTCGCAGCAGCGCGTGGATGAGAAAAGGTGTTTTGTGGAAGTCGTCGCTCGCTGAGATCGCTTAATTAAAATGCCCTTAGATGGCAATTGCCATTACTCTTCTGAACTGTTCTAACGCCGGAAAGTATTATTGAGAAACTGCTAAAGGAAATTTGTCGTACTAGAATTTTATTGAAGCGCACTTTATTCGTAATTATTCAACCATTGTCGTGTTCGTCGAGATGACAATTATTGTATATTGCTTGGCAGAAGAAAATTTAAAAGACAAGAGTTTTGAAAAAATGCCATGATCTTATAAAACGGAATTATATTTGGCGAGAGCTACTCCAGAATGAAAATGACTATTAACATGTTGAAAGATCAGAACAAAATTCATCAGGAGAATTTTTATTATTTGTATGTTCTTGATTCAAAATTCTAGGAAGTTTAGTAAACTTGGAGTTTGAAATTTATATGAAGCAGGTTATAGCAGGTTATATGAAGCAGGATTAAATTATTACATGTTGTAGTTTTAAGTTTTCTATAATTAATAGCTTAGATAGTTATTGGGATTGAAATGAAATAAATATTGAAATATAATTTTTTCCCTCTGAGTTAAATGCGACAGAATAAACTAATCATTTGGTGTAAATAACTTTGGAGCTATCGTTAGGGGAATAGAGAAGCTTTTATTTTATTTTGATAACTCTTATGGAACTTCGTAACATTTACTTGAGTTATTATTATATCTCATTTTGCATAGTAAAAGAGCTACCACGTCACATGCTGCTTAAAAGTATCTGAATAGTGGATAGGATATAAGGCGTGCAATCGTAGATAAAATGACTTGCGATAATTTTCTTTATGACCGTTACGACTACGTATAATGTATCACTATGGCGCGATAAAAATAGTTTTTAAAAGTTAAGATATCAGAATAAAATTGATGTCCGCTACTATGAAAGCTTATATAATTATTCTGCTTCTTGAATAAGTTATCTTCAGGTTATTTCATTTTCATATATATGAATCAATGAAAGATATAGTTGATGAGTTAATTCTAGTATGTCGTTAATATAAACATTTTAGGGAAATATCCATTTAAATGTCTTGATACTTGATATGAGCGAGTATATCTTCTTGAGTTTCTTATTTATGAAATATATTCATAACTTCAATTATGTAAAGTATCACAAAGTAACATTTTATGAAGAATAATGAAGATAGTAGTAAAATTTTATAATGATCTCTAGAGTTCATTAGAATTCCTTATGTAACAAATAGATTTCATCGTGTAATAGTATATTTTGCCTTATCTTTTCTTTTTTCTTTTTTTTTTAGGAAAATAATGAAACTCTCTTATGAATCTCGTTACATCAAATAATTTATTATTTGTTTATTTTTTCTGCATTTTAACACAGTTAATTCTACTTAAAATTAGTTTAAATAACGAGCTACTTCTCTGTTATTTAAAATGGTAAGATACTAACGAATAGAACATGAACAAATATTTTGACATATGACGCAAAGAGCCTTTTCATATTCTTAAACAAACATCTAGAATAATTACGGAAAGATTTAAAATCCAATTGCTATAAATTCTGAACGAGTAAACAGTGTATATGTTTCTTCCTTACGATGTTCTTCATAAAAGAACTAATTAATCTTATAATGGAAAGACTTTAATCGTTGTTGAGAAAGTAGCAGCCAGTTACAACGTGTTTGCGCGTTCCAGTTTGTACACTTGCATCGCTAGAAAAATGTGCAATTTCTCTTCGTATCAATATATTATAAACTGCGTCTCGTGATGAAGTTATCTCGACTTTCGGCAATTTATGATATTGTAAATCGAATTTCACGACGCTGTAATGGAAAACCTGGCTGGAGAATGTATAGAAATTCATTAATATACGCGATGAAAATCAACGACGAGATCGTTATCGCTTCTAATTTTGGAAATCTTTGAAATTGCAGTGATAACCACGTAACAACGTATATCGATGATTTTCTTGGAACTTAATGGATTTGTATTGATTTATTGTAGACTACAGTTATTTTCTGAGCTTTATTTTTCGGTAAAGAAAGTAGTATGCTGTTTGGAAATAAATTTTAATAAATAAATACACGGTAGTTTCTCTCAGAATTTTATTGAATTTTCAGCGATTTATATTCTGAAGTTAGGTATTTTTTTTTTAGTCAATTCCATTTTTCGTAACTTAACGTTATTTATAAATAAATTCCGTACCATGGATCCTCTTGGAATTTTAATATGTTTACAATGATTCGCTTTGAACTAGAACGTTTTATAATTAATCCTAATTTTTCATTGCCGGATGTTGTTCGTAAATAAATATTTACTGTGTTAGACTATTTAAGTATCCACTACGTGCATTTACGGATGATTTCATGATTACCACTGGACAAATTACGGAAACGTGATCTGGGAACCGTACTATTATGTTTGGAATGATTAGATAGCCTGAGACTCGATAAATCATCATAGGAAATTTTATTGAAGATTTTCCATTCAGAGTTTATCAAATCTCTGGCATAAACGTAGTGTTCCGATTCTATCTCGAAGATTAATAAAAAAAAAAAAAAAAGCAATCCAAGCCTTACAAAAACGTGATAACGACATAGGAAGAAATTCGGAGAATAGAACGCAGAATAGAAAGTAACAGAATTTTATATTTCCATTGAATCGTAATTGATTCGCCGGAATTCGGGAAAAATTGCATTGATAATTTATAATACGCGTTTCAAATTAAAAAGACAATCGTGAAGCAAGATTTTACGTTTGAAAAATGCGCGGTATTTTCACGGTTGATTGATCGTGCATTTCACGGAAGATTTCGAGAATACTAAACGACCGATACGAGAGTTTAGAAATTAATTAAATGCTTAAAGCTTCTTCGTCCGTTGCCTTTAAGGTTGCATTTAACGAATAGTGGTAATTTCTCGTTGCAGCTATTTCCTGGTATCGCGTGCCGGTCGATGACTGATCTCAATTGCGTTTCTTCGAAATTATTCAATTTCGAGATTCCAACGCGTTTCTTGATGTATTATACGCCCGATAGCAATTTGTATATACCGACGGTATACCGCGATTTCTTGCGCGTTTACAGTTGATCGTGATAAACGACCGGGAATAAGGAAGGAACGATGGAGAAACGTAGCCTCGTAGACGTTTAGTAATGCCAAGGGTCGAGAAGATACCAGCGGAAAAACAACTTCTTTGTATTTTTAGCTTAGCTAGACTTTTTTTGTTCTTTATAAATGAAAGGATTTTTGTGCTTCTATTTAGAATTTCATCATACAGTAATTTATATTATTGGAATATTTGAATTATTTTATTAGAATTGCTGGAATTTTATTTCTTTCCCTTTGGTTGCCGATGATATTTCTCTTTTTAAATCTCTTTTCTACTATTCTTTAGTTAGGTATACTTGTGATTTTGTATTTGATTTAAAAACATTGTGCAAGCGTTTACGTTCTAAGAAAGGAAGAGTTTATTGCTCGATAATTTGGCATTAAATTCAATAAGTAGAATCTTGTAATAATTTGAGTTGATCTTTGCACGGAGAAAACTTCGAGAAAATTTGACGATTTACGCTTACCACGGAGAATATTTTTCAAAAAGCTCGCTGCTAATGTATATCTAAGCGATCTTATGACCTGTTTTCGTTGAATCATTTATCAGCACGTTTCGTTTCATCGCTAGATCTCGTTAACAAATGAACTGTCTGTAGGCGAGAGACAATCACGCGCAAGGTTGTCCTATTGTAAAATTTCCTTTATAAAACAGGAAAATATTTCTTTTTTCCTATTATGAATTATGTTTTAGTAAAAATTCGTAACACATTAGAAATCATCAAGGCAAGTCGTTAAAAGCCCCACTTAAAAAAAAAAGAAATTCCGAGAGTAATTATTTTGAGATGATAAACTACATATTCGTAATCACAGTAAATAATCAAGAGTTTCTACAAATTACGTTCTACAAAAGAATCCTTAGCCAGTTGGAGATGCAATTGGTACGCGTAAAATCTAAGCTTCCTAATTATCTTCAACCATAACGCGAGACCGTGCTCTCGAGTTAATTACCTTCGTTACCGGTCTAATTAATTACACAGTTGCACGCGTTTACGCGATTGAACGATAATAAACAAGGCTCCTGATGAAACCGTTTGTACTCTGGCAAATTGGCTGCCGCAACTATAAAAATTCTCAGTCCTCGTTTAACGTCGCTATTGTTACGTTACGATCTTGTGATTTTGTCGTAGCTAGAAAACATGTCGTCTCTAATGAACGCTCGTTCTTACGCCAATTACGTTTTTCTTCTCCGTTTCTCGATTCTTGGTTTCTTTCGTAACATCGTACGATTCTCTGCTCGATTAAGATCTTACGGTTGTGCTTGTTGGTCGTTGCTTTGCTTCGAGTAGACAGTTGGAAAGAGAATTCAATATTTTTCATGCGCTCTGTTCTTCGATATACGAATGAGATAAAAATTTGTCGCGTAAAGTGCACTGAAATTTGAAAAGATTTCAAGATGAAGTTTTATTGATAGACTATGAACGTTTGAGCCAGGAATTTTAAAAAAGAATTTTAAATTTAAATGAATCTGGCCGTTAAATATATAAACGGGACCAAAGTTTCTTGCGTAAAATACAATGCAAATAGAAGAAATTTCGAGGTGAATTTTATAAATAGATTATGAACGTTTGCTCCGGGGATTGTGAAAAGAATTAAACATTTTTAACGAATCTTGTCCTTAAATATACAAACGAGGTAAATAGAATGAGGAAAGATTTCGAGGTGGAATTTTATAAATAGATTATCAACATTTGTATCGGAAATTATGAAAAGAATTTTTAATGCGTCTTGTCGTTCAATATATAAACGAGATAAACATTTATTGCATAAAAGAGACTGAAGTTAGAAAGGATTTTAAAAATAGATTATGAGCTTTTTCTTTTTGCATTTTGTAGGAAATTTAAAGATGCACGAACATGTATGATTTCAAAGAATAATACAAATATACAGGGTGAGCTACATACAATAAAATCTTGAAATAGCTAGAGTATAGAATAATTTCAAGAAAAGTTCTCCCATTAAGGAAATATATTTCTGTCTATATTATATCGATAAAATAACTCCAAGGAAAGAACAGATTGTTTAATGATACTTTATAAGCGTTACCTTTTCTTGAACCACAGATTGTAACGTATCGTTGTCATTGGAAATGATAGTTCTGTCAAAAGAATCTATTTTTCCTCGCAACATAGAGCGTGTTAACAATAAATTTAACGCAGAGAAAACCAATCAAGCTTAGAATCTAGGTATGTAGGTCCTTGTTTATTTTCTCCTGGTGCTCTCTTTATTTGCCCATCCATCTGGAGGGCTCGTAAAAAGTTTCGATCAGCCTTGCAATAATAGGGGAATTCCTCGCGAAGGGTGGACGTCAGCGTTTAATAAATGAGCACTGGCTTATGAATAAACGGTACGTGTCATAAATTGCTTCTTCATAAGGTCTCGTTTTATCTGGTTTAATCTGGTGATAATTGTGATGCATAAAATTACTTTTTATTAGTGATGGTTTCTAGAGGTTTAAGGTGTCGACGAAGCTTGAAACGAAACGATGGAATTTCATTGAAACGAATGTAATACGAATTTCGAATATTTGTTCCTCGTCTTTTCTACTTTTGTTCGAGGATTTTTTCCGGCTTTTATGTTATTTTCGGTATGAAGTCATTTGTGCTAATTTTAGTATGACAAAATTGCTCGGTATGGTCGGAAGACCAACTGTATGTGGTATTTTAAAAGTAGAAATATAATAATAATTTATATATATATTCAAATAATAATTAATTAAATCAGATAATGTTTGGAGTGATTTTTAGAAGTTCGAAGTTGTAGAATGAGATTGAAACAGATGCAATATGGATTTTTGGTATCTTTATATTTTTATTTGGAAATTCTTCAAGACTTTTATGCCTCTAATAGTATCAAATAATTTCTGACGATTGTTGAATACCATTAGAGAACTGTCGGTAGAACAATATCGACGACGAAATATCTGATAAATGATTATTCGTCCGAGTATGGAAGAACGATATTCAGCTCGGTAAAGAAAACGCGATCACGAAAATTGTAGAAGTATTCAGATAGCTTTCACTGATTTTTAATGCTGCTATAAATTTTCATTATAGTCGGTCTTATTGGAATTTCGAGAGATCATAAAAGGTCATAGTTGAACGTAAAGGAACATACAATTGTTACGGATCGTGCCAGATTTCACGATATCTACCGAGTCGAAAACGTTTACAGTGCTTTCATATGCTCGTCACATCCTTCACGTTTATATTCATGTCTCTCGTATACTTCAGACGGATTGGTAAATAAAATTTGAACAGGGGTCCCCATAGTTTTACTGTAAATAAAAATTCTAAAAATATCCTGCCTTTGAGTTACCTGGGTAATAAATTTCAAAAATATATTATCCTGCTTTTTTTTCTATATGGGTCAGTCTTTTCATAGTTTTATTAGTTCCAGAAATAATCTTCTTTTCTATAAGATTATACAAGGTGTGCTGCATTAATAGAAGGTAGTACGTTATGTACTTTGTCTAACTGGGCGCATTGCTTTATATGCATATATAATTAAGGAGTTACCTAATCAATTGATTTTGCCACTCAACGAGGCATCCGATATTTCAAAAGGATTGAAACGCTTATATAAGCAAAGATATTACATAAAATTATTACGCTTATGCTGGTAGCAGCATCTCCCTCATCTCTGTAACATTTCATCTGTCCAATTACTTTCAATGCTACGTATGCGATGGTACAGTTACATACACGTTATTACAGTATATATTGTGTCAGTTGAGCATTGTCTACCATAAGATATTTATTTTCTATTATATGCGATATTCTCTTGTATCTTTGAATTCTCAGGAAAGATTTTTTTCTTTTATTTGGAAGAATTTTACAATCAATTCTCATTGACAATTATAAATAAATTATTCTGGCGTGGTACTATGTCGTGTTTAATAAGTGTTTATCGTATGTTTCATTCTAGTTGAATCTTATTGAATTCTAGTTGAATGCTTAAATCTAAAGAGTAGTAATGTCTTTTTGGCCTGCGGATCTGATCCGTCCTGTCAAGTAATTGAGTGACTAATGGGTTTTGGCGATTGTTAACTCTCATGTTATATCTATCACTGAATTTGCATATTTCTTCTTTAACTGTGGGTATTCTCAGGAAATTTCTCTAACTTTAATTTCTATGGATATTAGGTACACGTATAATAGCTCTTTTAAATATGAACCGTTATATATGTCTGAGATGAAAGGACATAGGGCCTTTCGCATGGAATGGTTAGGAGAGGGACTCCAATAATTTAGCCTAGACTTTGTACGATTATTGTATGTAAACAATAAAACTCGAAAATTAGTTGTTTATGATCGTGGATACCTGAGAATTATGACAAGGGGCTTGGGCTTGAAGCGACATAACGGGTCACTGAACGTAGCCACCGTTACGGGCACAATGTGTATCTAATACAGGTACGGAGTAATGAAATACCTCTCCTTAAAAGCAAAGATTGACCTGAGGAAGGTTCAGAGAGGAACATATAAGGGTAGTTCCACCAGGACAGAAATTCAGTCAGATACGTTCCACTCGTAGTGTGTGCCGTGTACCTTCACGTTAAGTGACATCGTCATCGCCTGTGTAATAAGTCAGATTTGTCCTCTCGTGAACTGTGGATTCGTTAACAAGACCTAAGTCTGTTATCATCGATATTTTGGGTATTTAATCGCTACGATTCCTTGTTACCTTTTGTAACATTCCACTTGTATTATTAAATATCTTTTACATTACACAACAACGATGTCCAATTCGAGTGGACAATCATTAGACGACCCTAATCTTAATGCTAACTCGACATATATATTAGACTTGCTACTTTAGAAAAAGCCTGTCCACTAATAATTTAATTTCTCGTAAGAATCCTTCTCTATTCGTGTTTTATTTTATTTTTATTCTAGAGAATTTTAATTTTGTTAATTGCAAGGGGCAA
This sequence comes from Bombus soroeensis, assembly GCA_014737365.1. Taxonomy (NCBI): domain Eukaryota; kingdom Metazoa; phylum Arthropoda; class Insecta; order Hymenoptera; family Apidae; genus Bombus; species Bombus soroeensis. The sequence goes on from JACXIL010000186.1 coordinate 1,081,390, forward strand.
AATATTTGTCCATGTCACGCTCCCCTTTCTACAAAGCATTTCAATTTTCTCGTTTCAAGCAGCAAAGCCTAACTTCGAATTGCCTCGGTAAATAATCCCCAGGATAGTGTAAAATACAAAATAAAATTGTAAAAGCTATAACGAACGAGCAAATACGAAAAGGAAATATTTTTCACGTTGGAAATTTTCTTCTGAGGTAAAATCGTCGATCGCAATCTTCTCAAAAAAGTCTTAATTCACCGCCAGGAGTCTTTTAGCAGTTTCGATCGATACATTTCAATCCAAAAATACCCACATACGTCAGTGTATATCTGCGAACGATCATTAGTGTTCCAAATACGAAAGTAAAAAAAATGACAGCACCTTCGATTCGATTTATCTTTTACAAATGCGACAATGACAAGCTGTTTGTCATATAAGCGGGCAAGTTTTCGACGAGACCAAGGACTTGGTTTCCTTCTTGGGCAAGTTGCGCATAAATCGTCTAACGCAGAACAAAAGTTTCAGTTACCAAGACCCGGGGAAAGCTTCTTCGAGCCGCGTTCGACCTTCGAGCTTCTTTTCAAATTCGTCGTTTCCTCTTCCTGCTCGTTCCGCACTACTTCGTTTCGACTTCCTTCTCGTTCAAGGAAACAACTCGTTCTTTTCGAACTTCCATTCTACAGAATCTTTGTTCACGTGTAACGTGTGACGCGTGTGTGACGTTGTTGGTTTCGATTCGACGCAAATTTCGCTTGTCGATCAGTCACAAAGTCTTCCGTAATATATTATTTTCAACATAGAAAACGCTATCTATGCTTTGGACCGAGTCTGATCTCATTTGCAATTCAGATTTGTTAGACACGTGACTTGTTTTCAAGAAGTTCTTATCGATGGTGACTAGAGAGTTCGGTGTTGTTCGTTGAAATTGAACAGCCGTGGAATTTGATAAGTATGAATTTGATTAATGGTGGTTTGAAGCTTGGCGATTATTTTCTAAATTCTAAATTGTGAACGTTAACATTTGATAATTGAACAGTTTTCATAAAGTCAACATTTTAATAATTTTGTCTCCTTAGATTCTAAATAAGCTGTGTAACGAAGAGTTTTGAAAAGGAAACTGCCAGATTTGTCAAGGTTGGAATAATTCGTTTTATTTTTAGTTTCTTTGTACTGTCTCATGCTTCATGGAAAAAGTGACAATTTTGGTAACGTCAAAATTTTTACAATCTCGCCTTTATTTTCAATTCTGCACACCGTATTCTTCTTGGACACAGAAAAGTAGGAATTTATAGGTTACGAATAATTAGAATTTTCCATTTGTTCGTGCCAAAAATATTACTTAAATCTTGTTGAATAAAGCACAGGTATGGCGTATAATATCAGCGTTCGCTAAATCACATGTCTCGAAGAAACTGTTTCTAAGAACGCCTATAGATCGCTTGGTAATTGACAAGATTCACAACAATGACTTTGCAGTGTTTGTCTTTAAGATATAAATAAATCTGTGAATATCTTCGATAGACTGCTTTTCACGGATTACGTTCTGCACGAAGCGAATGACAGTACAAAGAAACTGTAAATAAAATCAATTGCTCTAATTTTGACGATTCTAACAATCTTCTACGGTTCATAAACCAAAAGTTACAGTTACGAATAAATAGAAAAAGAAAGTATGAAAATTTACAAATGAATTTGATCTACAGCTGTCATACTTAACAATTTTTTTTTAACACGTTGAATGCCAATACCGGCGCACCAAGATTAGTAGAAATACATAATTTGGACAAATATCGATAGTTATAAATTTTTTATTATTACCATCGTTACTACAATGATGTGACGAAATTAAATGCTGTATAAAACATATAAAAATAATTTTATTTATACATTAAATATAGATCTATTATGTGCGCCCCTCCATCAGTGGCTGTCGAACATGGGAAAACCCGCTTTTACCTTAGTGAACAATAACCCCAACGTTTCGATCTGAAAGATGTTAATTAAAGGCCTTGACAGTAAAGCAGAAAATGCTGAATCTTTTAGCAATCTTTAGGATTATTGCGGGTCTGAATAAGCATGTCCGAGGGATGGATTATAGTTTATGGTAGATCCGTGGACGTAACAACATAGAACAATTATTTAGCCACGCGAAGGAACAATATGAGATAATTGATAATGGCAAAAAATTCATTAGTGATGATTATACACCGTAACATATGTCTTGTAGATAATATTTCAACATTATATGTATCTCATAATAAATTCATCGTGGCGCCACGACCAAACTTTGTAAAACTGACGTGGCATTCAACGTGTTAAAAAAAAAAAAATCTACTTAGCTACTCTAATTACTTCGATTAATTATCAAATTTTACCATAAACGTTAAATGTAAGCGTATTTTCAAAAGAGATAGTCCATTATATATTTATATCTAGAAGACTCAAGTACAATTTTAATTCAGTCCTTTTAAAAATGAAGAGAAAGAGACTCTCGAGATGACTTAAAATAAAGTTCTCTTCGATGATGTGTCAGTGAAACGAGGACTACAGGGGCTTAAATATAGTAACCGTAACTGAAAACGTTCTCTCGTGTGGTAAACACGCTCGTGTATAACGCACGACGAGGTATTTTTCGCATGCATGAACTATTTCGATCCTACGTTACGTCCATCATCAAGAAATTTGCTTGTTTCGACTCGTGCGAACAATAAATCTTCTCTTCTCTCGATCAGTTTCGATCGACATTTGTTCTTTAACATATCGAAAGGCGATGATTCCATTGTAATTCAGGTGACAAGACGGACTGAAGTTAAAGGATGCCGATCCTCTACGCCGCCATTCGTCGCCCTTCCTGTATACCAAGGTATAGTATATTTGAAATGTCCCCTACAAACTGAACCAACGAAACCTGTTTAATAAGCGATTTATCATTGTTAGTCTTTTATAGGTGTCTTGGATGCGAAGAGTGGAAAAGGTGTTGTATATTATGTCTCACACTTGCAAATGAGAAATGTTTCTTTGTACGACTAATGTTTCATCTGGACATATATGTAATTTATTTGTACATGTTTATTTTTACACAGCATAGGTAAAAATGAGGGCTGACTTTACCAAAGACACACATAACATTTATCGTTTAAATAGGGTGTGATTTGTTAAGTTTGTTAAGTTTATTATACAACAACTGGTGGATCGTGAAAGCGTTAAAATCGTTTCGCTCGATGATTATTCAACGCTGCGTTTTATGTTCAAAAACGTAATATAATGTAAAAATTGAAACGAGCAATGTCATTTGAAATTTGAAATTTTCACGATGATTAGATAACATAGACTTACTGCACATATATTGCATGCTCGCTTTTCGCGTTTCCTAGGGAAAACAGTTTTAAACGATACTTTACGACGGAATAAATACTTCTCGCGTTGCGTTTATCTTTGTTAACGCTATTACAAAATTGATTGCAAATTGCGCATTGATCATCTTCAGAAACATAAAGCGAAAAAGGATCATGACAGTGACGAATGGATCGTTGTTCTTACAAAATATCTCTATGTACGCTAAATACGATAAATTTGTTGCACTTAAAAGCTCAAGTTTCATATGCAATATTCGTGCAGCGAGCCACTGATATATTCTCTGTTCTTCGTGACTTCGATCCTGCTTCTATCAATAATAGACCCCGAAGGACCAAACCACGACTATCATATTATCTAAGGTGTAAATTTAAAATACGAAACGTGTAATGACTACTTGTTCCCACTTGAAACAATACCTTTACTTCTGACAAAAACACAAACACCAAAAAATCAGAAACATCTAATCTTCCTCACACTAAAAAGCTATACCTTCTCCGAGAAATTTTTCTTCCTTAGTCAACTACTCAAAAGTTCCGCAACCCACAACGCGCACAATCGATCCAAGCCACCCTCGCAAACCGCCTACACGTTAACCTTGCATCCCTCTAGTCGACGCTCGTAACGTCAGAGAAAGAAAAAGGAAGAAAGTGGTGCGATAAACCGTAGACTAGACTCCCTCACGCGATTAAAAGTCGCCAGAAGAAATCGAAGAGAGAGAAAGAGGGAAACATTGTTTGTTTTCTGCGACGATACGCTGTGTTTGGCACGGTTTTAGGGGTGGGAGGTAGCGTTGCGGGTAAGAGGGCGGCTTTTGCGCATAATCCTATGACCTGTTTAGCGCGAGGATCCTTCGAAAAGGATACACGGAATGCGCTATCAATTCCACCTTCTCCCGTCGGCGTTTCGAAGGACTGTTTGGCCGTGTTCCAACGCACGAACCAGCAGAAAGCTCGCAGCCAGAGGCAACCATCCGCGACTTTTAGCCGATCCTTATTGGCTTAGCATAGTTTCGTCGCGATGCCGCCTCGGTCCGCGTGATTCTTCCTCTTCCGTACGCTCGTCACAGAGTGATTTACATCGAGAACAACTTCCTCGACGATACACGCTTCTGCGTCTCGTCCTTTCATTTTCTCTCCTCTGTTTTGTATCCGATATTCTTCTTGTCTGGAGATTGAAGCGAGAAAGGCTGAGAGTTAGAAGAAGAGAATTTTCGCCATTCCACGCCGATCGAGAAGCGTAAATGTTGAACCGTTGCACTCGACACGCACCAAGATTTGTTTGTGGTTTGTACATAACGGATGATGGGTGAGCTCGTATCTTGTGGAATCGTTGCAGCGGTATGTGCGCTGCGTGTGCGTGTCATGTTTGGACGAAGAGTGTGTTAAATCGAATGGAAAGTTTCTCGATCTTCCGTGCGATGAAACTTGTTTGGATATTTTTCTACCGATTCTGTTTTATTCGAATATCGTTACGTGTCTAGTATAAATATTATAAGTCTACATTAGCAGTTACAATTACGACGACGTAAGTTACAGACGACGTCGAACGTTGATGGATATTGCTTGATGTCTAACGAATAATAAACACGATGATAACTGTTTCGTTGTTCTAGCGAGAAATCGTACGCGTGAACAGTAGCCAAAGGGTCTTTTCTTAACTTTTATTAATTGGTTTTGGAAGCGTAGTAAAGTATAACAAGTGCTTACACTGTCCAAATAATTATGATTTTCATTTTTCAAAAAGTATCCTTAACTATTGAAGATTAAAGAATACAATTTTTCGTGTCAGTAATGTCGAAGCATTCATCGCTTTGTAAGAACAAGAAGCTAGTTACCCGTTTGTTCTACATTTCAAGAATTTGTATGATCGACCAATAATTCCAGTATATTTGTACAATGAAACTGTTCGAGGGTTTAATATGATAATAACGCAGAAACTTTCCATTCGGCCAAATAACGTTGTTTTTGATTCCTATCAGTCTGTTTGGGAAGAAGGTATTGTTTCGTATCGAAGGCCACGGTGTTAGGACGATGGCCGATTAAAAATCTTGGCAACTTCCTGTGCGTGAATCATCGTTAGTGGCGAATTTTCGAGCCTTTTTTGTATCACTGTGCTTCTCTTCTCTGTCCCACGATTTATTCGTACGGGAACGAAATTACGCTTCCAATTAATATGGCTTGTTAGAAGTAACGAACAATGATATACCTTTCGTCGCTATCTGAACATTTCAATGCTTCTAAATGTTCTGTATATTTTTAGTATTTTTGTTAGCAATATGTACAAGGTGTTTGAAGAAGGTCCGATAAAAATTTAAATATAAGTGCTACACGAGCTGGTAAATTAAAAAGTAGAAAAAGTAGTAAAATTCACATTGAAATTTACAACTATTTATACGATCTTCTATCGACGAATAAACTTCTCATGTTTCGCGAGAAAATTCACAAAAGTTGAGTTAACTAGTTTGCTTTCCAAGAGACTTTTACGTATACGTCGAAAGAAAAGGAAAGGTTGGATGTAGGCAATCTGTGTCAAGATGCATCTATACATACTTGCCTTGAATTATACCAAGGATACATTGAACATCTACTTTGTATTCATTTCCGTCATACAATAGTTAATATTTCTTTACTAGTACGTATTTATGCAACTTTGCTTTTACCTTTGACACACATAGACATCTAAGATACTTAAATATTTGCCGAAATTTACATTATATATAGTTTATAAACATCGAATAAGATGTTCGAAGGGAAAGTATAATATCTTGAACTTTAGAACAGACTTTAGCGGGAAACGTATTCGTAAAGGCTTGAAAATTTAGAAGAAAATTCTTTAGATCAGTGGTTTTACAAGCAATGGTATGTGTACCATTAGTGGCATTTAGGTTCTTTTGTATATAGTATACTTTATCCGATATCCTAGATCATAAATTCTTATTTGCATACAAAGCATACTTTTGTCAGTGGTATCGAAAATTTCTTAAATTTTCACTTCATTTACGCACATGAGAATTGGAAGTCCCTGTTCTATAGATATTTCTACAATTGTGTTCTTCTCTTGGAATAAAATATATTGCATCTTATACTTTAACTAAATTACGCTTCCACTAAATTTCATAGACAATATAGGGATAGTATGAAAGAATTGTTACTCTTATCAGACTGTGAAACCTCATTTTATTGCGATGGAATTTAAACAAAAGTAAGATTACAAGATAACAAGATTACGATGTTTTCTTTGTTAGCGGGATATCGTTGTATATGTCTACCCTTTTAGAGATACCTGAAGATTTTACAGCTATGAAACGTAGTGTAGCGATGAAAGATGTAACAGCTGCGAATGTTTAACCTTGAAATTAGGATTTCTGCCGCGTTGGACTCGATCAAGACGTTGCAGAAGGCGTCAGCGAAATACTCTTAAGTGAAATGGTCTATTTGAAGCCAGACACATCCAAAGTAGGTCAACTCACTGTTGCGCTGAAATGCTCCCGTGTACATTTTGCGTAGCAGACGGGCTATGCCTGATTCTCAGTCAACTCCGTTTGTAAATTAAATATATCTTATTTGTTATTTATTTAAAGAATTTGGAAAATCATATCTAATCATAAACATCATCTTTCTTTTTCTTTATACACAATGAATCACGAAAATTTTCAATCGCTTGACTATTTTCTTCTTACTGTATAATCTTACTGTGGAAGCTTCAGATTGTTATCTTAGAATTGAGTAGTAAATGTTTGTTAAGAATAGATTTCAAGCTATTTATTTGTTTATTCATGTATAATTTTACGTATTGCTTATATATGTTTACGCGAATATTTTTTTTATATATATTTTTTTAAAATGTACCCTAATGTCTTTGAAATATTTATGAATACTTTGTAAAAGTTTATAACAATTATCGTTTTTCTTCGAGCGAGCTACTATCTCTTGTATGGTAATTTATTCCAGATAGCTTTTGTTCCTCCTTTTTTCGTGTTTATGCTTTTAAAATTAATTAAGTGCTAATGGGAGTTTAAAACGTACATAATCTACAGTAAGCAGGTAATTTACAATTCGAATGTCAAATAGAAAGGTTTGGAAATTAATTAATCGCCAACTCTGAAGTATAAATAGCGATTGATATTTATCGCAAATATCGGCATTTCGTAAATCATTAAGCTAGTTAATCCGCGTTAATTCATCGTGCGAGATACAATACAAGATCGTTGCGATAAATCAAACAAAGTTCTATTCAAGCAGATCGAGATATTTGTAAATTAAGACGTAAATAATTCAGCCGTTCTATCAGCTTCCTTATGCAGATCAAGTTACTTTGATATTCTAGCTACGTTTTAAAATATATACCTGATCTCTTAAACATGTAATTAGAAACTGTCGCTATTATTTGAAGGAAAATGCACGTCGAAAGATCGTAAGATCTCCTTTCTCTATTTTTTATCAGCCAGCTATGAATGTAGTAGAGTGAAAGCGAGATTGTTTCCAACAATTATGCCAGAGTTTCTAATTGTAGATTGTGTATATATCAGAATTCACTATTAAAACACCGTATAAAATGTTACTTAAGGCTGAATTTCATTTAAAAGTTATTACGCGTGAGTATTAATTAGATGTTCTAATTGTTGGAAACACTTTTATTTTCATTTTAATGGTTTACATTAGTAACAAAGAAAGATAAGGAAGTTGAGGAACATAATTATCTGAGAGACATAATCTTCTGGTATCACATTTTATTTCCAAAGCTGATGTATTTTTGTTATTATTATCTATCATTGTTTATTCATACTTTACTCACAAGATAAACTTTTAATCTTCTTTTCAAAATTTATATAGACCTATTAATTATCTGCAAAGAGAAGACCATATTAGGTCAGAATGTTACTCTTTTCTCCATATGAATCGCTTCGTTTCATCAACAGATTCTTTCATTCTACTCTCTCGTGCTTCAAGAGACTGTATAACCACTAATATATATATATACATCAAGCACAAGACTTGCCATTAAAGGCCACTAGCAGATGAAACAACCTCTTAGAAAGAGGCTAGTATCAATTGAATACGTAGTTCAAGTATCTGAGTCATCAAAATTTACAGATCACTTTTTCTCAAACTTTGTATACAAACAAATTGTCTCTATTAAAAAATCACCGAACCGTCAATTATCATCAATTGCTATGCAATTTTCCTGCATCACCATCCATTCCATCAATTTCTCTATTCTGTCAATATTCCATTCACGACCAATGTCTCGCATCGAACAGATTCACACGAACGTCTAATTCAGAGACTCTGATAAACCTAATACTAATTAGTGGCAATTTCAGCGGAGAACGCGTGCTGAGGTCGCGTCAGCACGACCGCGGAACCAGCCAAGAGAGACGATACAAGCGAAGCCATCGTCGATCACCGAGTAGCGGTCGCCAGCACGGGCATCGTGATCGTGATCGTGATCGTTTGGCGCATCCCACTTCGACTCGACGTGCAAGGATCTATCGTCACCATGCCTCGTCGTCGGCTAGCCAGGATCGACACAGGCATCGTTCACCGTCCTCCAGAAGTCAGGTGAGTCGAATGACGCCGACAACCGACGCGGACGTCCTTATATTCTGCCCGATGTATCTTTAAATTTCATTTTGTTATATACTATTTGAGATCACATTTCCACGCGTCTGATAATATCGTAGAATATTACGGGGACAAAACTCGGATAGATGTTTAGAGAAATCGGTCTCGATTACTGTCGACCATCCCTCATGGTCTTATTTACCCTAACACCCATTTCCTATAGTATCACGCTCACTGCAGGTACTGTGGTACTCTTTCGATTAAAAAGATAATTGATAGCTTGAAAATATAGTTAATATAATTCATATAATTTGAGCATGTTTATTGTATGTATTTATATTTTAGAAATTGTTTATACCGACAAGTATACTTTAAATATTCTTTATTTTTTGGGTGGTAAAATATTCTTTTCATTCAAAGATTAATGGTTTGAAGACTTGGTGGTTCAAGGATATCTGTTTCATATATTCGTTGAATCTAGTTATTTAAAGAACATATATATGTATGTTTAACAAAGGTTTTACTGAAAGAAGGACTATAATGGTTTAAAATAAGCGCATCTACTGCAGTCTGCAATTAACAGGAGCAAAAAGTTCCAAAGTATGAATAATTTGTACTAATTTTTTTTTAAATGTCGTGCACGCAAGGGATGAAAAGTTCAGTTACCAAAATGTGTACAGAGTAGTATTGCGTGTGAACTATTATATCGTATGCCGCATACTATAACATATTGCGTGTGCATCTTTTAGAAATTCATGCAGGCTGCCTGTAGATACCAGAATCCTTATGCACGAACGCATATCTGTAACCAATGCCAATACAAACATTTACAAATATGTGAATTTTGTGTAAAGCATATAGCGTTATAATTGTAGATATATCTTTATCTTTTTATTTAAATACACCAATTCTACAAAACGTGAATATAAATTTCTACATATCTGCAGACTATGCATAAAATCCTATGAAGAGACGCATACAAATTTTTGTCTGCAGATGTACATCGCATCAAGTTTCTGAATGTCTACAGACTGTTTATAAAATTCTACAAGGCATATACAGATTTTTATTTACAGATGTGCGTCACACAAGGTTTCTGCTCGTGGATAGTTAACAAAATTCTACACGCACACAATGCAATACACGATATAATGAATGTAGATATATGAACATAGGATGCCTACACATGGTGTATACCTACACACGCCTTGATATTTGCGGTTACTTCATTATCTTCTCGTAAATTTTCCACATTGCGTTCGCTCGAACGTGTAGGTCTGGTGAATCATCCCCCACGTATACAATTCGCTCCTCCTGCGTGTCTCCACTATCGGTATCTCTGAAAAACAAGGATATCCGTGTTGTCTCTTGCGCGTCTCGTTCGATAGATCCCTGCACGATATAAATACGTCGACATGAGCAAAGTGAAACGGATCCATCAAAGAGCAAAGAAGAACGGAATGAAGCGAGAAGAAAAAGTCAAATTCTACATCTATCTTAGGAGGTAGAAGAAGCATAGCGATGGATTTTTGTGGTATTTGAAGACCGTCGATTATCCCATCAAGGAGCGAGCAATGATTTATCATAAATCTGTTGAAATTTCATAAAATTGTAAAATCCAAGTAGAAGAAATGGCGGCGGAAAAGATGTTAAGCGAATCTTTGGAATCCTTTTTTTACAGACAGAATGTGATAGCTTAAATTGACTGAGAAAAGTTAAAACAATGCGCGAACGTAACCCTAGAGAAAATAGGAAAAGGAGGAAATGATTTAGAGGAAGAAAAAGATTGAAAAGAAGATAGAGGAAGATCGGTACGCGATGCACACATGGGGAATCAGGCTCTGGAGAAGGCCGCGATGCAACTAGCGCGGCGACGCGTGTACCCGGAGCAAATGCCGATGATTCTTCTTTCTTAGCCAGCGTCGGCTATTTTCGACCGGCGACTATTTTCGAGGGGGACTCGTCACGCGGTTTCGCCGCGGTTTTAGTGCGAGTTTGCGCCAGATGGCCAGCGCAACACCGTCGTCCTCCGCATCGTCGTCGGGAAACGCGCCGGCAGGGAAGCCGGTTCGCCGGAAGCTGAGGCACCCGCGTAAGACAAAACCATTCTTGCTCCTCCTTCGTGTCGGTTCCAAGAAAATTCCACCGCGAATCACTCTGTGGCGGTCGAAGCCGATCGTCCAAACAAGAGGAAAGAAGCCAAGACCCCGGTAATGATCCGGACGTCGATCATCCAGATCTGAATGAAGAGAAATATTTCGTCCATAAAAGTGGTACATAAAGTGTGCATTATCAGAGACTGTAGAAAACCAACAGATCTAGAATTTAGAAGAAACAGAAAGATAGAATCTAGAGGTACATATTTACGCATCGTCGATTAAGGTAACTCGAGAGATCTCAGCGAGCTGACCCAGAATCGATCACAACCTGGATTTAGAAATACGCGTTGTTCTTGGCAAGATGCGACTGTGAGAGCGACACGAAAAGCCTTGTAATCCTACGATACGAAAATTGTACGATTTGCTACGGGAACAGAAAGGAAAGGAACAGACAGTATTGTTCACCCTGGATCATTCTGGAGGCTGGTGCGTGCGTGGCGGCGGCGGTGGCTTGGCTGACGGTGGACCACCCTCGGCTTCGTCCTCGTCGTCGTCGACGATGGCTAGCCAAGAGGTGAACTTGTTGATGCCTGGTAACCAGGTGTCGTGGTGGCCCAGGCAGGGATGGGAGCCTTGGGTGCAACGGGGAAATAACGTGGAACCCACCAGGGAACTGGACACCAAGCTCGACGTGACACCAGAGTCGAACGACACATCGATTTCAGAGGTAGCCAACGAAAGAATGGACATTTTTCGAATCTTCATTGGTTTTTTTCAATTTTAGTGAATTTTCGAATTACCGACGGTCGATAATGATGCAGAGATGTTTAATAGGGTTGTTTCTAAGATTTTCGCCGGTCGAGTCATTTTGACCATGGCGAGATATTTGTTGGATATATTTCCTATCGGTCCTATTTATGCGAATTTCTTTTCTCACTTACGTAAAATGATGTGTAAAGCAAAATCATTCAGACGGATATCTCGGTAGGTACATACACTGCCCAACTATGGAGAAACTACGAGCTTTTTTTCTACCTTCCAATAGAATATCCACATTTTGTGTCTTAATGCAATATAAAAGTGCAATAAAGTATAATATTCTGTTAAGAAAGTAATATACATTGTCTCTACCATAGATTGATTCTTTAACCTGTTAGAAGGCCAGGTGCAAACGGACCCGCAGTAGAATCTCGTTTTTTAAATCTTACGAAAACAAAAATACACATTAGAATTTCATCTTTCAAGAGTAATTTTATCTTTCTAGAATAAGATATCTGATTTTAATCGAATATTGAAATAAATGGCAGGGTCCGAATAGACCCTACATCTGTTTGATGAGGGTTAACACTTTCTTACTCCATAGTTGCGCAGCATAACTGTTACACCAACACAAAAACATAGGATCGTATTTTACGTCTATGAAAGGGAAGGGTGGAACGTCGTTGACAAATATCAGGGATAAAACTTACCTAAGCCAGAACTTAGCCTAACACGCGATTCGCCTACGCGTGTGCTTGTTTCGGTTGGCCCTCTGCCATAGCGCGACAGCAGCAGCGGTGACATGGAACGGGCCAATGAAACAGCCAGAGAGCAAGCGAGTAAAGCGCTAGTTAACCAGCCACTCGCGTTAACATTTAAACGAGCCGGCTGACGACTAGCCCGCCGCGAGCTTTCTAGCTCGCCTCTGCTCTTACGAGGCGATCGTGGCGCACGCGTTTCACGCTTCTTGGTTATATTTGGCAGGCTCGTACGCACGACCACGATAAACACGCGTGCGAACGTCGAGCGGAGAAATACAGTTGGAGATCGCAGTGGTATGGTCGGTTCATCTTCTTTCTTCGCGGCCTTTGTTCTTTCCACTTCCTAGTTGCTTTAGGGATTTGATCCCAGATTCATTGGATAGCTCTTTTTCGTTCACAAGTGATCGTTATATGATAGTTTTGGTTACAGGTTTGTTTAATTTCAGGGTATTTGTAATTGTAATTTACATCGTATGCCTGTCACGAAGATCACCAATGGTGTTTTAAAATATAAAACAGAATTACCAATTTTTAGATTGGAATTCCCCTAGAGTACATGCATGAAAAGAGATTTTATGTCGCAATAATTCGTTCACTTGGGAACTTGACTTGTATCTATTTGTTGTTCAAATTTATTTTCTCTCATTGGCACGATTAATAACTATGCACTGTTTGTGTCGTTTAAGAAGCATAGGTCGCACGCTATGCGTCAGTAGCCGTGTCGGACAAACAGTATAGAATCGTAAACAATGCATCTTACGATTATACAAGTTTTATAGAACGCATAGAGTGAGTGTGTCATCGTTCGTGTCGAACAAGTATATAGGTCGCACGCTGTGCGTCAGTGGCTGTATCAGACAAGTAACACAGGGCCGTAAACATTGTGTCCCGTGATTACTAAATTTCATAAGACGCACAGGACGCGTCATCGGTTGTATCGAATAAGTAGTATAGCCTGCACGTTGTACGTCAGTAGCTGTATCAGACAAGTAGTATAGGGCCATAAACATTATGTCCTGTGATCACTAAGTTTCATAGGACGCATACAGTGCGTCATCGCTTGTATCGAATAAGTAGTATAGGTCGCTGTGCGTCAGTGGCTCTGTCAGACAAGTAGTATAGGGCTATGAACGTCGCGTCGTTGATTCGATATACAAATGTATAGGACACAAAGGACGCATAATCGATCGTGTCGAACAAGTAGTACAAAATTTAACAAAATCGGTCGAATGTACGCTGTACTTATTCAATATCAGTTTTTAATCACACGAAATCAAATACATTTCTCGATGGAAAAACAAGTTCCTTATCAACCCTGTTATCAAGCAGATAAATATCGAAGCTCGAGATTCTGCCATGGAAGCTCAAAGAGGAATAGAAATCTTCTGAGAATGTTCGTTATAGAGTCCTTTCTAAGCCTCTTCCTCGTTGTAACACAGTCGTGTCTATGATGTGGAATTTGTTCAAAATATTTCACTGACTAAATATGTATTTGCTACCAGTGATTCTGTAGCGGATAGATGTTTTTAAAACTGGATGTAAAAATTTATCAAACAACAGTCACTGAACGAGACAGAAACATATTGCCGGTGTATTGAATGCTGTCATGAACGTTGCGCTTCTTTGTCGTTAAACCAACGTTTACGCGATATTTTCCACCACGTTGGCTCTAAATCATCGTTTTTTTATTTTTCTCTCTCCCGGAAACGGCCGATGATGCACGCAGGCAGAAACGGTTTCCGCTGATGCCAGGAAAGTTCCGCGTGAAACGCGAACTCGTGGGCGAGAATCGAGCGTGAACTGCGTCGTTATTTTCTAACGCGACGCGTATTTATACCACTATTTTGTAGGAAACCCGCGACATCGATATCATCGAATCCGCGACCTTGAAGACAAAAGGCCCAGACTTTATTAATAGTTCGCGAATTCTTCCACTGACCAACGTACTTCGCTGGTCCGATGTTTAGAATTTAGAATTCGACGATTTTTTAACGAACAGCGTACTTCGACTACGAAAGAAGCTCTTGATTAACGTGCGATTCACATTTTAACGAGAATTTGAAAAATGTTATGTTTGTTTCTTGATTTATCGATGCAGGAGACTTTTGATTAATAATCGATAACAACGAATCAGTGAATATTAAAATATAGAGAATATACAATTATATATAAAAAATCGGAAGTAGAATACTTGTTACAATATCTAGAAAGGGAAGAAAATTTTTCTCTAGATTCCATTTCTTTACGTGCGTTTAAAAAGACAATTATATAAAGAGCCGCAGTCTATTAATAATCAGTTGATCAAATACTTTCCATAAAGTTGTTCGTTGATGTCGTATGAGGATTTTTGAGATACGGTATACCTGATTTTTGTTTGCTTATGGAAAAAGTATCTGGCTGATGAGCAATTGGTGAAATGTTTCATATGGCTGTGTCCGGCATCTGGTCATTATATTGCGAGAATCATCTGTAATATCAGAAAGATATTTTCAATGATATACAAGTTACGATTAGTAGTATTAGGAATAATATACGACGTGTGGATGTATTCACCAGATTTAGATATCACTGCTTGAAAATGCCAATATTTTTTCTGTCAGATTAGAACAACCTTCCCTGTCTGACTCATAATTTATGAATCAAACAACCTGAAGATAAAGTACTTCTCAAACAAAAAAATAGACTCATATGGTTCGATAAATGCAAATGTGAATTTTTTTATCACGTGCAATTTTATCGTGATATTGTACCAGCAGAGATACGCTCATTCATCTTCTACGCGGTACAAATCGCTGTGTTCTATTTTTAATATTTATTCATTTATCGTAAACAAAATTACAAGAACGGAAATAAATAAATTTATTGCTAGACGAGCAAATTATTATTTGTAAAAGCGCAAGTATTTTCTACGCCATATACCAACTTGTTTTCGTTAGGAGATATAGAAGAAATTGTGTCAATGTTGTTTGACATACCGATAAGTATATTATACTATCGATAGTCCATTGGGTTTTCACGACCATCAATGTATGATATTCTTCAAGGTGATGGTAAAATTTCTATTCCTTATCCATTTTGTCAATTATCACTTTGATAGTTTTACGATTCTCTGAATACTCGTATTGTTCATTAGTGCTTCGTGTTCCCTAACGAGTATGTTTACCCCCAAGTAGAAACATATCCACACGATGTTTTGACAACGTGGGAGGCCAATGACACGTTTTAGAGCATCATTGAAATTTAGCTTGTGTCTGCGTACAACGATCCCGCAGAAACTGATGGACCGCGTTCTAATTAACCAAAATTAACTTAAAAGTTCTACGAATACCAATGAACGTAACGATAATAATAAACATCGTTATTCAAGCCATACCATACAGCATCGGTAGTTCGCTTCTTGCGCTCCAACATCAAAATCTTCTCGATGGTGTAACGATCTCGCAAAAATCGATTGGCAGCGTTCTAACGAACCAAAAGCCAAACTAGAAATTCTACGACTACTAATGAACACCGATCATGAACACCAATAGTCAAGCCGTCGTACTATACAACATCGATTCTCGCCACCTCTAGCACTCCAACGTCAGAATCTTTTCGATGGTGCAACGATCTCGCAAAAACCGATGGAGCGCGCTCTAATTACTCGCAATACGTATATCCGTCACCGGCGTAGATCGGAATTTAATGCCACGAAAGCTCCGTTGCTCCCGTTCGAACCGCGCTCCTCCTCCGATTTCGTAATTTCTATATGTGTCAAGGTGCGCAGCGGAGAGACAGAAAACGAACGAGAGACTAAGAAACATCAGGCACGCGTGTGCGAAAACGCCCCCCTATTCATACAGCGCATCGTCGTGTACAGTCCATGGTCATCGAATTAGGATCACTCGAAACTTTGGATAGTTTTTGCCTTTTTGGTAAAATAGAGAGACAGGGCGGAATTTTAATAGGAAATGAGATTAATTCATTTGTATATTAATTTGCCTCCATTTGAGGATTATACGTTTTTCTGTATGCTTCGTTATATAGGATCTTTATATTATCTTTATTGTCTCGATAAACATTTTTCTTACCCAAATTGTGGGGAATCTTTGTTTCCGAATCTGATAACGTGACAGTCAAAAATAAGTACAGAGGATTTAATTAGGCTTAGAGATATTTTTAATGGCAAAATGGAATAATAAGTGAAACGGATTAAGTAATTGATTGTGTATGTATTTAATAACAATTTGCGCAATTCAGGATAATTTTCTCTTTATCTGACATAATACGAGTATATATGACATACACTTGCGCACTGAAAAGTCTGAAGCACCTTTTATTCTCCTCAAATCTTCGATATCTGATGTAGATTGTCAACTTCAAACGATATAAACGTACTTCATAGAGTTAATCCATTAATCGGTTCTTTTGTCATACACAAGATGCCACATTAGATGGTGTTTCTTTACGTCCTCTGGTGATCATTTAATATTTCTCGGTCTAAAGCAAACACGTAATAATTAGCCTGAGACTTTTGAGCGAGAGTTGCTGCGGTTATTCTCCAAATAAAGTTTCTACGCGTGGTCCTAATTCGACAGCCCAGAAACTGCAATAACCGATGAAACACTTGAAAGTGAAAATCCATGCACTCGAAACAACCTACGTACAATACGATTTCGATTCCTACGATATGTCGAGTTGGCGAGAACACGAGCGTACCGCGCTATAATAACCAGAACCTTAAACGCCATCAGTGACAATGATGCACCGTAAGCTTCTTCCGACCTCGTCGTGCACCAGGAAGCGATGACGTTGCCAAGACCCGATCCTGAGGAGCGTGCCGAACTTCGCCATTCCGAATAAGCGAGGGACAAATTTACGTAATACTCTACCACTCTCTCCTCTTCGTCTCTTCCTTCCTACTGGTTCCTTTCTGTTCCTCATCGCAGCACGGATTATTCGTTTTCGTACGCGACAAAGAGAGAGAAAGAGAGAGAGAGAGAGAGAGAGAAATAGATATCGGTAGAAGAGAGGAACGAGGTACGAAGAGTTTGGAGGAAGAGAGGCAGAGATAGATGTAGAATGGTCAGAGAGTGTAGCTCACCACCGCTGCCCGGTATTTTTAGTGCGACGAGAGTATTTGGCGGGGCGCACCGAATCCTCCTCCTCGTCTTCGTGAACGGTCGACGTCGGCCGTCGTCTCCGTGACCGCCGTTGTGGTCGTGCTTCTCTTTAGTGCCTTCGTCGGCGTCCCTGTTGCACGATGCTCGCACCTACGGCCGAGTGATGAACCTGCGGCCAGGTCCGCGTCGAAATTCTCCGGCAATCGTCGCTGGATCGCTTTTCTAATCTTCCGAGTAATCTGTATAATCCTTCAATCTCTCGATCGTCTTCTGTATATTGGCGCGCGCGTGTGTGTATGTGTGATTTTGCACTGTTGTTTCTCGCGACCGTTGTCGACGATACAGGGTGAAGATACAACGTCGCTTGTGTCACGCCGAGGACACTCCGCAAGCTCCTACGGCACGACCTTGAAGCCTGTTGTAACCGCGGTCCGAAGAGCTGTCTCGCGTTGGATATTCGAGGAAACGCACGCGAGGGAAAACTGACGCGTATCGAATCGCGCGATTCAAAGTGCGAAAACAAACAGAATTACCGAAGGAAGCTGCCGTGTGGAATGTAGTCGGCGAAGTTGAATTCCATTGGATTGTTGCACGAGGAGTTTCTTAGATCAACTTTTCTAAGAGTCGCTATCAAAGACTCGGTCGTCAATCAAACATTGGATCGTTGGCTGGAGATTCTCCACGTGGTTTTAGTCGAAATCGAAACTTTGGAATTAACAACTGATTAATCAGATCGTTGGATGAAGATCTTCTTGTTGATTTGGATCGAAATCGAACACTTGCAAGCACCAGATCGTTGAACGAACAGTTTGCTATTTGTTTCCATTGAAATCGAAGATTTGGAAGCAGTGGCCAAGCACCGGATCATTGAATCGAGAGTTTCCTATTTGGTTTCTATCGAAATCTATCGATTAGATTGTTGGACGAAGATCTTCCGCTTGGTTTTCATCGAAATCCAAGTTTTGGAACTATGAACTAGTTACTTAGACGAGGAATTTTGTATTTGCTTCTGACAGGTATCGTTAAACCATCGATCAAATTGTTGAAAGATTTTCTACTTTATTTTCTTTAGGTTTACTAAGATTTCTCATGAAGATAAAAGGTTTGAAAGAA
Organism: Bombus soroeensis; assembly: GCA_014737365.1. Classification (NCBI taxonomy): domain Eukaryota; kingdom Metazoa; phylum Arthropoda; class Insecta; order Hymenoptera; family Apidae; genus Bombus; species Bombus soroeensis. Next base: position 1,100,127 of record JACXIL010000186.1, read on the forward strand.
TCAACCAATCGATTGGATAATTGGACAAAGATTTTCAACTTACTTTTGACAGAAATCGAAACCTTGCAACTGTAGAACGATTAATCGGACTATCGAGAATTTTCCACTCGATTTCCATCGAAATCTAAGGTTTATAAGGATTAATCAGAACAGATAGCCGCGTGGGCGTCGAAACTGTATCTCGATGTTCATCTTCGCGCCACGCGACAACATGTCGACGTCTCGTCAAGGTTCGACGGGTCGGCGAAGTCGGTACGCGCGCTCTTCGACCACGACGAGCGTCACTCAGCTCCTCAGCGACTCGTGTTCGAATCTCCTACAACGATTAACCACCAGAGTACGAGGAATGTCTACGGTGAACGACAACGTGGGGAACAAACCATCTGTTACAAGACCATCGCCGATCGTCAGTCAACTGAACAGCGCAAGAGCTCGTTTAGAGGACAAGTACTGTACAATCCTGGACAAATATTCAAAAAAGAAGCATCACGATCATACGGATCGACCGTCCATCGAGTACAGACGCACTCGCGAACGAGATCGAGATCACGCTTATTATCGTCGCGAAGATAGCCCGTTTGTCCGCGACGAGAAGACCCTGGAACCTTCGATGACCCGAACCGTGATCAAGAGCCAAACCAGCGTGGTGCTCTCGGAAAAAGCGTATCCTTACGTGAGATCTCCCACCGCGAAAGAGTTCAAACGCGAGAAAACACCCGGCTATCATCGTGCAGACAAACACGCTTTACAAAATTCAGACGCATATCGTAGATACGGAAGACACAAATCTGGCCATGCGGAGACGCGTACGAGAAAAGTGAGACCGTATAGAAACGGTAAAAGCGAGCAACTGGAATCTTCGTCTGCTGCTCTTCGGATAGTTCGACCGATGAAAGTGGAGCCTCTGGTGTCGAAAGAGAAGAAGGACGATGATCCTGACAAGACACCGACGAGTAGCGTAGTTAGAGAAAACGTCAACGATATCAGCGTCCTTCTGATCATCGATTCCGAGGAAAGTGATCCGGCGATCTCCGAGAGAGTAGCGAAGAGGAAGGAGATACAGAGTTTGATCGAGAAGTACGCTGCCATGGAAGAGACTTACAGTCAATTGGCTGCAGGAGGTCAAGTGAAGATGAGGCCTAGCACCACAGATATAATCGCCAGCAAGTATAGGAAGAGTACTCGTCAAAGCGAGCGAAAAGACGCGTCGAAGAGCGCAATGGCCGCGAGTGTCGTTAACAACAACGCGGACACGGTCCAGCACGCGATTGTAAGTTGTCGAACCGCGGGTTTCTATGGGTTTCTCTGACGGCTGTCGATCGTGGATGAACGTTGTTCTGATCAGTCCCCGTTGCTGCTGCTGTGTTGTTGCGTGCCACCTCCTCCTGCCGCACACATTCCTCTCTCACAGCTGTTTATGCGTCTCCGCTCGAGTTAACAAGTCCAACCCTTGGCTGGCGATTCCAGAGCCGCGATGATCTACTAATCGATACTTGTGTTTGTACGACGTCCATCCGAGAGATAGTTATTGGGTCGTTTTATAAGTCTTGACGCTTCAACGAACGTAACGAACGTTATTCTTTACGTAAGAAGCATACGGTTTTTTAACTGTTTGCTTCTTTCATCGGTGTTTGGTATTTAACAGGCGTAAATTTGAAGTTGCATCTTTGATCGAAGATGGAACGGCGAAAGAACGACAACTGAGAGCTAGAATCAAGAGAATTTAGTTTAGTTTTGTTTAGTTAGTTTAGTTTAGGAAATTTTAAGAAGATTGATAGAACAGCGAAAGTATGGCAACCGAAAGCTCGAATTGAGAGCATTTGCGACGCGTCTGTTTTCTGAATGGACACTTGGTATTTAATAGGCGTGAATTTGACGAAGATTGATAAAATAGTGAAAGAATAGCAGCCGAGAATCCAATTAAGACTGTATGCTTTCTGAATTATTAAAAAAAAGAAGAAGCGAAAGTGAAAATTAAAGATTTTAATTTGATCGTTCTACAAACTGCAGGTGTAAAAACACGCTAACTATGGTTTTTCCAAAGTTTCAAGCAGGAAATTCTAAAACTTCTTTGCTCGGATCCTGAATCAGATACGTTCGATGAATTAAGAATAGAAACGTTCGTATTTGGACGAAAAAGGTGACAGGAAACGAGGTAGAACACGTTGACGATTGAGCTCATAGTAATCTTCTGTAATTGCACGTCAAAGTTTAGCGAAAAAGCGACGAGATTTATAAAACGACCTAATGCAATGATACGAATGTTGGTTCTTCATCCAAGAATCGTATTCCTAAATTTTTCTCACGTTTTCGAGCTATCTTATCGAGACTCGTGAGTTATTATCCTGTCGTTATTAGGAATAGAGAATTAGGTTCGGTATTTGATAGTCATGTGGTGCTTCGAAAGGTAATTTAGAATCTAAAAATTCGTACAATTGGTAAAACAGACGTAATGAGATTATAAAGGTCGATCGAGTAGTTTGATCGGTTGAGATTTTAAGAGACTCGTGTCACGATCAGTATCATAAATTGTTAGTATTGTTTTACTGCCTGTAGGCATCCAGACATTTTATATGCAGCTACAGGTCTGCAAGGAAAATCTGTAAGCTGTATACACTTTTAGTTATTTAAAGCAGCATTTTGAGGCCTCTTGGGTTGGGATTTTGTTCACCTCTGTCTCACGTCGTCTTTGTAGGAGAAAGAATTTTTCTTTTTTTACCTCGTTCTTGAAACAGAAGACGACACATTAGGGTGGGGAGAGTCAACTTTATTCGACAGTAATGCTCGAACAATACTGATCTAGTGCGTTTCGTTTTTTTATTTTCTGCTGATTCCAATCTAAATATCCATTTTATCTTCGAGTTGTCAGCAATACGCAACAATAAAAATAGATTATTAGAGTTTACAATTAATTTAAATGAAAATATGTACAGTATCCTTAGAATCTGGACTCCCAGTCTGTGGGTTCCAAACACCAGTGCTCGACACGATTATTTTTATAGAAAATTTTTTCGCAAAAATTTTTAACGCTTATCTATTCCAATATAGTTGCATATATCACACTATCAAAGTTAGTTCTGTTACTGACATTTGATAAATGAAGGCAGATATGATTTAACTATGTTATCCATGTAATCACGTTATATCACGTTAGATTAGAAATTATATTCTTCTAGATCTATTCTTAACTATTAACTAATCTATTTTATTTGGCTGTTATAAAAGAGGATCGCGATTTAATGAGGGCTGGGAAACGCTTCTAGAGCATTCTAACTCTTTGAAATATCTCAAACCATCGTAATATTCGGCTAATGTCTTTCGAAGCATCACTGAATATTCGTACCAGGATGATAAATCCGTTTTAACAAGAAAAGTTAACTATATGTTATAGTTACGTAAGTGAATTTTTTTCCTCTGGCCGACTGACTTACTGCGATGCCGCGTCGGCGCGTTGAAAAATTCTCGATCTCACGCTCGATGTTCGACTAATCCGAAATAATTGCGCGTTGGCACCGTGTCAACGATCCATCGAAGCTGCAGTTTATTCAGCAAGTTGTTATCGAGTTTAGCAAACTGTAATTTGTAACATCTCTTCAAACCATTAATGCGATAAATTTTCTCTAAAACATTTTTCTATACGTACGCGTTCTTAATTAATTAAATAATTAAACCTTTACACATATATTATGTATTTTTAAAATTTGTTTTCGCGATGAAAAACATTTTCTATTTAATCGATAAGGATCGATAGAGTACCACAGTTTTGTCCCCTCGTTCTCCAAAAAAAGAATCGTTTCAGTTCACGTATAGAGTAGTTCATACATCGAGTCAGTTTGAATTCGCGCGTCGATAAGGTAGACTCGAAGTGTCGATCGATCGATCCGCACTGGCGCGCCGTACGAACGCGTCGCGACGATCGATCGAAACGACGGATCGAGCGTCGTGGCGCGTTCATTTGGCGCATTCACGTAAGTACACCGAGTTTCTACAGATTATTGAAAATTAACATAAATATTGAGAAAAAATATATAGTAGAGAAAAGACGACCTCTCCGAGCATGTTAGAGAAAAGAATAATACGTGACGCGCGCACTCGAGAGAAGCTGTCCGACATTTTTTCATTCATCGATCTTTTTCCCTCTAAAAGAATTCAATCTCTAATTCAATGCATATAAACGAGAAAGTAATATTCTATTTCGATATTTACGCGTCTATTTAGATATACAGTTTCGTATATTCCATACGCTAAAGTAAGACAGCTCCTTCGATGCAATGTACAAAGTAACTAACTTTAACACGAGTATAAGAGTTTAGGAAAAAAACAAGATCTAAGCAATAAAAGCAATAGAAAAGATATTTCTATATCTTTAGAAAAAATAAAGTAAAAGGTAACAAATGAGACATAATGATCGTAATATAATAATCATATTCGTAAATTTTAAAAAAGTAATAATAGTAAGAAATGGCAAAATATGTTCGCTTTGTGCCGATGGTAAAATTCGTAACCGCAACTTTCTGACTTGGCAAACCATTTTGCCCTCTCCCCTTTCTCTCTGATTGTTGGGTTACCATCTCCGTTGTAATGGAATGGAATGGAATGGAAACGGATATGGCACACGGATTGGTCACTATGGTCTCGACTGGGCGCTCGGATCGGGTGGTTCGATGATGACCGATGACGATGATGTATCCCCCTACTTCCTCCCCACCGACACACTCGTACGTTCGTCCGTGCTTACACACGTCCTCTACCGCGTGTTACACGGGTCTCCGCCCTCGTGGTGGTGGTGGTGGATGACGGTGTGTGGTGGCGATCGGTTGATGCGACGGCTCTTGGATGTGGGCACTCCAACGTCTCTTCTTCTCGGCCACAATGGGATCTCACGCTCTACCCTGCAACGTCAACGATAACCGACAACTTGGCCGACAACGTGGTGCAACCTACCAACGTGCGAACCACAACGACTACGTCTTCTCTGGTCCAACCAACTGGTGAATCGTCGATCAACGTTACGACCGCTGGGTAAATTGGTTCTCTGCCGGGGCTCTTCGTCATGAAACCGAACACACGGGGACTGATCGTCGGACCGACCAATGTGATCCGGACCAACCAAACTGTGCACTCCACACCACTGATTGGGTCCTCTGTTGGCACGCGCCGCTGATACCGATTCCATCGGCCCATATGTAGAGCCCACGACCGCCCTCCGTCGAGGACGACGAAGACGGCCACCTTGTTTACCAATCCGGCGACATCCTGGCAAATAGATGTTCGTGAATACGTGAATACACTCATTGTAGTAGATTTAAGCAAGCCTCAGATCGATTGGTCGATCGATCGATCGGATCGGTTACCCACGGTATCTGCCCATGGTCTCTCTTTGCCTCTTCTCGCCTCTGCTTCCCCTTTCTTCTTCTCTTGTTCTCAAACTTCTGTGTTGTAGAATTTTTCCAACTTGCCTCTGTGTATTTGGTTGTGTATGCTTGTTCGAGGTTGATCCATTTCGGAAATTGTTCCTCGACGTCGTTCTACTTGTTTTAGTTTGACAAATCCTTGATTCTTCTTCGTGATTGCTCTGTCTTGATAGTCGAGAGAAGACTGGATACTTCCTTGAAAATTCTCTGTCTGTCTTAATCGAGAAGGGTTGATTCTCCTTTCACATCGATCTCTGTCCCTTTTAATCATCTTTTTCAATTAATGTTTGTTAATGGGTTTATGGTATAAGGGGTTCCGCAAATGACTTTAGATGGTTGACAGGTTTGGCAACACGTGTTTGTCGTAGCGATCTTCTTCCTCTTACAAATATTCGTTTTCCTCCATCCTGCACATCGTAATCGACGAGTATATCCAATACGAACATATATATAGTTCAAATTGATCAACACTTGCTACCTCAAACATATCCAAACTAGCTCAAACATGTTCAAAACACTGTAAAACGTTACTATGTGACTAATTTCTCTATAACCACTACTTAAATATCTTTCCCACTATCATGTACTACTATTTCCAAATACTTTTCCAAATATGCTAGATTTCTCATTAAAGTATACTACTGTTTCAAGTATACCAGAGAATTCTCTATGTCTCCGAAAGTACAAATACATCAACTTTCTCGGAATGCTATTTGCAATATAAATTCCTCTTCTCTTGTACCGAGCTTTCATTCCTGTCATTGAAGATGAAATGTCGGAGCCAGAGAGAGACAGAGAGGCGAAGGAAGGAGGAGAGACAAAGAGAGATCACGCTTGCGCTATCTCGTCGATACGTTTTCTTCGGGATGACGTGTTCCCCTGTCTTTGAACAGGCGCACGAGGACATTGAACATTCGCTCTCATTATTCCGATGGCTTTTCACGTAACGTTTCCAATGTATCCAGCCTATTCAAGGCTGGAACAGTGACAGAGAATAGTTGACGTCGGGTTTTACACGTGCATCCTGATGTGATAGTCAATGTTATGTCCTCAGGCTGCCAATTTTTTACGATTAGGGTACCTCGGCCTTTAGGAGAGCAGCAGTTCCGATCGATAAAACATAAAGCTCTAACGATACCGTTTTTTTCACTTAAATCATACATTCGTTCACAACGTATGGCGTAAAGAACACACGTCGGCCGAACGTCCAACAGGAAGTGCGTCTCTGTTGCTCTTCTCTTATCTTCGTTAGAATTTTCTTAGAAATCGTTTGATATATATATATATGTATGAGAGATCTATCATCGATGAAATAAAGAATATGTTAAATGTTATTCGAGATAGTCCATCGATGATAAATTTAGGTTTTAGAGTTGAGGCCAGGGCCTTCATAGAGCAACATGGACGATCCTTCCATGGACGCGAGGTCTTTGATGTATTCGGACGCTTATCTATCTTTTTACATTGCAGATAAAGTTCTGGCCACCCTAGGAGAGGGTACTTTTGGAAAAGTTGTCAAGGTTAAGGACTTGCAAATGTAAGTGGCAGCTAATGTAACTACTACATAGGTAACCTACCTCGGGTCTGCGTTTTTCTATTTTTCTTTAATCTCCTTTTTATATAGAGAATGGCCTATGAGTTGACTTAAGTTGACTGTTAAGATGTCGAATAAATTCCTCTTTGCTATATGTGTTAAAAATTTTGTTTCAGGTTTTGGGAATTTAGAATGGAAGTATTTGTGGAGCAACGTAAGGCATTAATTGAATTTTGTTTCTGAAGTTCAATGCTGTTGTCTTAAAGTAGAGAATATACGTTTTCTATTTTTACGCAAGGAATTTGCTTGTACAACTAGGAATATATCATTTGGTCCGGCAGATTCAGCTAAAGGAATCTGTCAGTGATTTGCTACGAGAAACTACATCATTTCACTGAGTTTTACCATACGTGATAGAGGAAATACATAATAATTTCGACAATTTTATATCAATTATAATTTACAAAATTTGCTTGCACGCGTTTATCTTGTTACCAAATTTGTTACCATGCAAGACAATTTATTATCACTGGTAACTTGCAACAAAGCCTGTAAGATTCCAAATTGGCAAGACGATCTTCAAATGCATGTTACTGGCTCTTTCCAAATACTCTGCTTGACATATGTATTCAATATTTTCCTTAATACGCATCGAACATGGTTCTCTGACTTGTTACAAATAGCTGACGAACTCTTGTTGCTGGAGACAACAACAAACTCTGCGTATTACTAACTTTATGGACATATTCACGACATAAAAATTAGGCGATACAGCGCCAATTTAAAAAATTGTATTTCATTACTTTTGTTGCTCTCTAGTAAATGCTTCCGTAATGAATCTCCATTATGTGAAACACAAATTTTTTAAAATATTTAAGGCACACATGGAAGAATCTATTCTATTTTGATGGTAAAGTAATTTATAGATTATCATGTACTTATCCTATCCTACTATGATTTCCTCCAAGTTCCTGCTGATTTTTCTTTCTGGGATATTCTTTTTGTTGAGCCTGACTTTCTGTCCACTCAGAACAACATGCACCAAAGAAAATCGCAAAGGTGCGTGGCGCGACTCGAGTCATAGCAGAGTCAGAAATAGCCGTACCGCAGTGTCACAAAATGACGCGCAAGTAGTCGCAATAATAGGATGGCCTTGCACTTTGTTTTACGGGCCTCGACGGGCGAACGAATTGTCACGAAATCGCTCGTCGGGATGCCGATCAGGGGAGAATTTCTTTGAACCATTTTTCACATTCTTCTTTCCTTTCTTTCTTCTCTCCTTTGTCGCGTTTAAGACGTGCGCGCTTTTGTGTTTCGTTATGTATATACGATGATGTTACCGACCATGTGGATTATTGGCGGTCCGGTGGACAGTGTCGTCTAATAAAAGTACAATGACGTTTGCAGGGATCACGTGATGGCGCTGAAAATCATCAAGAACGTAGAGAAGTATAGAGAAGCCGCGAAGCTCGAAATAAATGCCTTAGAGAAAATTGCGACCAAGGATCCGGAAGGCCAACAGTTAGTATTTGCGTGGTTTTTCGACCTGGTGGGGACTGGACCTCGGCAAATAGAAGAGGGTGATTCTTCGTATAAAAATAAGCTGAAAATTCTGCGGCGAAATTTCCGCCTACAATGATTCAATTTTTCTCTTTTTTGTCTGAGGAAATTTAGCTTAAGTTTACTTAATTGTAATATAAGAATATGAGGTATTATTTGGTTTAGGAATTGTTAAAATTTTGTACAAATTATATTTAAAACTTTGGTAGCAGAAGGTAATGTAAATAGAATGTTTACGTTTTGCACTATGCTATAATGTACTAGAGATGAAGCAGCATACCACAAACTCCTAATGTTATTAATAGCAGCAATGTTCAATAAATAAGACCAAAGTATTATGATTAAATTTAATATTCAATGGAATATGGATAAGAAATTAAGAAAAATTTGACTAAGCTGGTGAAATCAGTGTGTGAAGTAAATTACGTTTGATCTAATTATATGCAAGTAATCTTCCGATATACGTGAAATGATTTCAGAAGATAAAGCGGAACAATCAGTTTATATTTACGTAAAAGAATCGCCTTCTACTTGCCAGCACCATTCTTCCTGTCTATGTATATTTTTACAAATGGTAAATTTGTTTCTTGTGTTCATCTAACATTTTATTGTTACTTTCAGCTTGTGTGTGAAAATGCTCGATTGGTTTAATTATCACGGACACATGTGCATCGCCTTCGAAATGCTTGGGCTTAGCGTCTTTGATTTCTTGGTATGTATAGCTTATTTATCAAATAACGTATCGATTCCATATTTCTAACTGTTTAGAATTTACAGAGGGATAATAGTTACCAGCCTTATCCATTAGAACATGTCAGGCATATTGGGTATCAACTTTGCTACGCCGTCAAATTTTTACACGATAACAAACTTACGCACACCGATCTGAAGCCGGAAAATATACTGTTCGTAGACTCCGATTATGAGACCATATATAGTAGCAAAAAGGTGAGCCACAATGAGATTTTTCTATATCGACATGGGACAATTTATTGTGTCACTTGGAATAGTGTAGCTCTATACTTATGAATACTCTATTTATAAAATAGTGCAATTGAATGTTGAAATGGAATTAATAATTGTACTTCATTTATTTTTACTTAACACGTTCTATATATTCGTGTCAGTAAAGGGTATGCATGTGTTAAAATGCATTAAATTGAAAAGCATCCAACTTTCTTTACTTAATTTATTTCAGATCTATTTATAGGCTAGAGATATCTGTTTTTAATTTTCACATGTTATTAATAGAACTGTAAATAGATTGACAGTAAAGTATTTAATGCTGCATGATTCTAAGTGACACTTGCATTATATCAATTAACTAAAAAATAAATGTAGGATCAAGTATAATGTTCTAAAGTGTGTAAAAAAAGTTTCTACTTTTTAAGCGGAGAGACATTAGGCGCGTAAAACGGACAGATATTAGACTCATCGATTTCGGTAGTGCTACATTCGACCACGAACACCATAGTACGATCGTTAGTACAAGACATTATAGAGCGCCCGAAGTAATTTTAGGTGAGTAACCTTCGTAAAATCAGCTGTTCAGATTACGAACTTGTTATTATTGTTTCGTTAACCGTTTTGTATAGAATTAGGATGGTCTCAGCCTTGTGACGTATGGTCGATTGGCTGCATCCTCTTCGAATTGTACCTGGGTATTACCTTATTCCAAACACACGACAACCGCGAACACTTAGCGATGATGGAACGTATACTTGGCACGATTCCACATCGTATGGCTCGTAAGACTAAAACTAAATACTTCTATCATGGCAAATTAGAATGGGACGAGAAGAGCTCAGCCGGTAGATATGTACGTGATAATTGCAAACCTTTACACGTAAGTAATTAGTCATTGTTCTAAATATATTATACTAAATTACATAATTGTCTAAAAGTGTTTATTTTCATATAAATAACAAAAACTTCGTATGCGGTGAACAGATGTTCTAATTTAAAATTACCTTTAAATGTTAATGTATTTTCATTTTGTATGCGCAGCGTTGTATGCTTTCGGACGATGAAGAACATCGACAACTATTCGATCTCGTTCAAAAAATGTTAGAATATGAACCTTCTCAGAGGATAACACTAAAGGATGCGCTGGCACATTCTTTCTTTGATGCGTTACCTGCGCATCAAAGATTGCCAGATCTTCGGGCAGCAGGCGATTCTCAACAAAGTCATGAACGATCGCATTCTCTCTCGCGATGAAGCTAGGAAAGGGACCGACTTCCGTACTGGACAGACACTCCACTGTCAACGACGTTATTGTCCTACGTCGTTATTCTGATACCCTTAAGTCTTATAAGACTGCATCTTTCCGGTTATAACAAGATTCGATGACATAAAGCGAAGAACTAAACGAATTTAAACAAGTAGATAAAAAGAAAAGAAGAATGGAGGCTCGAAATTTTATTAGAAGATATAATTAAATTTGTTAACAACGATCAACGTCGTTGATTAAATTGCAAAATTGTATTGTTTATTAACAGTGTAAAATAAAAGAAAAAAGCAGTAGTACAATGGTGCTGTGGGACTCAGATTCGATATAATTTATGATAGATTATCGAAAACGATCGCACGAAAAATACACCAAGTTACCATTCTTATCTCCAATTGCGAGATATTGAAATGATATTGATATTGACGAGGTAGGTCCCTATTAGTGGCTTGCAAAAAGACCAGCGTGTCTGCTCAGTGTAGCATTATAAAGTCCCGCGACACTTTAAACATTTTCTAAACGCTCTTCTGTACATTTTATCCCTTAATTTTATTACAATGTTATTATGCAACAAAGTTTGGAGTAAAGAAGGGTCGCAGTTTATACTTTGTTTGTTATAGATTGATGACCATGGCGTGTTTAGTAGTAAGAAAAAGATTTAGCATTAAGAAATAAGTAAATATATGCGTACGCGTTGACACTAAGATTAACGAAAAAGAGAAAGTGAGAGCGAGAAAGGGAGGGAGTGCGTGAGAGAGAAATTCATTGGACGCCAATTCACCGTCGTAAAATACACGTGCTATACAATGTTTTCAGAAATCATAAAAATACCGCATATACGATTTATTTTAGAAAATGCGATAGAACTTTTTTAGAAACTTTTGGATAAAGCTGATGCAAATTTATTTCACTTTTTTCTTTTCGATTTAATGTATATCTAAATTTTGTGCATAATCTTACGATATTACAGACAATCATGTGTGTTTTACGTTTCATCAATCCGATTAGAAGGCTGAAATGGATTGATTGAATGGCACCTCCTAAATATTGAGAATTTTACCCGTGCGTCGCATGTAATTCTCAGGAATAAATGCGAACTCACGTACCTAAGAACGCCCGTGCTTTTATTTCGTTCAATAGAGGGGTTAAGTTCTAAAAAAATACAAAGCTCCTACACAATGTACATCGTCTCGTTTGACTCTTTTAGTTCTTATACTTACGATATGACGGAAATTTATCACATTCTGCTGCTCGTACAAAATACGAAAGGAATATGTCTGAGCACTGCGAAAAAATGCTGTTTCGAGTAGCAATAAACACGTTTCTTTCAAATAATTATTTAACATTTATTTTTCCAACTAGTAAATCAAATTTTTCATCCCAATAATTTAAGGTGGTCCAATACATCGTTGCGTTACATACGTTTATACAATATTCTGACAAGATACTTTTTACAATACACACTCATACATGTTGTTCATACACGCGCACGTAAAACAGAGCTTTTATATACGAACCCGGTCAACAGGCTATTACAATACCGTACCAAATAAAAAAAAAAATCAACATCGTTAGGCAAATGTTGCGTACATCTGTGTAATCGATCTACTCAAATATTATCAAAGCCTCGCATATAAGACGATGACAGTCAGGATTACATTTTGGGCCATTTGTATACTGGAGGAACTGATGGTTTGTAAGTTGTATCGTACAATTGTGCCTGAATAAATTTTTCATAGTCTTTGGGCTGAGGATGAACCGTAGCAAGATCTATGGAAATAAAATCAATTCTTTTAGTTCGTTCTAATTGCTAAACACAAATCATACAGGAATGTTAGAAAGTACAAGTCTTACCATTGTCATAACCATACTTCATAACCTCAACGGCTATTTTCAAAGAACATTTCTGAATGTCCTGGAGTGGCGGATACAAGTTTCCTTTCTCTAAATCTTGCTCAGAAACCATATCGGACAATGACTTGGCAGCAACGAGGAATGTGTCTTCAGGAATAGTACGCATACCGCAGCATATGACGCCTAATGCTACTCCAGGGAAGATATAACTGTTATTTCCCTGACCAGGATAGAAAGTCTTTCCATTGTACGTCACTGGTGGGAATGGTGATCCACTAGCGAATACACATTTTCCCTGTAAATATTTAAAATTAATTACTCAATTTTTTGCTCTTGCGTACTATTAGTCCACACATTGTTGGAGTACAATTGAGAATTTTATAATATTTCCGTAATAATACCTTTGTAGCAGTGTATGCTTGCTCAGCAGTGCATTCTGCTTTACTTGTTGGGTTGCTAAGAGCAAAAATTACAGGCTTTTCATTGTTATTTGCCATTTCTACCAATATTTCGGTGGTAAACGCACCACCAACTGCTGCTGCACCAATAAGTACCGTAGGTTTTGCGGTTTTGACAACTTCCAATAACGTATTTATTGGCGCATCATCTCGAGCAAAGTGCAACTTATGCTCCGTCAGCCCACCGCTTGGACGATTTTTAACAATTAATCCTTTCGAGTCGACCATCCAGATTTTACTCTTGGCTTCTGCTTTACTCACACCTTCTTTCTGCATGGCCATGACACACAACCACGCAATGCCCAATGAAGCCTACAATATTGAATGAAACATCTTAATCTTGACGCTAATTCAGATTACGTTTATATTTATAATATCGATTTATAGTTTCTTAATACATTTCTTAAAATCGATCTAAAATATAAATTGTTGATATTTACCTCTCCAGCACCTTGGAAGACGATTGTATTCTCCGACAATTTCGTATTCGTGACACGAAGAGATGCCAACAAACCAGCTACAGCAACTGATGCAGTTCCTTGGATATCGTCGTTAAAGGTGCAGTAGAGATCGCGATATTTATTAAGTAATCTGAACGCATTGGCGTTTCCAAAGTCTTCAAATTGGATTAAAGTGTTTTGTCCGTATCTTTTGACGGCAGCTTGCATAAATTCGTCCAAAAATTCGTCGTATTCCTGGCCAGTAACACGCTTGTGCTTGTGGCCAATGTAGAGAGGATCGTCTAACAGAGACTGAAACAGAAATTAGTATTTAATCATTTTGTATAACATTTATTATCTTCTTTGCGTATGTTTACATATAATTAATATAGTTTTTAGATCCACCCTATACTGTTTTGGAATAAAACATTCATATCTCGCAAAGACCCATTGTTTCACATGACAAGAGTTAATTCTATTATAAGAATTAACACAATTTATAAACGCACATTCGACGTATGTATTTCGTAATCACATTTTGTTCATAAGAAACACTTTCACTTAATTAAGAAGTTGATTACTTCATAATTAACACATTTGTAATCTCCTGACCCGTATATGGGTACACAATTTAGACACCTGGACTCTGAACGTGTTAATTACTTAGAAATCTTTGTACCAACCTGAGTGTTTGTACCAACGTCTAGAGTAATTGGTAAGCACTGGTGAGGTTTAATTCCAGCCAAAGCGGTGTACAAAGACAATTTTCCAATTGGTATTCCCATTCCATAGGCCCCTAAGTCACCCAGTCCCAATATTCTTTCACCATCGGTTACGACGATGGCTCGTACATCGTGTTCAGGCCAATTACACATAATATCGTATACATAGCCTTTGTCATGTATACTTATAAACAGACCTCGTGGTCTTCTGTAAATTAGGCCAAATTTCTGACATGCTAAACCTACTGTGGGTGTATATACCAGAGGCATCATTTTTTCCACATTTTCTCCCAATAAACGGTAAAAAAGTTTTTCATTTCGGTCCTGTAAGAATAACATTGAACGGTTATTCTTCTTCGGTTGAAATGTAATACAGAATAAAAAAATTTAGAACAATTTCTTTGGATCCTTTAGATTCTCCTTATACTTTAGAACATTTCAGATATTTGACCGAATAATATTGACTATTTTAAACAAATTTCTCAATTCAATTTGCCAGTTTATAATTCAGATAATTATAAAGGAAAGGATAAACTAATAATTATTAGTACGTACCAGTAAACCAATGAGGTATATATATTTTGATAAATCATCATCATAACGATCTAGATTCAAGCGACAGAGTTCTAGTTGTTCTTCCTGGGTTTTTACAGCTGCTGGCAATAGACCATGAATACCTAATGTCTGTCTCTCCTCAATATTAAAGGCCATCCCCTGGAATGAAAAGATTATTTATTTCCATAAGCATACATCGTAGACAAATTTTTTCTTGGTTTAAGCAGGTCTGAAATAAAAATTATAAAAGATGCTAGTACAATTCATTCATTTTGTACGTCAAGAGAGAAAGGAAATTGTGTGAATACGTACACTTCTTTCTCTTATCTATATTATCTAATTTAAATGGTGGGGTCATCAGTTTAAATGAATGCAATAAACAGAGACGCATCATGGGGTCAGCCTGATGCTATCCTGACATTGACAGGAATCATTCCATTACTGTCTGGAATGGGTTAACGAGAAAATTCCTGTCGGTTGGCAGTGAACGTGAGTGAAAGGCGATCAGCTGTTGCCTCTGACTCCATCTTACATCATGGTCTTTAAATAACACGCGCTCAGATGTCTGCAAATCAAAATATTTCGTAACTCGCGTTCAATGATGCGACCTATTAACAAATTTTGGAGTACTTTGCTTTTATCTTTATACGACGAGGGAAGATCGTTTTTTAAAACATAGAAGAGAGAATATTGAAATTTAGAGAATTTGAAATTGAAATTTTAAACAGTTCGAAAGGAAATCAAGTACGTACGAGTTTAATTTTTTCTCAATGTGTTCACACACTTTCTGTCAACTTATTTTTCAATAGGCGTGCAATATTTCTCATCTTTTTCTTAATATCCAACCAACAGGAAACATTAATTTTAAAACTGTAAAATTGTCGATTATAAACGACATGATATAATATCGTGAGACATTAAGGAGTTTAGAAACAAGCAATTGAGATGATATATCACTTATGTACACGGGAATTAACGAATATACCCTCAGGATGTAAATTTCCATGATCCACATTCGGTTCGCTCAAGGACCCACTTACTTGATGGTCCAGATGCTTGAAGCATTTAAATCAGCAAAGGAGTCAATAAATCTTTCGACTTCAAAGCAGTACGTACGATGTATACGTAACTTCTTCGATCGATAAGGAATGACATAACTTTGATAATATTAGAAAAAAAAATTACTTCGCGTCATTGATCAATTTTGTCTCATTTTCGCTGCCATTGTGTAAAAAAAGAGGCATAAATAAATTAGTATTGCCTTTTAATGAATATCGAGTCAGATCGTTGAACGTGTTAAAGGACGTACGATTCTATGCAGTAGAAAAGAACAAACTTGACCTGCGTGTACGATCTTTACGTATGCATTTTCGAAAGAAGGAATTATATCTCCATCGAAACCATTCAACGTTTCTCCGAGATATTTTCCGATGTCAGCTGTTTTGAAAATATTCTCGAGGATCGCTTTAAATTGGACACGCTGTATCGTGCTATTAACGATATTAATATAATAATAATAGCGAATATGTGTAACTTGTTTGATTCAGAAACTTACTATTTTAACAACAAATTGTTACAGATAACATTCTATAATATGACATTCTATTACATAACATAATTAAAGCTCGTTAAAATTAGATTCCATTTCCATTGAAGATGCAACATTTAGGGGGGCAACGTTAGCTTCAACAATCCAGAATTTTTAATTCGATTCACTCGCAAGATTTATCGGCTTGCCAACTAGCTAATTAGGCTGACTAATTAAATTCAACTTAGTCAGCATTGATAATATGGCCAAGAGCAAAGAACAGTACGCATCGCTATGATCGACGTGGTCGCGGTCATATTACATAATTGCTTTTTTATTGATTTTTATTTATCAAAACCTATATATCCGTCGTCAAGGCCAAAAACATAAAGTTGAAGAGAAGAAAGAACGTACAGAAGACTTTAATATCGGAAGCGTGGAATGTCTGTCCAATTTATACTGGGCATAACCAGGCCGAGTGGTAGTTTTAATATTAGAATTAGTAGAATAGTCGAAGTGACTGATTCGAAATTTTATAAATACGCAATAGTCTATTTCCGTGGGATTTGAGTGGTTTTTGTTAAAATGTTTGGACAAAAGCTTTCATAGAACCAATGAAACGTTTTCTCCAAACACTTTCAAGACACGTATCTTGTTTCAACATTATGAATTTGCTTCGAATTTCGTTTATGAAATGTTGTTTGTATCCTTTCTTCGATATCGACTAATTAATTCATTTATTTCTACGCTATCCACACATCCAGATTTCTTTTGAATTTTAAATAAACCTAAATTAAAGTCGATCTTAGTTTCTTTTGAATGCAACAAAATTAATCAAAGTTAGCTGCTGCTGTGCTACGCGTTATTTATTTTATGCATTGAAAAATAATAAACAGATACATGTAATCTTCGTTCAATTATTAAACAAGGAAATCTTTGTTTAGAAACTTATGACGAAGAAGGTAAAATATTCAACGCATGATTGTATCACGGTTAACGCAAATGGAACGATTTTCAGTTACTCTAACAATAGAATACCAACACAAGGATTGAAGTGTATAACGTGTATGGTATCGATTAAATGAAACGATAGCATGTCTGTTCAAGAGGACTAATGACAATTATAGTGTTTGCTCGAACAATACCATTCATTGTATTGTATGCATCACTCGATCATTTCGTTATCTTTCTGTATTCAATACGAGAAAGAGCTTTTTCCTGCCAGTCATCCGATATTAATTAGTGTAATTTATCAGTCTCTTATGACGTATCAAGTGCTACTTTTACGCACTCTTGTAATTAACAGGTGATTTCTTTTTTACAATTATGATAAAAATACGATTTTAGATACTAGTAAAACAGGTTTATTTTCTTCTTTTTTTTTTAAGTTAACTTGTTAACTGAAGGCAACTTTTTCTAAATGCCAATAACCATACTCTCCCTCCATCTCGATCGTAAAGAAATAATCAACGCGTTATTATGCATCCAAGGGGTAATATTTTTAATTAATAATATTCTTAATGTTTAATCAAGCCGATACACGATCGACCAAAACATTTGTAGAGTTTTATTTCGATGATGAAAGCCATAAAGAGCGTCGTTGTGGTGTCAGTGAATCATTGCAATCTGTTAGCTCCGAATATAACGTAAAATACGGATAGAAATTTAATATGAAAAGATATTCTTTCACGTGAGAAGGATTTGTTTATTTTATTATGAAACGTCGTGAATCCATAACAATATATATCTCTAGATCAGAATATAACGTAATAAAATATTGAACGATTTCCCATTAAATTCCACTCATTTTATTCCACCTATTTTACTATGGAATTTTGTTCAAATTGGTAGAAACTTAAGTTAGGAAATAGTTTAAGCACCGACTCTACTAGCTCTCAGAGAGTCTTTTAGTTTTTAGAATAATTCACATAGGTTTCTAAATTAGACAAACGTCCAAGCTTTTAAATTGAAAAACACACAAGCCTCGTGAAATTCTAATCGATGCAACGACCAGTTCACCCGAGTTGGTGGACAAAAATTCCATTTTTTTTTTTTTTTTTTTTGGACTATATTACACGCCTCTCGAACATTTTCCAGGATCCTTTCACTCCGTCGCGAAGGAAAAACACGTGTAAAATTATTTATCATCGTAATTACTCGCCACTGCATATTTCCACGATAAAACAGCGCACGTAGCGAATCAGAGGGCAAATTTAAAACGTTTATTTGCAATGTAAAACAGCTTTACGTAAGTTTTACGAAATATGACGTTCGATCGCTGGTTCGATGTTTAAAATTATCCGCTTGAAAAGTTGAAACTCGCTATTGATACGTAAAAACGAAACAAAGAAGGGGAAGTGTATGTTCGTCTATCCTCGACCCCTATTGTAATTAACAAAAGTAAACTGACGTAGTCGATGGTTGATCTAATTGGTACGTTCGAAGCATTGTCAACGACCCCAGTTGTCGATGGAAAAATACTATACATTCAGAGTGCTTTGACCCTGCGCTATCCGGTTGGTCTCGAATCCAAAAGAGTGTCGATGAAATCTTTCGTTAAAAAGAAGAAGAAAAAAAAGAAGAAAACAGAAGGATGCTTAGTAGAAGGATTTATTATTGGATTGGAATTATTAGGATATTTATTTGATTGTTTTGTTCATAGGAAATTGGACAGTACAAGAATACACAGGATGCACGTAATATGCAGAAATTAAAAGATCTAAAAATCCAGAAGGCAACGGAAATCTTTAGTCAGGTTGCATTTCTTCGCTCGTTCTCATAAAAATTTGGATTTGAGAAAAATATCTGTAGGTCAAGTGTTGTTATACTTCTGATTGTCTTCCATTTTCGAATTATTCCAATTAGTAGAAAATATCTACGCTCTAAATACGACTAAGTTAGTTATGATTTCGTTGATTGACTTCTAATTATGCATCTGACAATTTTGGTTGTTGTTGACAACTCGTTGCATAAGTAGTCAGCAAAATCTCGTTACGTTACTTAAAATAACCAATCTTTCCTCCGAAGTCGAATAAACGAAACGACGAGTCACGTTAATCCTTGTGCAATTGACAGTCCATTAAAAGAGAAAGAGAACTTTCGAAATTTCGTAATGGACCAATGCGCCGAGCAAAGGCACGAAAGTTGAAGAACGGAGAACCTTTCGAGATCGACGAAAATGATTTTCGATGTTGAGGAAAAGACCTAACAGACGATGACTCGTCTAAAATCTTTCGAGATCTCTCCTTATCTTATCTTATCGTGTGTTTGCGAATCGAAATGAAAAATGTTGACTCTAGAGGTGTCAGAAGACTCGTAGTATGCAAATATTTCCACATTTACATCCAATCACATTTCGCCATTGATCTTTGACGCTTTGCCGCTTGCTCCGAAAGCAGAAAGTGTTTACAGAGTATGTTGTGTACGCAACGAAGAACACTTAGAGTGTTTGATGAAAAATCAAAATATTTTCCAAAAAAGAATAATTGTTAATACCTTGTCGATCGATCGAATTGTTTGGCTTGGTGAAAACACAGTATATTCAAATCAGAAGGCTATTGCAAGCACATCACGAATTACTCAATCTAAGGATCTAAGTCGCTCTACTTATTGCTGGAATGATTGAAGCAATTAAGTGTTCAGAATCCGTAAAGTACATGAAACACTGAGAAGACGATATAGATAGATGTTATGTCATAAGAACACCACGAAACGTCGCCTCGGTGATGGATTCGAATATCGGTAAGCAGGTAACCGCAAAAAGCTTCAGGTATTGTGGTGAAAGAAGAAAAAGAATCCTGTTTAGTTTCGTTGAAATGTGTCGATTATTGAATGAATATTAGACGAAAAGAATGCTTTAGATAAATTCGATAAATTAAAAACACGAACGTCATAAAACGAACGAACAATTCAATGAAAATTACAGAATAAAATAGGATAATTCGGAATAGATGACAAATACCCTTCCATCCAGAGCAAGCAGAGGTTCAGGAATACGCGCGGTTCTGTGAAAGTCTGGCACGAGGTCCCACCAATCCGTGTCCATTGTTCCTACGAGCTATCCACGGGATCCTCGAGTCCCATGACTAACAAATCCACGATGGAAACGGTTGCCAGGAGTTATACCGGCTAACAAACGATCGATACGCAACTCTGAAAGCCTTTGGTTACGAAACGAGTCACGACCTACCGCAAGAATCATAATACTTGCTCCAATGCGTATCACGCATAATCCAGGTGCGCCCTTATGAGTTAACATTGTAACGCTATATATTAAACTCGTGTAAATGTTAACTAATAGTGTACGATATACATTTATTTATCTATTTAATTATCTGTACTTCTTTACTTTCCAAATATTAATTCGTAAATATTGAGATATTAGTACATGGATGATACATAATACGTAATCTAAAATTTATATGAAAATAATAATATAATAATACAAAATTGTGATTATTGTAATTATAAATTGTGTAAAAAGTTGTGTGAATTTTTTGTAAGAATATTCCATTTTACCGATCATTTCTTAATTGAAGATAACCGAAGGTGCTAAATTTTTCAATATTTGTACCAAACTATTGAGATTCGTATAATAAGAATATTTTTATACATTTCACAGTAACCTTTGATATTTGAACAATTCTAAATAATAAGAAAACACCGAATATTTCATGTGAACGCGCTTGTCTCAATGAGTGAATATCTCAATCGAGTCTTCTTTGTATTTAATATTTAATCTGCTTTTCTATTAAATTAAATCAATGTTCAATTAAATAATAGTAAATCCTGGAATATATAAATTCGCAAATTACCTAGGTGACTCAAACCTGACGAAGAAACAATAGCATATAAATATGAAACAATACAATCGTCGATATATAATTATTCCTATCAGCTGATTCGTGACAGCTTGTTTCGATAGTCGCGTGATGTGTGCAATTTTTGCATAATTACACAAAAAAAGGTAGGGGAACGGGGGGAGGTAGTATTGTACGATATCGTCGACTGGAGTTTTCCAGCTCTTGTTCTTGCTCGAGTTCATTCTTGCATGGATAACAGAGGGAATTTATTTTAAATTTGAGACTATGGTCAAGAGCAATAAATCATAGGTATTGAGAAATTTATTAGTGGAATTTTACCAGTGCCAGCTATTGAGATTGTCTTTGAACGTGAGTGGATAAAAACTACGTAGAAGTTTAATCGTCGAAGAATTCATACATTGTATATATATGTAAATCTTGGAGTGACTATATTTAAATTTTTGTTACATCAAAGGCGAACAAACATTTGAGTTGATAGATAAATTATCTGTCAGTACAGAAATTAATATTCAGACAATGCGCTCTAATATTAGAATAATATATACTCTGTATAGATTTATACTTTGGACTTTAATAAAGTTTATATCTTTAATTCTTTGAACGTTAAACCTTTAAGATCGAGAATCAAATACTACAAGCAAGAGTATACGTGCAGTAAAATCGAAATTAATTTCTCTCGAAAATAAAACACTGATTGTAAAATGTTTATTCGAAAATAGAAATTTCCTTTTTATTTGTATTATCAAGTACGACCCAGCCAGTTCGATTAGTTATTTACAATGTTTTATTCTTAATCATATCTGATGTCATACAACTTCAAGTTTTATATCTATATATCTATATTGTATCAATCTTATCTCTCTTCTTATTACATCCTATCATTATATCGTTACTTGCTATTTATGGCAATTAATATTCGTCATACTTTGCAGACAAGAAATTGCACTTAACTTCTATAGGTAAAAGAATTTGAAACTAGTTTGAAACTAGTTTTAAACTAGTAAATATCAAATGTTTAGAAAGTAATTTTAGATTGGTAAAGTTGTTCATGTGTGACTTTTTGATCCTTAGCCCACTAGACACTGGAACTATTTATAGTGGAACCACTCTTGTCTTTTTTTATAAACCAGCCACTCCTGTTCTTTCATTTGACTAATAAATCCAAGTAAAATACTAAAATAATTATTCCTAACTGGTTAGGTTTCTAACAAAATATTCGTCGTTTGATCGAAATTTCATCACTTCTGATTGTCACATTGCATTAAAAACCTACTAATTTTTTTATTCGACACGTCGATATTAAAATATATCTTTCACAAAATGGAACGCAATCGTCTATTCTATAGATTTAAATTTCCCATTGATTACTCAGATATTGTAGAAGATAATAAGAGATTTACAAGTCACGGAAAAACACAACTGAATGACAGAGAAGAAAATATCGCAAGTCTTGAATTTCCATAGGAAGATACGTGTTACTCCTTAAACGGTAACCTTCGAACAACGGCTGTTAACCGTGAAATTCCCAGTAAATTTCGTAATCGCAAGCGAATGTTTCCGGAACAGCGACGTACAGTACAATTTGCACAGTCACGCAGAAAATTATTTTAGTTTGGTCAATACTACTACGAATCGCGCCTCATTTTTAAAGACGTTTCAAAGTTTAAGAATTAATTTCATACAATTTGCAACATCGCAGTTGCAAAATGCTATACTCTCAGTGCTTAAGCTTAGGTAAGATTCTCATTTTGATTCTCTGATTTTTGGTACTTCTAGATTTTTCTAACTCGAGAAACTTTATTTATATAAAATATTTCCTTGACTTTTAGCCATTAATCGTGAAACTAGTATCCGAAATAATATTTATTTATATAGCTATATTTGTAAATTTATGAAAAGGAGTTACACGTATTTTTTCCTCTATTCGTCAACTGTTTTTTAAATGTTTAGTTGAATTTGTTGGCGTTTTCCTATAGGTATAGGAAAATTAATTTAGATGAACGGGTTCTGTAAGAACATAGTCATATATAAAAACTGTGATAAAGATAACGGTATTTTATCATATACGTAAGAAGCGTCCGTTTCATCATCCTCAGGTTGTCATACCACCGCTTGTTCCGTTTCTTAAGTATGTGTGCCGTGAAAGTGAATTTCATGGAATCGCACCGGCTACGTGACCTATTGAACGTAACTGCATAATTATCCTCTTAACGAATATTTTTCATATTTCCCGTATTTTCATTCTAAATATTAATTAATAATTCTTTCATACTCACATTCTTTCATTTTATGCACCTCCGTGTATCTATATTTCTGCACGATTCTTACTAGCTAACGGTGAAATTCTTCTTCAAAATATCAAAGTGTAATTATAATTTCATTTCCGATATTAATATATTAAAATTAAATAACGAGCAATATAAAAATAAAATAAAATTAATGAAAGTATATAGTAATAATTAAAGTAATAAAAAAGTAATGTAAAATTACAATTCGCTGTCCCAAAATATACAAATGTTTGATAAAGACGAAATTGCGAAATAGTGCAAAATATCTTATAAACTGTGTTAAAATTTCATCACAGAGTGATGATATAAATGAAACTTCATAGGTCATTCATAGTACAACAGAATAAGAATTAACTGAAGATCTTTTCATTCATAAATTACTATAACACTTAATTCTATGTAATCCGCCTTTTTTGTCCTGAGTATAAAGAAATGTCTACGTCATTATGTTATTTATTATGTTACGTATTATTTAAATTTATGCAATTGTGCATCAATCTCCAGATATGTGTATATGAACAATAAACTTGTAATTTTTATAGATTTTGTTATGAAGCAAACGATCACGATATAACTAATATAATAATCAAAGTTACACGACGTTATAGAGGTAAAATATATGCACACATTGAATAAAACAACAGAAAGCTTTCCGCTACTGTCCAACAAAGCGATGAGCGTTAAAGGTGCAAATATGAAATGCAAATTTCGCGCCAAAAAACAGCTACAACGTACAGGTTATTTTCGCGGATTATCATAGAGAAGTTTTCGGTTCGATAGAAGAGCAAGTGCCTTGGATACCGCTGCAGTAAACAATAGTCAATCGTCACGTTTTCTTCTCTTTATAATTATCTAATGAGATGTAATCTATAGACTGCAACTTGTTATACGAATTCGTAAACATAAATAAAGATTAGTATTATGCTTACTATAAAAATCACAAATTATAACGAGTACTCTACTTTAAATATAACCCAAATGCATAGAAATCCACAATCTATATAATATATAATGTACGTTTCTTTTTTTCAATGAAGTGCATTCAGAAAGCACGAAACACGATACTAGATGTCAAACTGTCAGCGATTCTGTCGGCATCGTAAACCGCTATTATACGTTAAATTGCAACACGTAACGTTAGCTTACCTTATTCAATTGGGGATTTTTTAGATGGTCAATACCACGTAATAAACTAGAACAGACGACATCGCCTTGTCCCCGCTGGCCAAGTTGATCCCTTTGAAGACTCGACATCGTCGAAGATTTACTGTCACACGCTAAATGAGTACTGGAGCTTTGGAGCCTGGAAATAACGAGCGAAGTTTAAAGCTGATTGAGGAGGGATGTCGGTACGGTAGAACTACTGGGTACAACCAGTAGAAGACAGTAGCGTTACGACGAGGTGAGGTTAGGGTGCGGGGAGCGAACCTCAGTCACGTATCTATCACATGAGCCAATAATCGAATCTGATTGCGCCTCTTTTTTATTTAGAGATTGCATTCGTAATTCAACTTATTAATACAATTTTGTGGAGTAATGAGTGTTTACAGTCGGGCAATGATAAGTTTTTCATCGAGAGTTTATCGTAGGGGCGAATCGTCGGTATAGTGCAATAAAGTTTTTCTATCGAGGAATTTTTATTTATTTTCGGTTAAATATAAATTGTTGATCGCAAATGCGGTTTTTGCTATCCGATTGTGTCTGTTTTGTTGGAACTTGTTCGAGATGGAAAAATGGCAATATACATGAACACGGTACACTTGCTACGTCACTGAACATATAACTAGTTTAGCGCAATCGCGGGTATCGCGCAGTCGCGCGACTTCGCCCATCGAACGAAAATTGTTCGCGTTGTGTTTGCTGGCCATGAATTACATCATGGATATCTAATATAAAAATTAAGTAATTGTAATGTCTATTCTATATCTACTGCAAATTATAACAATTATAATAAACATATTAGGAATATCTTAGAATAGAGGAAATATTGTACAAACATTAGTTACATGGTTTTTACATAAATAAAAGGAGGAATAACAATAAATTCTACACTAAATACACATTACTAAATTCCTTTTGCCTAGGTTTCGAACGGAACATTTTTACATTATCACCATTATTACATACTATCAAATAATCAGCGTTCACAAAAGTACACATTACACAACTGTCCAAAATCTCTGACCGCTATGGTTCTAGAAACCAAAGAACATTGTTTCCCCACTATTCCCGTATAATTCCCGGCACTGAAAATATTGGAATAGAAACAATAATTATGTACATATTCTATGAAGTTAAATAATTAATTTCAATATTAAATGGCGCAAATCAATGCAGAGAGTAAAGAGTAAACTATAGGTTAGTACAAATTTAAACCATTTTTTACGATATTTAAAATACGCACGCGCCTGGTAAATTACTTTGGTAAGGATTTGTACATAGTACAACATTTAATGGTAATGATGAAAGTAATAACCACAACTATATAGACTTATGTAGTCGGTTGAACATTCAATATGTTGACTTTTTACCTGTCGTTAATCTGATCGTGTCTGCACTCTGGTTCAAGGTTTCGAGTCGCATAACGTAAGTGACTCGACTGACGGGAAAAGCTGGCAAATTGACATTCTAACCGCCTGAGCAAATGCTTCCACGACATACTCGAGACTTCAGTATAAATTGCCACTCATTCGATCAAACATCTCTCGATAAACTGTTGTATCGATTGCTAAGAATGAGGTTGGACCACGCTACTCGTATAACCTTCGCGTTATATTGATAACTAATAGTATATGCATGTCACGTGATCATCAGGCAAGACTATAAAAGTTCCATTTTATAAATATTTATCTCAAAAAATTGCTATTGGCTCAAAAATCTATCTACATTACATCGTATGACTGGCTATTAATGTTTTGAAATAAAAAAAGTTTCATTCTTATATAATGATCGTATCAGGATTGGCATGTAATTTTATGTGATCGTACCCTATATATTTTTATCCGTTTATTTTAATTTCGAAAAATTCTAGTATACGTATATATGCTGTCTTTTGTATTTTATAATTTTATATAAATTTGTTTGCTTCTATTAAAGATAATATTTCTAGCAAATTGACTATGTGTTATAAAATTGTAGATAATATTATGTATGCTTTCATCACGATATTTCTCAAGTTTTGATTTTCAATTCATGAATGTCTCTTTTGCAAAAAGTAAAAACGAAATTGATAGCATACTTATTTGACTTTTTACGTCACAGTAACTGACCAAATATTAATTTCAGTTGTACACACATGTACGATATAGGTCGGTAACCTATCATCGCATAACATGTGATTGAAATATTTACGATATTGGAAAATTTCAGCCTACAAGTTGGCAAATTGCAAAATCTAATGTTTGCGTAAACTATTTATACATTTTTTTGAAACCGATGAAACATCATTATCACGCAAGTGACATTAAACGTAATAATTGGTCGCGTGTTCCGATAAGAGAGAACTCGTAAAACCGCATGATAAAACAAAAGATGCACATGTCACAATAAAAATAAGCGTGATCAGCGAACGTTTCTGTGGACTTCCATAAACGGCAAATTATAAAATAATAAAACATCGTGATACATCAATGTTTTCAAGGAATCATCATCTCAGAATTCATTTAATTGCTTCGACAGTCGATAATATTCGTATCATTTGTTTATTTACGAAGCAAAAACATGACTTGTGTTTTACATTACTTTCTGTTTCGATGGTTTATTTTTCATATCCACACTTTCCTCCGTATTAAGTTTCTTTTTTTAATTCGATATGCGAGCAAATAAATGAATCGGTTAAAGTTTATATGACTTAGCAATCACAATTGCAACAATATCTCTGGTAAACATACAGTGAAAACAATGTGCAATCAGCGTTTTGCATATCTTTGTTTTGTCTCGAATTATGTCCAGCGGGACGGCTTTATTTACCACTAATTTTCTCACCGATAGAGGACTAACGATATAAATGCTTCCCATACTTAATTCACTCATACGACGCAACTACGGTTTATTATCATAATCGAACATATGTATGTACTAACATTCTTTTCGCCATTACCGAATCGCATTTCTACCACTGGAAAAAACATCCTGTCATTAAGTAAAATATTATATATTCGTCAACATCTGGTTTTTCGCAACTGAATAACTCAACATCCTCAAGAATATAATATCGTCACTCACATTCTGCGACGTACTCCATCACGCATATCCTTCGAATGCAAGGTTCCCATTGGTGACTAATACGATTCAAATTTTATAACGAAACTCGATGAAACTCAAGAATAACGACTGATCATAATTTAAGGGAAATGATAGTTCACTTGACAACGAACACTGTCTGTTTCTGTCGAGTAGAAAATGAAGAACGTTTCCTTTTGAAATCAATTTTGTTCGGTGAAATCGATCCCACCAAGCACGGATAGATCGCAAACGTGACTGACGTACACGCGAGTATGTAGCTAAAGCAACCTGTGTGCGCTTGCTCGATTATTGCAACTTCGTCATAGAAATTGGTCTTAAGGCCGCTAAGTTTTTTTAAGACTTATCCAGGCCGGAAGGATATGAAATTTTCACCTGTTATGAAATCTACCGTAGCAAATCGTTAAATTGCTGTTTCTTACATTGTAAATAATAACTTGATAATTTAAGATACCGATATAAATTTATAGAAATTCAAACGGTATTATATGTAATGGTGAAAGGATGGTAATAACACGTTTTTATAATTCGTGCAGCTGGATGGATAAAGCGTGAAATTCTTATTTCTCGCAGTGGACACTTGTTGGGTACAGGGTATAAACATTTACTTCATTAATTTTCGAATCATCGTTATTCTTTCTTCCTTTTAATGATAATATATCTGAATTATTTGCGTATACCGTTGAGAAAGACCAGAAAATGATAAAATTGTAATTATACACATACGTAAGCGATTCCACTTTCCATCGTGGATAAGAAGTACGAAGTCTGTACTTTGTACGTTTATGTGACGGAATATTATGTAAAAAATACATTAAATTCAGTTGAATATTCAAGTCTCATTGAAATGAAAAATTTTTAAGTAGAATCTGTAAATGTAGAATTTATAAGTAGAGATTTTAAGATCTTCGAATAGACAATTCTTAAAAATGCAGGTTACGATGTTTGAACACGAAGAAACTTAGAAATCAACAGATATATGTACCTTTTAAGTGATAAGGTAGTAACAACATTGCAATCTTTACATAAAGATGCTATATGTCTCTTGTTGTCAACAAGTTGTTAATGATACATTGAGCGATACTACGTTCTTCTATTATGAGTTATCAATTACAAGTTTTCTATCGCAGGCAAATGTAAAGGTAAGAAAATCGAAACGTGATAACAACTGTAGCGAATATCGTTTGACACAGCAGCCTGGCATTATTTTTACAGGAAAATATTAATTGGTTCGATTATTGCTCGATATGAACTATAAAATGCATATAAACATATTATCAAGCTTTCTCTTTCTATAATCTTCTGTGCAAACAAACATACGTAAATATTATATTAACGAAATAGTAAAATATTAAATCAAGATCGTAGGATTGCTCGGACTATCCTTATACGAATTAATTATATACTCACTCTGACGAACTTTCGTCCTTGTCCTCGGGATCTGTAGTTTCTGGACATACTGACCTATAATCAAATAAATTAAAGAAAATCTATGATGCTTCGATACAATTAATTGACCTACTTGAAGCATTCCATCTTTTTTATTTTCTAATGCAAACGTCTTAAATGTGACACATACCGATTGCGAGAACGAGAACCTTCATTTGTTTCTGCATATCGAAAAACAATTCCACTCTGAGAAATACTGTTTCTATTTCTTTTTTTATAGAAGTGAATTTTTTAAATTTCTTTAAATATTTAAACACTGTTACAACTATTATTAATTGATCATTAATTGGTTATTATATGTACAGAAAAAGAAAAAGTTATGCAAAAATGCAATGCGAATTTAAATTTAATTATCAATTAGAAATTAACAGCGATGCATTGGCACGTACAGGCAAGTAGCCAAATTTTTATTTTAAGATGGGAAAAATTTAGAACATTAACAATAGAGGAAGTATAATTATAACTATACTTGTAGTTAAACAGACAAATATTCGAGAAAGTTTATATGGTTTTTACTTTTGTTATTATACATTATTCATATAGCTTGTTGTACATCATTCATTCCACTACAATTTATTTATTTATTTCATTGTTTCTCTCTAGAAATATTTGAAATATGCGTACTTATGTTCCGTGTGACCTAATTCTCTTCCTTTCATCAGCGTACTACTTCTACTTTCAGTCGCTGTAAATGAAGATTCATATATGTATTCGCACAATGATCTTATTATCTTTTGCTATCTATGCGAAAGTAAACCATGCAGAGTATACTTTCACCATTATATGGGATAATTGCTTATTAATCACGTAATCAGTACAGTGAAAGTTGAAACTGCTTGCGGAGAGCTAGTTCCTCCTTTCATGTTGCATTAATATTTTGCACACACTAATTACTGTACTATTTCTATTAATGGACTTCATTTTTTTTTATCAATTACATTTACGCACATATGTAATGAAAGATATCGTTTAAGAATATTATGTAAGAATTGTATCAAGATACGAATACACATATATCACGAAAATATTGTTACATTTTCGCCGAATGGAATTTGCACTAATACGTAAATGTTGTTTAGCAAATATAAAATCGGAATTCACGAAATGTAATGGGGATAAATGGGAATCGAAATCTGAAAACCGATCGATATGGTCATAGTTCAAAGTGGTAAACATTGAGTGATGAGCGATATTTATCGTTCATTCAGGAATAAAACATTGCAGTTTAAATATTTCTTAATTATTAATAATTTCCATATACTGATAAGGTATCGCTCTTTGAGAATTGTACTATATTGAGTATCATATTCAGTTAGTATTTTATTCCGTAAGTTATTTCAAAAGTGATCTTCTCCACGCGAATTATTAATGAGAATGTTTATACAGAAATAGTTACATAATTTTTAACATTTTTAAATATATTTTAATATTAACTAATCTTATTTCTCTATTATTAATATATCAAGACGTAATTGTAACATGGCTCGTTGGTCTAGGGGTATGATTCTCGCTTCGGGTGCGAGAGGTCCCGGGTTCAAATCCCGGACGAGCCCACGTAGTTTATTTTTTTATTTTTTTGTACACTTAATTTTATTCTCATTATATATTGATATTCTTATTATTTAGTACTTTATACTAAATAGTTATTTTATTTTGTAAAAATTAGGGTTTGAATTAATAGTATCGATTATTACATGAAGCTATCGATAACATCAAATATGGCGCTCGCGTGGAACCCATTAAAGAAACACAGCGATCGTGAAAGGTATATTTATCAAGGCATTGAAGCATTTATCGTATTATTTAGTATTTTACTTTCTATAGAAATATTTAAATAACTGAATTTATGTTAATATACTTTATTTATTATATATGTATACGAGTACAATCAGCTGCATAACCTCTCTGACATGAAACTGACAGCTGTATAATAATTTGTTGTAGATGGATTTGTATCTATCCGATATACATAAATAGTAAGAGAACTCTAGCAGGGGGTCGGAAACTTCCAAAAAACAAATGTGTCGAAAATCCAACATATCAAGAAATTCATGATGTTTTGGTAGCAGCTGGTTTCAACGTTGGAGTAGAAAATAAACGACATCCACGAGAACGTAGCAAAGAATTATTATTTCGCGGACGTATTCGCGTACAACTCAAAAATGACGATGGTACTCCTGTGAAATCAGAATTTCCCACTAGAGATTCGGTTTTGGCATATGTTGGCACGACCATTCCAAAGTTAAAAACTCGACAAGGAAAGCAATCCAGTGGTGAACAATCTTCTCAGCCATCAAGTTCATCGTCAAAGAAAGGAAAAGGAAAGGGGAGAAGATGATAAAGATATATAATATCACTAGAACATAAAAGTATTTGTTACTTATGTATATTTTTGTGTTGAAATGAGAATTATTCTCATGTACAAAAATATTATATTACAACTTGTACAAACCTTTTAAAGGGAAGTTTTAAACTGAATGCATTCATACATACAAATATCTTAAAACTTTTGTTAAATTCTTTTATTATTCATCATTATTTTGTAATCCTGATAGTCGTGTTAATTGTTTGTTTTCATTTACATCTTGGTACTTTACTATTGAAGGAATTTGTTCGATCGTTTTGAATATTCAAATTATTATTCTCAGAATTAGAAGATAATTACTTCGATGAACCAGTTGGAGACTGTAATGCTGTTTCTGTATTATGTGGTACATAGTGAACTATATAACCACTAGGGGGAGGATGAGATACTGGAAGATGTGGTTCGATCATACTCGATAGTGGAACCTATAAATTTAATATACATATGATAGAATTTTCCCACGTTTATTAGCGCTTGTAACAAAGTAGTACGTACATTCTTGTGGGAATTTGGTTGAGCTAATCCCACTATAGGTGGTTGTCCAATTGGAAACATTAAATTGTTCTTAAGATTTTTCCTTGCCTTTCTATTTTCTCGTGCCTGAAATTTATTGAATATAACTATTAAATAGAATTACAAAAATATATGAATTACATTACATTACATTTCATATTACTTACTTCATTGATACTTCTAAGAAAAGATCCATTTGGTTGCAACATATCTTGGAGCTCTGATCTGGCATTTATTAAGTCACTTACTGGCCCACTAACTGTTTTTACTAATGTACTAGGAATATCATGTAATGTGTTGATATGTGGATGTAAATCAGGGTGTAATACAGATTGTAAAAAATTGTTCCCTAGCAAATGTGGTAATCTACTTATTGTATTTAAAGCTGGATGTATAATGGAATTCAAATGTGCAGGAATAGGTAGTGGAGGAATATGTGGTACTCCAGTAATATGTGGTGGAGGAATATGTGGTGGAGGAATATGTGGTAATTGAGGAATATGTGGTAAAGGAGCCCCAACAATAGAATCGGATGAAGTTGTGTTTGAATCTTGTTCATTTATAAGTAAATCTGTATTAGTCTTAATAGTAGGATTATTTGTTTTTTCTGTATCATTGTCATCATTATTTGAATTACAATCTCTTACGAAATGTGCATGACCTTTTAATGGTCCTCCAGAAAGAAAATAGTTTGCAACTTGGTGAGCATCACCTGAGGATTATTAATATAAGGATATTAATATGAGGATAATAATTACTTTTAGTTCTCTTATTGCAATTACCTAGTTTAAGATGTCGATTAGAGCCTGATACACCACGTGAATCTCGCTGCTTTTGTTCAATCAATGCTTGGGAGTTGGTACTCAAATCAATTTCCTTCAATTGCCTTCCAGAACGTATATTGTAATCTAACAAAGTAAATTAATATATACAATGTAATACTTTTCTTAAGGCATTACCTTTATAGCCATGGTACGCACTAGAATAATTGAACTTTATTGATGTAAATGGTTGTAAATTGTGAATTTTAGTACAAGAAACATCACGTGTATACACTACAATATGATATAAAATAAAGATTAATGATATTAATCTATAGTACTTCATGTTACACATAAACAATTTGGACACATAAAAGAATTCAATTGCAATAAGCTTTGAAGTGCTTTGAAGCGCAAATTATGCACTGGAATCTGATGTGGTTTTACCTGAAATTTATTGATTCTGTAAGAGAAAATTTGCTGACGTTTTATGAACAATTCTTTTCCTTTATCATAACAATAATGCTTACATTAAATATACACAGTTGTAGGAATTACATCAGATCTTAAACAGTTGAGTAATAATGATTCATGTAAGATGCATACTTTTATGTAGATTTTTTATATGAAATCATTATCTTTTGCTTTGTTTAATTTATTACTGTTTATCGCAAAAGTTATTATCTTCTCAAGTTTGTATTTCATCACATTATATTTGAAAAAATATATTAAAGTACTGAAGATATTATAAAAAATTAAAGATACAGAAAATTATATCTGTTGAACGAATATATATAAAATTTTATAATTGATGAAAGGAAATATATAAAAAAAAACCCTTCACCGTGACAATGCTTTACACATTGCCGTGACCAGGATTCGAACCTGGGTTACTACGGCCACAACGTAGGGTCCTAACCACTAGACGATCACGGCTATTGAAGGTTGTGGAAACGAAAATAATTTTTCTAAACACTAGAAATATATTTATTTTTCTCTCAAAAGTATTAATTTAATTTATTTATTCTTAAATGAAATACTTTTAAGAGAAATAAAATTCTAGACTAAATTAATATAGGTACGATATATACAGTATTTCTTTTATATACATTAATATAATAATTCTCATAATTATTAAAGCTTATTGTAAATTATCGGCGATTTTTAATATCATTTGATTTTTAATATCATAGAATGGTAATGGATTTTTTTTCATCGATTCTCTTGTACAAGTAATGATTAAATCTTTTGTTCACAGATGGTGCCAGATGCAACTCTGATGGTGAAGAAGAAATGGCTCCTCGAATCTTCTAATTTCCTGATAGTGTCCGGTTGTTAGCGACCGTCGTTGCTACCGCGGCGTCGTGGTTTTAGCAATAGTGTGTCATTCGTGTAAAGTGTAAAAAAGTAGCTCATGTAAAAGTGCTCCAAACACGACGGTTTTCGGCGATGCTTGACAAGGAGAAGATGCATGGTGCCTGACGACCGTCAAGATGTGGACTTCGAACGATACGTCTAGTCGAAGATTCCCGCGCGAATTCTGCTCAGGTATGTAACTATTTCAGTCAGTCACCATTGATAATATTACTGAAGCTGTGTCAAGTTTTCGTTACAATCTTTAGAAAGCAGTACACTTCAAACGCATTATTAACATTCGACGGACGTTTCTCGGAACGTATGAATACTAAATACTAAAATTTCTGAATACGCATGTTTTTCGCTTATGCTTAGTAGCGTTTAACTTATTTCGGTACTGTTGAATACTAAATACGTATATATTCCTACGACAAGACGCTCTGTGCTGAATAAATTTTGCGATTATTAATTGAGTTTAATGTAATATAATTTTTACTTTAGCCGTTGTGTAAATATCAATATCCAGATATCTTGGAATTGGAAATCACTTTTTTCGCACGAAATTAATTCGAACAAACGTTAAATGACTTGTATACTCGCGAGAAAAACTCGATTAATAATACACTACATGGAATCCGTAAGTTTATAAGCGCAACATAGCGAACACGTATTTCACAAAACGTGTTATTACGATTTCAGCAGTAAAAGGATTAAACATATGAATTTCCTACATAAACATATAGCAGAAGTTTCTCTAATTACCGATAGACATTCGTACAAAGATGCTCAAGTACAGCCCTGCAGATGTAACCATCTTGTGAATTCTGTTCCCCTGGTAGCGAGTGCCACCATAAGAGTCTATCCGAACAGCATTGATGTCATTGATATTTCAATATTGTTCCCTCCTTTTATTCCCTTTATTGTTTTTTCCTCGTATATTTTCGAAGTATTATTCCCCGGTGTAAATTATATTATATTTATATTTTAACCTACTATCTAGAGTAAATTATATTTCATGAAATTTTTTGATATTAGAAGGTATGTATATATCAATTTATAAATAAACGAGTTGCGAATCGTTTTTAAATTTATCAAATATAGATACATTTATACGTACGTTTAACAGCAGATATAAGAAAATAATCGTGCTAATAATTTAACTGGGGTATATGTCTCAGTTGACAGGTTAACTAGTATGGTAGTTTTATACGTTTTATCCTATGGATTGCATTAGATTACGTATTTGTAGAAATGATAGTACGTCATCGTACATTTAGTTGCGCATTTTTTATTTTGCAATGTTATCTAGTCGTTTTTATTATCCAGAATCTTTTATTCCGTATTCATTTTATTTTAATCGTCGGTATTAGTCAATATTCATTTTAGATGATATCCGTTCCATTTTAATCTTTTCAAAAGATTTATTAACGAGCAGCAAATCGATATATTAGCCGATTTACAATATCGACGGTTTGCCGCATAAATATCATATGCCCACATTTGGTAGAGTTTTTACACGCGACAAATAGTTATTTACTGTTTTTTCATAATGTATAAAAATCACGTTTATATCTATTTCGTGAATTTCTCAAGAATAATATATTTCTTTATCATATTTAATGTGTGTAGAGATATTTTCAGGAACTACGATTCGCTCTAGTCATTTTGTGCTCACAAAGACGATCGATGTATGATAATCAATTTCGTAATGGCATTCATAAAGACGAATACAATGCAGAATTTCTTTAATTACAAAGTATTATTGAATTCTTCGAACCGTCTTTCTCGAAAATGCTGAAAGTGCAGGAACATACAATATTCGTGCAATAAGCTGTCGACATGTCAAATAAACTTACAATTGTATGTATGTGACGGAAGCCTAAGCTTATCAACCCTGTTCCTAGGGGAATTGCTTGTTTTCTTTGCCTAGAATCTAGAACTAGACTCTAGATCATCGTCTATCACGTTCATATTAGTTTCTCTACAGACACGTGGAAATATGATGCATAAGCAAGTTTAAGGTATAAATGATCTTCCAACAATCGATCCTTCTTAGATGGTCTTTGTGACGCGTAACAATAATTACCGTGGTACCTTTCTTGAAATATTTCATCTGTCAGATAATCATTTAGGCAATTCGATTCTCTTGTTGCCAAAAGTCAATTAATGCAAATTTGCGCTCGGTGAGAAATGTGACGTTTCCTAATGCAACGAACGGAAGGAGTCGAGGATGACTTAATACGTATGATAGCGGAAACGCTGCCAGTAATTCGAGATCGTATCGATCGTCTATTGTCTACGTATAGCTAATACAATATGAAACAAGAATCGATGATACGGGCATATTTATGACATCGTCGATATCAGATATACTTATATATAAATAAATAAATAAATATATATATATATGTATAATTACGTTTATTTGTCTCCATTTTGTTTATTTTACATTTATTTGTCTTCACTCTGCTAGTTTTACATTTATTTGTCTTCATTTTGTTCGTTTTACATTTATTTGTCCCGATTTCGTTATTTTTATGTTATCTTATTAATATGTTATCTTATACCTAAGTCCGCTAAATTAATCCGTATTTTTGTTATCATTTATTTACCGTTTTATTATCATCATTGTTGTGTAAGCGCCGCTTTTTCAATGATCTTTATTAATTTATCGATACACTTGGCACACTCTTCCACGTTCTTATGATCGATATCGTGCACCTAATTACAACAGCGAGAAGAATGATAGAATTATCGTTATTCGGAAAGAACAATAATAGAATCGAAATGAAAGTTTGTATACCCGTTTAGCGAACTGTGACTTCAGTTTCTTGTCTTGGAATATCATCTTTTCCCCTATTCTAAGGTTCTTGAACGTTTTCACTCGGAGCGGGCCGAATTTTCTTCGAAATTCTTTCACGCTCCCGTGGCAAGTGTTCTCGAGGTTCTGAATCTTCGCATGTATCCTACGCTGCCTTTCTCCTAGCGAATCTACTTTCTTCGTAAACTTCACAGTGTCCTTGTAGGCGTGGTAATAGTCGTTTCTCATTTGCATCGTCAACTCTTCCGTTATCTACACGCAATTATACAACATTATTTTGTCATATTTGGTATTTTACTTGCGTTACGAATAAAATTCCACCACTTTCCCTCAACGGCCAACTAAAATTCCCTAGAAAGTTGTTGAAATTAACACAGAAATTATCACGTCTATTTACAGTTATTCACATTAATACTCCGACGCGATACAACATTATATCTGTATTTCTTGCTCTGTTTACGATTTAAATATCGTGTCGCTAATTCTATGTGAACACGAACTACTTACAGAGGAATATGAAAATCAGCGTCGATTTTGTACAAGTAATCGTGAAAATCAACCGCGACTGCACGGTCGAACAGTATATGTAGAAATAAAAATGAAAATAGTAATTACTTGCTCGAGTTCGTTCGCTATTTTTATTTTATACGCTTCCGGCAAGTCTGGGTGTTTACTGAAAATCCTGTCGATCCGCGCTTGATTCGATTCCATCCACGAGTCGACCTTTTTGTCGATGCTCTCATTACCGTAGTCGATCAGAAACGATTCTTCTTGATTTACGTTGTCGGCTACTCTCGATAGCACCTCGCCACTCCAATACAAAACACGATCCTTTTCCTCCAATAAATCGATCCATGAGTGAGGCATACGTCCTACCGTTTGCCCCATTGTTGTTTCTGTGCGAGCATGTAACTGCCAAAATCCATATGATGGCAAATGATGTATCGGCTCAGCGTCCTCTGTCTAAAAGTCAGGTAAATACTCACAATGCTTACGGTGATCCATTACGCGTCGGATTTGCTTTGTTTTGCACGCGAGATTTAACCGAAATTTGGCAGCATATTGTTAGCTTCGTTCGACAAGGTCGTCAGTTGTGCTCCTAACCTTTGATATGTGACATTTCTCCAACGACGTTCCTGTCATGTACCGATGTACCGATTTAGCAAACCATTTAAAAAGTATTTTAACTTAAATTCGATGTTTACAATCCTTTTTATTTACATTTCTTTACATTTTCAATTCCATCTTGTACACATACACAAATTTCGATACTCATATAATAATCTAATCTTTTTAGCCGAAATACTAATCATGTTATATCAATTATAGCATATTATCTTAATACATTTCTCTACTGTTTGACCTATCCTAATTTAACTTAAATTCGAGGTTTACGATATCCCCTTTTCACACTTGCTCGCATTATCTGTTCCATCTTATATATACATACATACAGAGATTTCAAAATCTATATAACAATTTAATCCTTCGCACACTATAAACTACCATCTACTACCGTCTACGAAACTCCAATTCAGTCTCTTCTAATCTCTCCTAATTTACATTAAAAGCAAATCAGGTATTCACATTATCATGCTCTCGGTTCAAACTCCATTCGAACTTTATCCCATCGTATAGTTTGGTTATATCGCGGCTAGGCGCTGCCTTAGTTAGCGGTTTCTCGTTTATCGTAAATCGGACAGATGGCGTTGAAAAAAAGAGAGCCGTCGCCTTGTTTTCTTCTTCCTGCAAACGTCTCCATTTTTCTTTTCACGCCGGTGGCGTTGCTTCGGTATTGTTCACTTGCGTGTAAGCAAATAACGCGGATGGCACAATAGGTGGAAACTTGGCCAGGCCGTCACAAAAGGTCGATTCTTCGCGGAGTGTCCACGAGGATTACATTGAGCGTTGATTTTACGTTATCAGACGTGGAAAAAGGAACTGGAGCGGACGTCCGGCCGTCTCGAAAGTCCGCGAAATTCAATCGGCGCACGTAGCTGGTGTCGGGGTGTCAATTCAAAGCAACGTAATCTCCGTTCAGTGCGACCAATAATCGGCTTATTGATTTCGATTCGAGGCTAAAACACCGTCCACAACAACCATTGGAACCGACGCGCGAGCTGCTTTTTCCCCTCTACGTTCTCTGTCTTTTTTAATTGACAATCGAGCTCCTGAGCACTGGGAAGGGAGAGGCCCGCGTGGTTTTCATTTATTTTTAGCGGTGAACGTTCCGTACGCGGTATTTAAAACCGGGTAGCTTGGGAATGGACGTAATTTAATTTTCCTAAATAGAAATGACCTTTTTGTTCGCGCAACTGAGAGCGGTTTGATTGGAAAATGCTTTTTATCGCGCGTACTCGCCGTACCTGTATTATCATTGTTGCTGGTGTTTGATTTGATATTTATATATTGATAGACAAATTTTGTCGTTATTAAAATATTTCAGAGGATTATATCGTGTAATTTATTTATGTAACTTTCGATCTCTAACACTTCCTGATAATAATCCTTGTGTCGTAAGTAAATGAAAATTGGGTTGAATTATGTAATACAAGTGCAAGCCTGATCGTAAGTTTGAACAGTCATGGGAAAAGAAAATCAACTTGACAGATCATCGAAAACTGATTAAACCATGCTTGAAACCTTAGACTGTAAACGATTGGTATATTCAACATCGTAATACAAATCTCACAAATAATAATTAGTATAGTAACAAAGTTAAATATTTTCTCTATTTATATACATAGTGTTTTTCGATAATTGTTTTAATCAATTTCGTATTATTATTCGTATGATATATTCATATACGCTGAGTTATGTGTGTTCACATATTGATTTGAAGAAATTCCAAAGAAGACAGATTAATTAACCAACGCAACGTGCAATTAATATTTAGCCATAGTTGTGCTAATTGAATGACATTGCAATTTAATCGCGTAATCTAATTACATTTTACTTGAATTACATGCTAATGCTTGCATTTTACGGTAATTCAATAACCGTGTAATAATTATCAATGTAATTGAATTATTACTTGAATTATCACATTGATTATTATCACTGTAATTGAATTATAAAGCGTGTAACATAATTCCAGGTCAGAACTCTGATCTTACGTTTATGTCTTTCAATTACATTATTCAGTTGCGCGTTGTAATCGTACTTCAATTGCAATTGCGAATTACATCGTAATTTAATTTAATAGCACATTCGAATTATAAATTATAATGACAATGTAATCGAGCGCGATGTAATTGAATCATCTTGTAATTATAACTCATGGAGTAATTTAGTCGTAATTCCGTGCAACTCTGTATTTAGCATACAGAAGTTAGTTACCATTTCCATCTTCACCTAAATTTGCATCAAAATCTCTCGAAAATTGATACGCCTCGGTCGTCAACATTAAATCAAATTTTGACGAATTGCAGCGTACAGAGTGCCGAACGAGCCGCGAAGACGTAATTTCGCGGCATGATTTATCGGGCGTTGTTTCGAAAAACAATTTCGCGTAAGAAACACGCACTGCCCGTAACTCGTTCGATACACTGGCCGGCTAACTGCGAGCGCGTAGACGCGAAATTAATATCGGAAACTCGTATCTTACAATGTATTTCAATTTCGTCGGCGAGTTAATTAACCATATGAACTGCATACCTATCGTTTCATTTTCTACCATATTTTGTTTAATTTCCCTATCTACCTTGTTCGCGTGCTATTTGTTCGAACGCTGAATTGCCAGGATTTTTTCCGTGTAGAAAAAGCAGACCTTAACGCGCGCTAATTACTTGCGATTTAAACGACGAAAATGGTAGCTTTTTTACGCGCGAATTACGAACGTGCAGAACTTTTTGCACCGCATTTTCGCTACGAACGCGAATGTGTAAACAACGATAGCTTTTAATTGCGTTTAATTACCGTGACGATCGATCCACGTAGTTGCAAATATTCAAATTTCGATGATGTTTTACGTTCGTTTCAACGTGTATCACCCACAGGATTGCAACGCGAAATATTTCCTCTTTCGTCACTTTGGCTGACGTATCGGAGGTTGGCAAGAGGTTTTGAAAAGCCAGAACGTAGAAACCGTGCGGAAAGCTTTCACAAACTTTTTC
Source organism: Bombus soroeensis (assembly GCA_014737365.1). Taxonomy (NCBI): domain Eukaryota; kingdom Metazoa; phylum Arthropoda; class Insecta; order Hymenoptera; family Apidae; genus Bombus; species Bombus soroeensis. The sequence goes on from JACXIL010000186.1 coordinate 1,141,155, forward strand.
GTTCGACCAGTGTACCGTCAGGCGTTAATTTATGACGTTTCAGGAAAGTTACGCATTTTGTAGCAATGCAGTTAGAAGTGACGTTAATAACGCAGAGAGTTAAAACAACGAGTAATTTGTTTACAAGAAGCGTGAAAATTTGACACTAGAACTGCCAACGATTAAAATGTAAAACTATCAAAGAAATTAAAGCGCGACCGATGGGACAAAGTTTATAATGCGATAAGAAACATAAGCTTTTATTAATGTATTTTGCAAAGAATTATTGAAAAATGTAACGTTGTACGTGTATAAAATCTCTATGAAAAATTATGAACTGGTCATTTTGTCATCGATCACTCTGGCAGTTTTAGCGTTAAAAATTTGCTAGGATAGTGAGAAAGGTGATATTGTTTTATGATAATTAACAGATAAATTTGTTAAATAATTGCAATAAATACATAGCTTAGTATGTCGTATTTTATTTACGAAATTCGCTCGACTGAACGTTCCTCCTTTGCTAGACTTTTAGAAGGTGGTTGGTCCGTGTGGTTTTGCGTTTCGATTTTGGCCGCTTTTGAATTTCGAATCTCGTACAATGTTCCATTCGTTGTTTCAAAATACGAATTGACCTACAAACCACAGGCTTCAAACGATATCCATTTTCGAAAGTTAATCCCGTGCAAAAAGAAGTCCTCGCTCGTCTGGTTAGCTCGATCCACTCTAAACGTTTAAGTTTTGTCTAGTTGCCGTCGTAATCGAACGTAAGAATTAGTCGAACGTTCATCAATTTGGAAATTAATTAAATTAATTAGAAAATTAATCGTACGTTCCATAGAACACATGGCATGCTTCAACTTTCCACGTTTAACTATGTCAACCACGTTGACTAATTTAACTATGGCACGTTCTAACATTTCTAAGTCCTATAGAACACTTTGACGTTTTTTAAAATCCCCACGTTCTATGCAACACTGTGACATTTTTTAAAATTCGTACGTTCTATAGAATACTATTGGGTTGGCAACTAAATGATTGCGGATTTTATCAATACCACCTAATGGCAAAATCCGCAATCACTTAGTTGCCAACCCAATATAACTTTTTCCAAATTCGTAAGTTCTATAGAACACTGTGACATTTTGTCAAATTCCTACGTTTTACGAAACGCTATACAACCTTTTTAAAATTCGTACATTCTCTGAAGCATCGCGACATTTTTGAAATGTGCAGGTCGTATGGAACGCTACAGCGATCTTTTTCCTAACAGCAATAAAACACTGCGACATTGTTTCGAATTCGTAGGTTCACGTGCTAAATGATAGGCAGATTACAAACTTTTAATCAGCGATATTACGCTCTAACGTTTGATTCCTGTCGTCCACGAAGAATAGCAAGCGAGCTACGTAATTTCGATGACAGTGTGGATATCGCTTAATGCTGTCTCTGACCGACACTGTTATCCTATCCGATACTAACCACACGTTAGCCTACGTCATTTGTGCGTCACACGCGGTTGCGTATGCACCTGCACACCTGTATATCCGTCACACGCGTACACACACGCGCGTGTACATACTCGGGGAACGTAGTTCGTTATACGGCACATGTTGTCCCGTAGCTACACGTAACCCATCGAGATTGCTACTCTTATTGTTAGTCAGTCACTTTGCGCCTCTGTAAATAGCGATGGTTCCAGGGGAAAAACGATTGGCCGTGGTGCAACGTGAATCTGAATAATAAAGATTCAAATAGACGTGCAAAACCTTTCGGAACGTTAGCCAGAGTGTCGTTTAGATGGTGCAATTAATTAAGAGGAGAATTTTGAAACATTATTTGGCATTATTTGGTCAATTTCAAGAGAAAAGTATTTGCAGGTACGGCGATGTGCAAAAATACTTTGGTAGAGTTGTATCTTGTTCCAGGATTAGAGATTAGAGAAATTTCAGATAATTTTGTTAGATCGAAGTTGCTAGGAATTTTGTATATACGCGAGATAACGATAGTAGAAAATTCGAACAGATTGCCATATTTACGAAGAGTTTCTTATCCTCTTTGACGGGTGATACGCTTGCGATTAAAGAAATTATCACTCCTTTGCAGATTTCTTTATATTTCGTTGAATTTGTTGATATAAGATAGAAAATTGCGCAGCTACAGAGGAAAATTTTAATGCATTTCTATTTCACAAGGTTTATTCAGATTCTCAATATCAGAGATTCAAGTATACTCGATATATTCAGGTGGAAGGTGGAACGATTGAACGTAATTTTATCGAACTTCACTACTCTTTACAAACTTTCCGATTGAAATTCTGCGTAAGTCCTTAAATGAAATTTGTAAGGAGAAACCCGGAAGAAAGTTAAGTGACCGTAATGCTTTCTCGAGTTTCCATTACCAAAGGGATCAATCTCTGTCTTGTCAAGGCAAGAAAATTTCAACGTGCATACGCGGCTGATACGACCAGACTAATTCACGACAAGAAACTGAGCGACACCTTATCGCGACATTAATTTTTCAACAGCGATACCGATATATTTCTCGTCTGGTTGATGTTAGTTGTAACACGGCTGCCACATCAGCCGAACGTCTTAACGTCTCAGCTGAGACGATCTACATCTTTCTTGCTCCCTTTGGAGCTGTTAATCTTCTGGGCGTCTGAATTCACGTCGAATGCGTTATCCGGCTCGTCTGATGGCTGTATCCATGAGAGACGATGTAATTAAGGCAAAGTCCAATTATATCCGTTGCGAAGACGCGGCTGCGGTGTTACCTCTTTATGAAATTCACGAAATACGCTTTACGAAATTCTGTTGTGTCGAGAGACGCGTTATCAGACAACAGTTAAGAGGCTTTAGCTTTACACGTGATCGCACATTGGATTTTTAAACCTATTACGACGTAACAGGCGATACTCCGGTGGAAATTGTAATTTCGAAAGATGTTTGCTCTCTCGTACTTTCGTATCTTTTGTGTTGGATAAAGCGCGAGAATTTTATTCTTTAGAGTGGTATAACACGTACTTTGTTTCTCTATGCTTTGGACTTTGGGAGTTTCATATTTCTGTTACTGTCGCGTCTCGTAGGAAATTAGCAGAGCTCGTTTGCACAATTCGATTAATAACATGGGTGAAAATTAACAGCATCGAATTTCATAATGAGATTGTCGAATAAATTGTACAAATAACAAGTCATGTTTTTGTTTATCGTCAGGTGTACTAACTCGTAAGCGAGCCTCTATTATTCGAATCACGGTCGAGCTTATTTTCGGTCACGCGAACGCGTATCCGCGAGTCGTACACGTCCGCGAGTTTTGCCTAAGCTGACATACAATTTGACGCAATTTGCGTGGAAATTGTGGCTCGACTTCAGTTATTCGAACGTCACCCTCTATTATCGAAACTCGTAGCAGCAGCTGGTGAAGCCAGTAAGCTTCTATCGTCCGGTTATCTGAAATATTTTGTTCCGATCGCGCCACTGATTCGGGCAAACCAAGTTTCATCGTATTCTATTTCGAATAAAACTGTAAGATTATAAAATTGTCATATGTACATTACACCATAACATTTAATGTTTGTTAAATATTATATCGTATTCGTGCACCATTTCTTCGAAAATGTTCATCGACGTCGTTGACATCGTAGAAAATTTTCTGGTCCATGAAATTTGTCTGAGTTTAAACACGCTGAAAATATAGTAACGTAGGTGACTGGGACGACCACTGAATCAACGTGTTAATTGGTAAATTATCGCGCAAGAGTGGCCACGTCGGTCCCAATGCAGCGAAATCCGCTTACTACGGTCGCTTTGGGTCACTTGCAATTTTTGATAAGAATAACCGGCTGACAACGTTACGTATACAGATGATGAAGAATTCAATTTATTTTTACCGATATAAATTATCGAACTCAATTTACTACGAACAATTATTTATTTCTTATAAACAACTGCCTTTGAAGACAACATAGAATTTATTTGAGAAGCCTTGTCGCTTGTTTGCTCCTGTCGTTAGCTCCTGAATATAACTCTCATAGTCTTCTTTTCCAACTTTCCAGCAACGTACATCGATGTCCGCGTTTATGTCGCTGTAACGATATGCTTTGAAAAGATAAATGTACGCTCGTCTATTTCCGTATTTTCTGAGAATTCTTGCCACGCACTCGTGTACAAGACAAGTGGTGTGCTTCCGTTACGGGTAAATTTTCGAGGGAAAGTCGCATTTTTAGTGCGAATCTGCTAAGATCTCTTACCATTTGTCGATTCCAACGGCTGAAGCTTGATTACAGTAAGTGACAGTATTTTCAATCAACCGTATATATAGATATATTTTGCAACCGATTGATTATGAAAACGATAACCATAACCATTCATAACGCTATCCGAGATTGCCATAACCGGATCACTGCGTACTTACGGTGGATACAAAAGGTACTTCTCGTACACGCCCTTATCTTCGAACACAGCGCTTTTCCAACAAGTCCCACGTTTCATTTTCGCAATATCAATCGCTTCTCTCATTCAGCCTGTGTAGTCGTATGAAACAGTTAGGTTAAAAGTGTCTTTCATTTACAGACCCGTCTTTAACAACGATGCATCTTTATACAAACGTGAAATGTAATTTGTCGAACGTTGTGATCTGAAACGAAAAATGTTGTGCGTCCATTATGTCCTTACAAAACGAAAGAAACTTTCCAGACGACCTAATACCATTAAACAATAGGAATTTCGACATTAACTCGAGCCCAATTCATCAGCGCATATAAACGCCATGTAAATAAAAATACGAATACTAAGAGCGTTGTACGTCGTTGCGAGTTTTCTAATACGACTATCCACGAGAGTTTTTTTTTCTTTTTATTTGGAAGAAATTTTACAATCAATTTTCATTAAGAATTATAAGTAAATAATTCTGACGTGGTACTATGCCGCGTTTAATAAGGGTTAACTGTAGGTATCTTGAGGTCGCGATGTATCGTTTCGTTGGTAACATACCAAGGTGCATCTATTAAGGATCTTAGAGTTTTCGTTTGGAATCGTTGAAGAATTTCTATATTGGAGTTACTCGCTGTTCCCCATAGTTGAATCCCATAGGTCCAAACAGGTTTTAATATGGCCTTATGTAGCATTATTTTACTCTGCGCGCTTAATTTGGAACGTCTGCCAATGAGCCAGTAGAATTTTTTAAATTTTCATTTAAGTTGTTTGCATTTATCTCCGATGTGTCGTATCCATGTCATTCTTCTGTCCACAATTATGCCCAAGTATCCACGAGAGTGACGACGAAATGGAAATGCCTTAAACCGAGTGAAAATGGCGTTGGTCTGTAGGCAGTTGATAGGAAAGGCAGGAACGTGGCGGATTATAGAGCGGGACAGGCTTTTTCCACATATCGTGCGACACATTTAACGACACGACTGGCGTTTAGTCGTGGGTACAAACACGTGAAAATTTCTATAAGCCCGTAACACACACGCCGTTAGGGCTCGCTTTATGGCATCGTTCGAGCGACAAATTGCACTAAAAATAAACGTTTGCGCTCGGTTACCACCTGACTATTCGTGCGTGCGAAGGTGGCCTCGAACCGCTCGTGTGCCGTGTACATGACGAGCTTCCCTTTGAAGTGTAGACGATTGGAAGTCCCGCAGGCTTGCGAATTATGTAGCCGTTACGTTTTTACAGCATGACCTACCTCCACGTCGCGTGAAATTCTCCTCCCTCCTTCCCTCTGTTGCCCAACTGTGCCTCGATGGATTTATTTGGAGCAACGTCGTCGTCGAGTCGACGAGCCTGCACGACGTATTGGCTCGTCGAGAAATTAACCGTGCTCGCCGGGGGTGTCTTCCTTTCGCCTAGTCTTTGTTCGTTGTCCTATTAGAAGCTAGTGAAATCGTACTTGAATAGCCGAATCCTATACTTGTACGTTCAGAAGTACTGGCACATCTGCCGGTATCGTACGAAACGCGATATTTAATGCAACGTATCGCCTTATATTTTTTCTTATTTTAATTTCAAAAATTATATTTCGAAGGTAAAGGACATGGTAAGTCAGTAGAGTCGATGTAGAGGATCTTTCAGGATGTTAGTCGGAGTGTTACGAATTTTGGAGAATTATTTGCTATAATTTGGTCATTTAACACGTTGACTGCCACGCGTGTTTTCACTCAAGTCTCCGTCAGGCCACGCGTGCCGCAGTACCGAGCTAGGTATTCCCATCGATATTTTAGTAATGCGAGTAAATAATTTGTTTAATAAACCATTTTCGTATTTCTTTTATAACAATTCGATAGTTCTATTATTTCCTCTGGAATATCTTTTCAAATACCTACGACGATCCTTCGCAAGTAGTCAAATAAGCGGCACCTGAATATGGGTTTCGTGGCCCTACCGGAAACTCTGCTGACACCCGAATACGGGTTCCATGGCAGTCAACGTGTTAAAAAGAGAAGGAGAAACAGTCGAAGGTAGAGTGGCGCGTGTAAATATTTGGGCAGAGGTACGTGTCGTATTTCTGCAAGATTTAAGGGTTAGAGAGCGGAGATATTATGGTAATCATGCACGGCCTGCACAGATTTCTAATTAAAATTCTATCGAGGAAATTTAAGGTGTGGTGATTAGTAAGCAAAGTGACGATATTTGTATAAATTTGCAGTTTTATGAAAACAAGTAGAGGAATGGAATATAAATGCAGATTTGTCCGTTCGTTGTTGTTTTGAGTCACGTTGATTGCCAGATCGTTGGCGACTGGCGTCATGGAACTGTGGGCGTGAGATTTGCGAGATCGTTCTATTCTGTACAACGAAACGAGTATTTTATTGCGCTCGCTTCGCGCGTATATCTTTGCATATTAATATACACGCACGTTGATATTTTTCATAAACACACGAACATCTGCGCTTTAGCGATCGCGACATTTACGACAATGAAAAAAAGAATAAATGTTAACGATTTTACACGAGATGCTTCATATCTTGAAAAAACAAATAGATACAATTGACCGAAGGGAAACAGGCAATTAAAGGCGTTTAAAAAAGCAGCAGAGTCGATCTGTGTCTATAAAACAAGAAATATTCGATCAAATTCTATTACACGTTTCTCATTGGGTTCGATCGGCCGATGGGACGATCAAATATTTTTCATTTTCGTTGGGAAACACTTGAAACGTTTACGTGAAAAATCACGCGTATTTCGTGCTGCTAGTTAAATATTTTTGAAATATCGTCAGGCACGCGTTATCGATATTATTCGTGTAAATTTGAATAATATTCGGAATGACGCATAACGAAGCTTCGCAAGCGTATAATGCTTCGTTACGCGCGATGATGCGATGAAATTAATTAATAAAATTGCCGCCGTCGAGTTCCACCGGCGTATGTATTATCGCCTGGCTCAAGAGTGTTTAATCGAAATCAACTCGATAGATTCGCACGTCCGGTCAAGAGGCAGTTAAATTGCAGATCAGATTTCCAGTCGTTGATTCAGAATAAATCCATTTTCTTCTCGTTATTTTACCACGATTTTGTTCCCTTTTTCATTGTTGGAATTTTTACAGTTGCGATAACATTTATTTGTAACAGTTGTTATTTGTAACAACTGTAACAGTTGTTTCGTTTATTTATTTACAGCCTTTCATTAGTTTATTTCTTTATAGGCAAACGTATCTTTTTTACATTAACTAAATAAACATATCGGATCGTTTATATATGCAATCTGCTTTGTCACAGTTCCGTGCAACGAGTTTAAAAAATTGATATTTATCGATATATCCAGTTTATTGACAGCAAGTTAACACGCTCCAGTCGGCACGCTTTTTCGTACAATAACATTTTTGTTAAATTACATTTTTACAAATTAAAACTGTAAACATGAACGGTGTGAACCTTTGGTGGATGAAAAAGAGTCTGACGGTAAGAAAAAGATGGTGTGTTATCATCACGCCTGTTTCAACTCGTTAAAGATGTAATTGGTTCGTTCTACGGGACTTTCTATATCAATGTATATCGTTTATCAATGGGTCAGAGGCCAATCATGTGCATATCATGAAATGCAAAAGCAAAAGATTGAAACGGAGTGGTATTTCCAGCAGAAAAGAAGATACATAATTGTAGCTATCATCTATTTTTATATGTATTTGGAATACTGTCACAATATTTAAATTGTGGAAATTATGTTATACAAGCAACGAGGCAAACATTTTATGGCGCTTCCACAATAATTACTTTTCGATTATTTTATACGCTCTACGTATATTAGATCACTGGTAATTTCATTTACGCTTACTTCACCGAATACGTCAGGTGTATTTAATTTCTAAAAGGTAACTCATTTGTCCTACTTTTCTATAAATCTTGCATCAAAAAATCGAAATATTTACATTCCTTAAATAATTTATTACAACGTGATCGAAGAGTGCTCGTAGAGAACACCGCGAGAGTTAAGAAACAAGCTTCTCAGGATAAAAAGGAAACGTATGCACTAATGTAGTCCAAATTTATGGAAAAGGAAAGTTCTTTCTGTAGAAATTTATCTAAAGGAAGCTCAATGTTCCTTTCTCTTAGATAAATAGCGTAGACAAGAGCCAAAAAGGAATTAACTAATGTTTATCGATACTTACATCTTCCTCCATAGAGGAGACGTCGCTCCATCTTCTAGCATTGTTAATAATTATCTAGCAAGTGAAATTACACTCGAACTTTATACCACAGTATTCTCATCGGTACCTAGAACATTTCCCGACAAAAAATCAAAATTTTTTAATTGTGCCACCCCACAAGCACTCATCGCTTCCAAATCTGAACGAACTTGTTGCCCGATCCAGTGGATACGCCTGTTGGATAAACAACTTTTAAATAACGTGACAAATTTCTCAAATTTTTATCTTAAAACTAAATTGGAAATTTCATCATATTTTGATCTATGTGAAAGGCGTGACACGACACGGTAACCGTTGGCTGTCGGCGTTTCGCGATTAAGCGAATGAAAATCCACTTTGCGAGCGTCGTACGAATCTCTGGTCGATAATCTTCCAGTTCTCCGGTCACACGTCGACGCTTCATTTACGCTGTCGGTTTTTTCTTCCATCCCCCGTGCTGGTGGTGGTGGCGGTCGAACGCTGGAACGAAAAGAAGAAGGGCTCGGGCAAACAGGTCCGAAATATCGTTCATTATGTTCACGAGCGGTTACCTTTGGCACCGTCGCACACACGGTGGGACACGATCCTCAGCCATCCGATTACAGGTTCGGCTCGCGTAGCTGTATGCCGATGCTCGTTTCATAGCGATCGGATCCTTCCACATGGCAGATCAAAACAGCGAAACCCGCCGAATCGGCTATGCCCAACGAGCACGGGCCATCTGACACGAAAAGAGAGACATCGCTTCCGGTTCTGTTCGCCGAGCCAGCCAGAAAGAATTAACCGGATAACGTATGTACCCGGCCGTGCACTCCAATTCAAAGGCACTCGAACTCATCGTGGTCATCTTATTCCTATAAGCTCGATCCTTCATCCTTCGCTCTTAATTTTTTTAAAACGTTAGGCGCGCCCGACGTAGCGTATTCAAATTTGCCTATGGTCTATTTCGATGTAAACTCATGGCGAAACTACAAGCACGAAAACAGGGTCGATTCATCGGAACGAAATGCCATTGTGAAGCGGCTGCAGAAAATATTTGCCACGTTTATGCAGCGTTAAGGGCAGCGAATAGAAAATGTCGTTTTTTGAAAGTATCAAATGCGACTTCAAGTTTGTATTGAAATTCTTCGAGTTTGTATCGAAGTTCTTCGAGTCGTACGTGAAAGACCTAATCACTGAGACGATTATCATCGCTTTTGCTGTTCTTTGCCAGCTGGAAAGCGGCTTTGATTTTTGTAAGAATCCTTTGTTTCTTCGCCAAGCGTCTTCTTCGCAACTTGGCTTTTGCTGCCACCAACTTTTGCAGGATTATTCTTTATAGTATCTTCAATCGGTAATATAATGTAACGTAGGATTTCTATTGACATGTCAATCGTTCGAGGCTTTAGGAATATTGAAAGCTGATTTCTTTAGATCACGATGATTTCTTCTTAATTCAAACTGCTACTATCTTATTTCTACCGTCGTTGACATTTTTTCAAAAACGTCAGGCTACATTTTAGACGATGAAATTTATATCTATGAAAATTTGTTTCGTTGTAAGAGAGAACAAAGTATAATTTATTTCTAACTCATGCTTTAAAATGTTGTCTATTATCGAAAGCTGTGTTCTGTCCTATTCTTCTACTTTTCTCGTTTAAGCCTCGTGTCTATATGTGAGAAAAAGATCCACACGAGACTGGACGTGCACTCTATCACTCTATAATTCCTCCTGAGACTATCCACAATGTCCAATAGTATACCTTTGCTATCCATCTCTTTCTTTCTCTCCCAACTTTATATTACCTTTATGTACCTTACAGTTAGTCGAATTCTGATAGATCAAACGTATTAGTTACGAATTTGTATTTTTTAGCGATCTTTTGTGCCTTAAAATGATCTAGAAGCTATCGTTCAATCTTTAATGTTGAGTTCGAAAATTTATCAACGGAACAGAGAGAGGGAGAGAGAGAAAGAGAGAGAAATAATATTATATTACCTACATACTTCCGCGGATTTTTCTGCATTCATGGAAAATTAATGCACAGATGCCTACACAGTATCTATAGTGCGCAAAAATATATGAAATATCCAAAATGAAGAGTTAATTATAATATGTGCTAGGCAAAACAAATTTCCATTGAAATTCTATTTCATTAGGTGCGTTCATAAGAATATAAATATGCGTAACAACCCGCAATTTGATTATCAATATTATCACATATACTATCCTCACATGTCGTTGTTATATTATCAACCCGCGTAATCTTTAATTTATTCTTATTTATCGGAAATCTGAAGGATTGCAAAAACCCGCAGAACGCACGAAACATACAAAAACGTATAAAATATCGAAACTGTAATTTCTGCTACGATATTCAGCAAGTAAAGCAATCGTCTATCACAGTTGCTTTTTTGCAATTATGTTCGTAAATATACGAAGAATTTGTATAGATATCCGCGATTCAATTACGATACCTGTACGCGTTATATTGTATTAATATATTTTATTGTTTTTCAGATTGACGAGGGAATAGCTTAAAGTGGAAGATGATAGCGACGCACGGTGCTAAAATTGATTGACTGGGTTAATTACTTTGCCGAATCGAGGTCTCTCAAGTACAACTCTATTTGCGTATTTGAGTTAGCGAAGAGGCTGCAGTATGCTGGTAAGTTCAATACACTAAAGTTTGTTCAAACTCTGTCGCGAATCCGTGATTGCCAGTTTCTTCGTGTTTTTCCATTTGGGACGACGGTAATCCTCGGAGGTTATTATCGAGCATTCGAAATTAAATTTCAAATTAAAACGTCACAGAAGTCGATGTTACTTTCGCGAAGCTCCATTCAAGGCAAACGAAACGTTCAGAATTATTATGCATTCTGTTCCCGAAATAGGAGTACCCTAACTAAATCTGATTGCGTAATAGATTGTGCATAGCATGAACGTAATAAGGTAATCATTTGCATTATACCGCGATGTTTGTTGAGGAAAATGCTCCTTAGCATGTAGAACCAAGCATTAGTTAATTACGAGGAATTTAGACAGTAGGTAATAATATTAAATCAATAATTATAGGAATCGAAGAGTTGAAATTGCGATTAGCAAGAAAAAAAAAGAAAATAGAAATTACGATGTACATTGTTAAAATTCGCTGTATCGTTGGTCACGCTTAAATCGATTCGTAATTCCTAATCGGTTCATCAGTTTCGTAAAAAGGAAAAAAGAAGTGAGACGCAGGAAAGAATCGAAGCAGGAAAGAATGATACGCTTCGTATAAGATATAAATTAATTTCGTAAAGAGGAAACATTTTTACGCAAAGACTATTCGTTCCAGAATTTACGTCGATTAAATCTTCCTCGCTTTTCCTCGCGAATAGTATGATATATGTTTGATGTATCGAGTATCTTTTTAACATTGAAAGTTTACAATATTTTCTCACCCCTTACGATGCACATAAGAATCAAGCAAAAAAGAAAAGAAAAAGAAAACAAAAATAGATTTACAGAAGAAATCCTCTTCCCACGAAATATGCCCAATCGTTCAAATAAAATTGCCAAAGTCGAAACAAAAAGTTCCTAGCCTTCGTTGTTCGAACGAAACTGCCACAATTGAAACGCGATAAAATCTCATCACTGATGAAGATCAATGATACATATTCTGCATAATCTTCGGTGAACTTTAGAGGACGATCTGTTCCGCGGCTTTAAAGACGCGACGAATCGCTGTACTCGATTCAATTACCTTTGAAATCCCTTGTCGTCGGACATTAAAGCCAGAACTAATCCCAGGGACAGGGTGCACGAAGTGAAAGCTACAAGCGGATGCTCTCGCCTCGCCGCTAAGCTTCGCGGAATCCTCTATGGGGTAACGATAATCGATAGGAAAAGAGGAAAGGAAAAAGACGAGGAGTAAAAAGGACGGGTAAAACGTTAACGGTGTCTCCGCTTCAGCAACGAAATATCTGGCGTCTAGGGTTGAAAAACGTCGTCTGAAATGCGGCTTCATCCCTTTCGTAAATAATACCGTGTCGTTTACGTTGCGATTTAAACGAGTATCGCTCACCCTTCTACCCCTGATAAACGGCGACTTCTCGTTTTTCACGTGTTTCCCAGGCTCTCGTTCCGCGAAACAATGCTGGATTTACGTCGGTGGTTAATATTAACCTCGTTTGCGAATTCTTTAGCTTCTGTGGCCGGTCGTTGATGGTCTGTTAGCCTGGTTTTAACCCCTTAAATACCGGCGTGAGGTACGGCCGCAGTTAATTGTTCAAAACAGAAGTCGAACGAAGCTGTTAGCTCCTGCAGTTGAAGGTTATTTATCGAACTTTTAATTTTTAAATAATTTCTTTTCTGTTTTGGCTTAATTTTTTAAATTAACGTTGTAACTTTGTCGTAGCAGTTCGATCGTAATTGTTATTTCACGTTCGATTTAATAAAAATTCTGGAGGATCGTATACTTCTCAATAGATATAGAAGGGTGAAGTAGACAAGTTGGAAATATTCTTTTAATTAGCGTTGTTTAAGGAATTGAAAGTAGGGTAAATATAGAAGAGAAGGAATTATTGTGATTTTTATGTAATTATTTTATTTTATTAGGAATAAGAGGAAAACTGAGAGGAAGAAAAAATTACGTATACACCGCTCAGAGTTCACAGTTTAGTTCTACGAGGAATACGTTTTCCAAATTATTTTTATCGGTGTTTGTCATTTTTCATCAACTTTAAGAAAAACATCGTTTCACAAACTTTCTCACCTCCCTTCCGTATCCTTCTGTACAAATAGAACCTCGTCGATCGGTTCAAGGTTTCTATTTGCCCCCTAACATTTCCGGGGAATCTGCTTGTCACAACTACATTTTTGTTTTTTTCTTTTAAGATGAATAAACGTACCTATTTAACTAGAACTATTTTTCTACTCGCAAGCAAATAAAAGTTTCTTACTTACTTAAAAATGTCTGGAGCAAAGCTTCCAGTTAATACACCGAATTTTATAACAGTTTTCTTCAAAATATAAAATACATAAAGTTATTTCGAGACCGAACAGAATTCTACTTTAAGACTCGAAGGGGTTGATATTCTTCGACCAGCGATTTTATTTCGATCTCAGCCTCTTCGTTTTCTGTTTGTTTTCAAGCTTATTTTAATTTTGATCGTAGGTAGACGCTGTCATAAACGCCGAGTACCAAATTCGAACCGATCTTGTTGGATTCTGTTTGAAAATATTCCAAGGGATGAACATTTTCGTCTAATCGTGGCAACGATTTATCCGTGCGTTCGTATTATGTACATACCAATTGGCAATTTCCTGTGTTGCCCTATGAAAAGTGGTCATTGACCGAATCACCTGGCATTTTCACGGCTTTCATCGACTTTCCTTCCACGTCATTTCCTACTCTCTTGGCGAATTCCTCGGTTCTCCACGGAACATTACGGTAGGTCACGCGCACTTCCATCGTGCACAATACCTTCAATCTCATCGACTTCCGCCGACCCTCCCTTAATACGTAGTAAGTAATAATACTCGTGTCTCTACGAAAATTGCCATTTTCACTAGGTCAATTGGAAGAGGCTCTTCCTTACGGTTATCGCCTTTCAATTCTTCGAGGACGATGAGTTCATATATGAATTTAATAAACGTTAGCGGATGATGTTCCTTTTGGAATGTATAATATCGAGCAAAAGTCCTAGAGTATTCGAAAGTTACCATTTTCGCTAGGTAGATTGGAAAAGACTCGTTCTTACGATTATCACTTTTAAATTCTTCGAGGACCATGAGCTCATGTATGAATTTAATCAACGTTAGTGGACAAGTTTCCTTTTGGTATGTGTAATATCGAGCAAAAGTCTTAGAGTATTTTTGAAAAGTTGACGTTTCCAGTAGATCAGTTGGGAAAGACTCGTTCTTACGATTGTCATCTGTGAATTCTTCCAGGAGCATGAATTACTTAATCGTAATTTAAATAAGCTTGAGGATCGAACGAGAAACCGTGAATGTTATTTTCCAACGAATCTATCCCTTTATGATCTATTTTTTATCCTTATTCAGCTACCGGTACAAAATTGAACGTATCCAATGCCAGAGATATGCGTCCACGAAATTGTAAACGCATCTCTAAGCTACCCTACCATCGACCCATCGACGTCTGGGAATCCCATCTCGGAATGGAGGTTGAAAATCTAAACAAGATACATTTCCAGCACGCTCTCATCCATCAAACCTTACAAATAATACCGAAAAGTCTTCGAATCTGTCTGAACCTTCTTCAAAAATCTTCGGATTCCGCTCATTCCCCTTTAAAAGTCTTCGAATCTACTTTCAAGTTTTTTAAAGGATCTCCGGATCCCTTTCCATCTCCCTCGAACGACTTTGAGTGTCTTTCAACCTTTTCGAAAATCTTCGAATCTCTCCCAACCTTTTGAAACAGTTATCGAATCTATTTCTAACTCCCTCTAAAAATTTTTGAATTCCTGCCAACCTTCTTTAGAAATCTTCGATTTCGTCTGTAACTTTCTTAAAAGATCTCTCAATTGTCTTCAAAATCCTCGAATTTCTCTCAACCTTCTTAACCAACTTCAGAACCTGTCTTCAATTCTCTTCAAGAATCTACAATTTCCACCTAACCTTTTAATCTATCTTTAAGTCTCTCAAAAGATCTTCGAATCCCTCTTGACTTTCCCTCAAAGACTCTCTCTTTGCTCTCTGAAGCTTTCCAAAAATCTCGGATCTCTCACAACCTTCTGCAACAATTTCTGAATCTGTTTCCTGCAAGTGTATCGACTCGTCTTCAATGCGTTTAGGTCCTGCGCCATCTTCTTCTTCCTCTTCATCTTTGCACTTTCCCTTTCGTAGCCGTGTCGTTCCACGTTCGATCGGTCATTTCCTTTTTAGTCTTTGCACTTGTTCACGGCATAGAACGAGGCAGGAAACGCCGGTGGTCGTGAGTTATTTTCGTGCAGTCGGCTCTCAACGTGCAAGCCATTGTTCGCCGCGGTCCTAGTTTGGCAGTGATCCTCGGTGTCAGCCGGTCTAATAAAAGCCAGGTCGAGCTCGCGAACGGTTGCCGATCAGAGTTGACTATGATTCATCCCTACAGGCTACGGAGCGGCCTGGATAAACGACCTGCTTCGGTTGTACGTCATGAACGGACGACTGTGTGTATCCGTCGCAGGATCGTTCCCGTCAATTTGATGAATCCCCTAATCGTCCGGCAACATTCGACGGAGTTCCGAGTTGCAGTTGTTTCCTTAGCATCCGGTCTCTCCACGTCGTGTTTCTCTTTGGCTGATTAATCGTTCTTGTTGCGGATTTCTACATAGACTCGTGCACGTGCACTGCTTCACCAATGTACTTCGCACGCTTATCGTTGGCGTAAAAAATATTTGCGTATTGTACGTCGTATGTGTTCTATGAGACTTTTGAAATCTCGTTGACGCTGTAACGAGATTTGACGCTTGAGTGACGAGCTTGTTGATAAAAATCGCGATCAACCTGGAATTGTAAGCTGTTTTTATCGACATTTGCAGATATTTGTTTAGTAAAAATTAGTGTGACAGGTTTATTAATGTAATGAATAATTGACTTTTGCGATTTCTGCGAGCATATGCACTGGATGTCTTGTATTTTCTGTGTATATATTTTCAGATTGGTTCCGAACTGTGACGATACGTGAGCATCCTGTCGAAAATGTACATATTCGTAAATTGTCTAGATGAATTGGAGCTAATCCGCCAGCCTGTGCATGTGTAGAGTTTGGAGTATCGGGGAATTTTTAAATGACTCGTATTGGAATTTAGGGGCTACAGTAAAATTTTGTACGGGGGAATTTAATTGCAAGGAAGTTGCACGTAATTGCGATGAATTTATACAAATTTACATCTTCTTTCTCTTATTACGTTCTAAGACTAGCTTTTTAGTTAGAAAAAGGAATGTTTATAGAACGTTCCAGTTGTTTCTTGAGTCGATTCGAGCGGCTTGACAAATTTTATTTTGAAATAGTTTAGCCGGAAGTTATTGTGTCTCGGCTTTCAAGTTGCGATTTCATTTTCTTAATGGCAGAAATAAAAGTAACAGATCTGGTCAGAACGTATCAGAGATATATATCGGTCGGGGTGGAGAGGTCTGCAACATTCTCAGAAGTAATATCGTCCACATATATTTTTGGCTGGAACATAGTTTAAGGGAGTTATCGGACCTACGATGAGGCTCTGAAAAGTAATATCTGCTCCATGCATCACGCCTTAAATCCGGCTTCACCGGCAACCAACGATGAATTCTAAAAGATAATATCGCCTAGCCGTAGGTTCAAAGGATTATCTGTTAATAGCCACAGTTATGGCTAGAAATTTGACGTTACCGGAAGAGACAAGGATCTTGACAACCATGCCTGGATCTAATTATTTCATGCACCTCTATATCCCCATCTTTACCAGCAACAAAATTTCACATTCAAGTTGTAGAATTTCAGAAAATCTTTCGAAAACTATCTCGTTCGATAACATAGATAGCGTTACGTTTCGATCTTCAATCTCGACAGCTGAGTACCTTAGATACAAACTTGCATAATTACTAAAATGTTAAAAGTTGATAAAGACAATGGAATTTCAACAGATTCCTCCTAATTCTCGAACACGTAAATACGATTTTAATCTATCGTACTTCGAAGAGAGACGAAAGAACACGTTGGAAGCGTCATAAGATCCGCAAATAAATTATTAGATTGAAGAATTCTCGCTAAAGATACCTAAAGGAAAAGAAGAGACCCATAAACGCGTGTCATTACCGCTAGCGACCAAACCGTAACGAATAGCTAACTTCTCGACATATTTCATGCGCGTAATAATAACGTCGAAATTAGCCGAATCTTCGTGTCAATCCCAGCTGTCTCGTTCTAAATTCACGCTTGCAACCTCGCTGCACCCGTAAAATCCTGATTTCTATCTTCACATCTCGCTCTACTTCGCGTTAGTTCGCGCGCATCGAAATTAGCAGCTTGGTCCAGCGAGGAATTCCGGGCGGGTACCGCGCGAATCCGGCGCGCCAGAGCGAGCCGAGCGTTTTGCCCGTGTTAACGAAGCGCGGAATGCACCCTGGACGAAAAAGTTGGAGGACGGGGGTAGTCGCGCGGAACGGAATGGAATGGAACGATGGGGCCAGGGTGGGACACGCCGCTGGTGTCCGCCAGTATTTATAGCAGCGGATTGTGTCTGCTTGGCAACCGGCCATCGAGCTTAACATCTCTCGAGCATCTTATGGGCAACGTCTTACCGACTGACTGTCGTTTAGCAGACGCTATCGGCCAGCATCGATTTCGCGTCGACTCGAGACATTTGACTCTTTGCGCGTCGTGTCTACGGACAAAATTGTATCAGCTCGCTGGGAAATACCGTGCGCGTAGAATGTTCTGCTGCTGCTGCTTCTTGATATCACCGTGGACCGTACACTGTCGTTTAAGTCGGACTCGTGTATCGTTAAATGTCACGCATGAAAAAGGCAATTTAGTCGAAATGAAATTTTGTGATTTTACCATCGTTACTATTTTATTTCATTTCGGATCTACAGCTTGGAAATGGATCTGGTTTCACGATATCTTCTGTCACGTTAATTTGTTATTACTCAAATCGTAGCCACGTCGATAGTCTTCAGAGTTGCTCGATGTGAACGTTCATGAAACCAACTCGAAGTTGATATCGGTTTTCTTTTAGACAATAGTATAAAATGATAAATAGTATAAAACGACTATTACCAAAATGGTAAGAAATATGTAGTACAAAAGTCACCGTGTAATGATTAATACGCGCGAGTATCGATTAAATATTCTTCTGGTCGTGTCTGTAGAGATTCTATTTGTCAGTTATTTCTGATATTACCGAAAGTGATTGCACCTCGTAATAATTAAATTTACCGTGCGTAATTTCCTATCGACTTCTTCTCTACCAAAGATCAACAACGTGACAGAATCATGCGAATTCTTCCGTCCGATCTTTCAAGTTGCCCGATCACAAAGCTGATAAAACACCACTCGGAGGTGTAGTATTAGTTTCTCAATGGCTGACAGGCTATTCACATCGGGTAAATAATACCGCGCGGGTAGGCTAATCGATCGTTTTAACGTGACACGGGTAAGAAAGGTTTAAGGATCGCGACGCTTGAATCGTAGACGACGCTTAAATGGAAGAGGGACGCTAGGGAAGGCGAATAAAGGAGAAAGGAAAAGGAGGATGGAACAGCGGAAGAGAGGAGAAGGAAAAAAAAGAGAAAAACGAGGAAAGAGGAGCGTTTATCGAACGTTATTAAATGTAATGCCGCGAGGCGTGTCCCCCTTTTGGGAACTTTACCGATAACTTCGTAATTCCCTAAAAGGATCCCTGCCACGGGACTTTCAAGACGTTCGCTGCCTCGTCGCGATGTTTCCCTTCGTTCTAGCGCCGCAGCTTGCCGAAGAATGGACCATTATGTTCCTCTTCTTGCTCGTCCTCTCTTCCTCTTTGCTTCTCTTCCCTCGCGTTTCTTTTTTTATCCGTTCTTCGTCAAAATCGATATCGAGCTCTCTTGTTGTCTCAACGTCTGAAAAGTAAGTAGACCTTTCTCTAAACATTGGACACTCGCCGCGCCAACTTCTGCGTCGTCGTCGTCGTCGTCATCGTCGTCTTAATTTCGCATTCGCCGGGACAAACTCGAGAGGAGAATTTCGACCACCGACAACTCGCAGCGTCCTTCCTTTCTTTTCAGATTTCGCGCTGTCTTTACGAGTTATCGAAATGTTTGCCCCTTGTTCTTCCTCAAGTTCGTTATTCCTACGAGGATTACGTAGCGATGCTGG
The DNA here is from genome assembly GCA_014737365.1 of Bombus soroeensis. Lineage (NCBI taxonomy): Eukaryota > Metazoa > Arthropoda > Insecta > Hymenoptera > Apidae > Bombus > Bombus soroeensis. Next base: position 1,160,561 of record JACXIL010000186.1, read on the forward strand.
CAAGTGTCCGGTCGTGGATGGAGAAACGTTTTTTTTTTTGTAGAAGAAGGTTTCATTCGTGTCGGAAGAGGATTTTGAATCGGACCGAGCTAATTTGCCTTGTAAGTCGCCAAATTCGATTAGCAACAATTTTGATACGATTTACGTGTCAAGTCTACGTTGCACTAATCAAATTGTTACATTATCGTGAAATTCTCATCTATTTTGTAAATTTGTATGTATTTCTTTATTTCTACTGCTGGTCGGGAAATTAGACTTAGTTCGATATATGTACACGTAAACGAAACTAAAATCAAATTTACAGACAATTATGGTAATATAAACTATATCTATTCTTTGGTTATTCATTCCGTCATTCGTAGTCTGTTTATTATTTTGTAAAAAGAGCACAGCTGCTTAAGAGTTGTTATAATTATCAATTCAAGCAAACACGATTTGCTACTTTGTTTTATAAACTTTGCTGCCACGAAGCTCCTCGATTTAATTTGCATTTCAATTTCATGCGTTTAAAAGAACAAGGCAAATCTCTGGCCATGTTGCCCTATAAAATGAACATAGTAATCTGAGAAAACCAGTCAGCTATAATGTTTGTAGTATTTCATTGAGATAAAAGAAGCAACGATATTATCCAAGTAGAAGATCGAACCGTAGAAATTAGAATCTTGCGGAATGTTGAAGATCCGGACGAAACGGCGGTATAAAATATCAAATAAAATAACCAAACAACCTGGCTTTAATAAAATCTCGTAATGAATGACGAATTTCATACCTCAAGATTTATACGATTTTGCCAACAAAGAGAAACGAGCTGAATGTCTTGATTAAATCTTCCTCAGGATTCTAATGTGACTGCCGATAGCGCGGCAAAATTCAAATTTAAATTCCGCTTAAGTTTTAACTAGTCCCAACACCGTCTGAGAGTCAATTGAATCGGTGCTTCCGCGCATTCGGCCGACGAATAAATTCATTTATACGCACAAACTGCTATGCATTCTCATTTGCCTGAAAATAGCCCCGTTGCCCGACAATGGGAACGGTATAATTAACGAGGGAGCCGGAGGAACGAACGAAATAGTAACGCTGAATTTGCTAATAAACAACGCTTAATTCCCTAATCTCTGTTAATCTAAAGAATTTCCCTTCTTTATGTCCCCTGGACTTTTCGTTTTATTTCGCGCCAAGAAATCTCGAACAGGGAGTTTGTTTTTTTTCGATTAACGCGACTAGATTCGTTCCTCTGCTCTTAATTATAATTCACGTACGCCTGTGCAGCGTAACGTTGTCTCTTATTCAATTTCCAACGCGACCAAGGCGATAAAGTCTCGGTGATATTCATGTGACGTGTATGTTAGTTACGACGTAACGTTATACCGGTAATTAGAATTATTGCCGGACCGTCATTAAATTGTTTCAAACGTACTGTAACCGCCGAGCCTGTCTTTTTTACGATCGTCATTAAAGTTAGGTAATCAGTGCATATCATTTGATTTTAGAATGATCATCTTGTCGAAGCTTTTCGCGGCTGTATTACATTTTTAATTGATATTTTTATTGATAATTAGAAGGCATTTTTTCGGATCTCTAAGAAGGGCATAATATGCATACGAGTAATAATATAATATTGCAATATTATTATTGTAATTATATGAATATTAATTATAATATTAATACGTATAGTTTTGTACGTAATGTAAAATGTTAGGTTAGTCGTAACGAAAATATAGACATTTATCGTTTAATTAATTAATAATTTATAGACTTGTAAACAAAATTAATTAAATGAAACCTGTTTTAATCCTCGTACGTGGAATGCGTCTCACTTGGATTGAAAATTGAATATATTCGGTGAAATGTGAATAAAATACTGCACCTTAGTGACGAGTTTAAATTAAGTTAGAAATGTAATCAAGAATTTTTTGCTAATTTTAGACTGCAACGTTTCAAACATTTATCGTACAAAGGAAGATATGAATTTTAAGTACTCAGCATTTTTAGAGAAAAAGATTTAATACTCTTTCCGAGGAAGTTTGTAAAAAAAGACACTCGCGGCAACAGAAATATGGCATTCACTACTATCCTAAATTATAGGTATTATATTTGCGCGTGTATATGTTTCTGCAATTTTTAAAATAGTTTTGTAGCGAGATATGGAGAAAACGTGGACACTTTTTACAACGGGTTATTCAGCTTTCCAAAACCTCTGTCTGACAATTAATTTGCCTACTTCTAACAGAGAAATACAGGCTAATCTACCCTTATTTTATCATCTGCAATATCTCGTTTGTTTTTGTTAATAGTCCATAGATAGTAAGTCCATAAATAATAGAAAATAATTCCATACAACCTCGACAAAATAGTATTAACTTAACATAGTAACTAAGCATAGTAACTAACAAAGTGTAGAGACTCGTACTCGACGAAAGAAAAGGACAAATTTTCTTCGAAAGCGACAAAAAAATCGAGAAACTAGCGGTCAAGATATACTCGTTCCGTTCTCATCTGACGAAGGAGTATTCCTCGAACGAGACTTTGGTCTATGGGAACCGTGACAAGCGATTCTTTCACACGGTCGCACGTACCGCGAATTTCCGTGGTCGGAATGAACGATGTACCCATTGGGGTGGCTTTTTGCGATCGCACACCGACCAGTTAGTAGCTGAGAAGTGGCTTATAGCGTGGCCGTGTAGCAGAGGCGGCGTGTTTGGACTAAATCCGCAGTACTCCGGCTAAGAGCCATGGCGTGTAGCCCTAATGGCAATGTTGACGAGTGAAATTTACCTGAAAATCGCGTTACCCGCGAAGTTTCGTCCGACCAGTGTTTCTCTGCTCTACCGAGAGAAATAGAGCGCGCGCACGAGAGAGAGAGAGAGAGAGACAGACAGACAGAGAGACAGATAGAGAGAGAAGGAGCGCGTGTAAGATTGAGTCTTTTGAGCAAGAAAATCAAGGCGCGCTATATACACAGCACAAGTTAGCTCTAAAATTGAATCGAGGCCTCGTGAGGAAGGAGCGGCATAGTCCATGGGAGAAATTTATTAGGTTGAATGATAAGTTCGTTCACCTTCTAGCGGTGGATATATTTCGAGGAGTTGATTATGAAGATGTCACCTATGTTAGTTACAGCGAATAAGCGTTCTTAGAGCGCCAAATAAATTGTACGAGTTAGTTCTCGACGAATTTAAATTTAGCTGTAAATGTGAATGAAACGAGAGGATTACAATTGTCCGTAAATTTTCCTTGCCAGCTGACACGTGTTTATTGTTTCTATTATTAGAGGCTAGTCTAACGCGAATTGATTAGAACAGTGGCGAAATTTTCAGTACCGAAACGCACTGTGGTAATAATCGTGCTAATTCGTTATAATTTGATCTTCCTGTTTCTTTTTCCCTTTTCACGAGGGGAGAAAATACCTTTATGAATACCTGAGTGTCCGCAGTGTCGCGTTATGCGTAGCTCAGCATGGTAATACTCCTAAAAACCTCTCCTCGACTACTCCATGTAGTGGATACGACCATTTCCTGGTACGGAAAAACTGTATTACTCGAGGGGGTGGTCTTTGTAGCGTCCTACGGTGTCTTCTTCATTTCATCCCCTCTGCGATCTCCTGACCCTCTCAATATCTCTTTCTTCACTCTTCCTCTGTCTTTCTCTGGTCTTCTTATTTTTGTTATGATTTTTGTCTACTGTGCAAAATAATAATCTTGGTGGTTTATATAACCACGACTCACTTAACGAAGATACATTTCATGTTATAAATGATATGTTATAAATTAGAGGAGAATTTGAATGATAGAATTTACTTTCGTGAAAATTATTTCTAAACCAATCTACCGCGAGAGACGAAGAAATGTTCGTATCGTCTGAATGTTTAAAAAAGCACAGAGTACTTGCTAGACGTACGATTTTATCTAGGTTTTCCCTACATAAAATTATTACGAGTACAGTAGAATCTCTTGCAGTAGAATTATCCCACGATGTGAATCATCGGATAATACGGAAGAGTCATATAATATATATATAATCATAATAAAATTATAGAAAACATTTTGACAATGTAACGTTGTACATATATTTAGATTTAATTAATCGTTTAATCGGTTGAAAGTTCGATTAATTCGCTCTCGCAATAGCCGACTAGTTACGCTTCCGTACTGCTGCTGTTAAAATTTCGAAAACCATCAAGTTAATGTGTTGAAATTCAAAACACCTCGGATAATACGGAACTTCGTTTGTACGAGACTTGAATAACCGAGACTCTAATGTCCATCGTATACGAACAAACGCTACGATGTCGGTAGTAATTAGCAATTAAAGATACGACGCAGTTGAACGAAGTAGTTAAATATTATAATATTGAAAAATTATACTTTCTGAATTTATCGGTAATATGCCATAAATCTTCAATAATTGGTTGCATTCGTTTCATTTACGATCGACTGTATCTCTGGCAGCGATTTTGCTCGCTCTGTCGAGCCACGAGACATTCGAACGAGTGTCCTTAACGAAGTATCGCGGTAGAGTGGAGATTGAAATTCAATCTCGCGGCGCAATGACGCCGTCTTTCCTCGTCGTTGCAATATTCCCCGTTGTTTTATGTATACTTGTTCCGTGTCGCGTTCTCGAACCATGTTTTGCGCCAAAGTTTCCGGCTTTTAGTCGCGTAAACTGCTTTCTTTTTATTTCTCCGTTCTTTTTTTCAGTACAATCGCGAAGCTTCAGCGTCAGCTAGCCGTCTTTCAAGCAAGACCGACTACCTCTTGAATTTTCAACCACTTTTAGCCGCGATCTTCCTCCACCATCCTCGACTTATCACGCCCTCCATGAAAGATTTCGCCTGTTTGCTAACCCGCCTTAAGGTCGAGTTCGCGTTCCTTCAGTTGCTCGTACTTAGGTTGCGCTTTGTGTCACCATTGCGTATATTTTTCTATTTCATTTATTTTTATTGGGGACAATTGTGTCGTTGACATTGAGAAATTTCTCGAAAAAATGTATTATCATCATTAATTATTTTATGTATTTTGATAGTATTTTTGATAGTATAAAGAGTATGTAAACTGTACAGTGTAAAGAATAGCAGAATACTAGAGAAAGAAAAAAAAAGAGGAAGAATACTATACGATAATGAAAAAACCATTTTTTTTATCTTAGTAAAAGAATTTTTAATTATTCTGTATATCTTTGCATATTACGTGCATTTTTGTGCGTTCTTGTTGTCTAAAATTTTCTTTAAACACGCAAGAATCCGCAGTTTATTTATTGCCATTTTCTATGCATTGTATTACTATCATAAGACAGACTGGTCATTTGAGACAAAGAAGTTAAATTACCAGGCAACGACCAACCATGTAACGCATCTGACCTGGTCATTTGAAGCCAAAGGGTGAAGTTACGAAGGAGCTATTAATCCTTTGTTTTATGATCTCTGTGCTTTTAAGCGTCAGGGGCTCGTTTCATCGTTAATCATTTCAGTTATTGATCGAACGAATTTGTCGTTCTTGTATAAATTTTTATACAAAGTGCAGCGATCATTCGGTATATTTGTAATTGTATAATGGACCAGAAAGAAAATTATAAAAATTGAACAATAATTCTCAATAAATCTGTACATATAACTGGAGATATTTTACTTCTCGTCTCAAATATTTTAATCTTGGAATTAAAATCTTGCACGTTTACTTTCTCATATTTTCTCTCACATTTTCTCAGAGTCTTTAGTTTCAAAACATCGCAGAAAGCTATTCTTCTGGAATTGATAGGACGGAAAATCGATGCTTCATTACTGTAACAGAGCTGGCATTGATTTCGTTTGCCGTGACGCAGGAAACGCAAATTTAACGTCCTTAATCTAATATCGCCGTAACCATGGCGAAATTGCATGCATCGTAATATTATGCACGCTATATGAATGCTGCGCTGTTTACTGTTTATTTATTTTGTGTCCACTTGTCCCAGATTTTCCTTCCAAGCGCAGCAGCCACTTTCGGTGCTTTTCAGTTTATTACCGTTCCGTATACGACGTATTTTCCGTAAATATTGTGGCAGGCATAAGGGGTTCCAGGTTTTAGCGTATTTTTACACGGTTAACCTATTTTCTTCAGCATTTGATAATTAGAAAATAGTTTGATATTTAACTTATCAACCCTTGCCACCTGAATGATATTGATTGATCACATAGAACAGTCGCTTGCGTTTGACAGCGTTGCTGTCTGTTGAAGTGATAAGGGTTAATTAATTTCAGTGATCAATATTTTTAAGGAGTTTTAATTAATATGAAAAATATTGAAGATGAATTAATATAATTGAGAATATAAGAATTTTTATTTAGTTTTTCACTGTAATTAGCATTTTTTTTTTACACAAAAGAGATCCATAAGAATGTATTCAACTTGACAACAATTTCATTATGCGACATATTATGCTGCTTAAGTTTCATCATTTTTTGTTAAATAGATATTAGTCAAATTATGCGTCGTGAATCATCAATCAAATGGGCTGAATAATTTCGTTTAACTCTAAATTAACTGCAAAAGTTTATCTATAAATTATTAATAAAGATACTTTTCCAAAAATTGATTGTAGAAATTGAATTTTAGTAAAAATGAGATTTTAATTTCAGCTGGTGAAAGCTACAATTAATCCGTAGAAATCAGAAATCTAGAGAAACTTGATTTCCTACGATTTTTTAGAAAAATTTGATCAATTCAATGTATTACGTCTATCGTAGAAACGTTTTAGAATTATTTCAATTTTAATCATTACGGAAATGTAATTTCACGTTAATCCACAGTAACAATATTACCGTTTATTGCTTCCATATTTCTCTTACAATTAATAATTTTTTATTTTTTAATAAACGTTCCTTGGAAATTTCCCCCGATAAAAATATAAAAATATCCATAATCCGTTATTACTGATGCTGGAATATAGGTCACTGATTGACCTTTAAACGCCTTCGTTATTAAGACACAGTTTTTTTAACGTTGCTTTGTACTTTGTACTCGCGTTTTTGAAAAATTGTCGTTCGACGAAATATCGAAAAATATTCGCGACGACAGTGCCCCTGCGATTTATTGCAATTTTTTTAACGAACAGTCGTGCGCGTGTGCGCGGCGAATTAATTAATAAATGTAACGCAGCGAATATTTAGAAGTATCGAGCGGAATACCATTATCAAACGACCCTTTAATTAAAAATACTTTCAACAGTGAAACAGAAGGGTCATGAAATAGGTGTTTCGGGGAATCGATTACGTGAAATCGATGAGTTTCGATAGTCTCTATGTACTTTTACTTCGAAAGGCTTTGATCGATGCCAGTTTCCTCGAGTTCGCTGAATTTCAAATCTTTTTCACCATAGAGTCGATCGGTTAATTTTTCTTTTCTACGATATTGAAATAATAACACGCCCAAGTTTTATTGGCGGTGTCATCTCTCGTCAGATGGAATCTCGTTCTTTGCTATTTCTAGTTAAATGCCTGAAGAATTTTCTTTTTCCATTGTGTCTTCAAGATCGCACGCGCCTCTAAAGATTATTAGTGAGACAGAACGTACGTACAGCAGGTTGTATAATGCAATATCTTCCAGAAAATCTATAGCTTGATGATTTTTTGTTCATCTCTTGAGGGATGGGTACGGTTATTTTAGTAATTAACCAGTGGTTTGGTTTGTCTGACTAATGGCTCACCAGAATTTCCATTCTACACAGTTGTACGATTTTTAATATCTTTTTTAGCTCTGCTTTTGGAATTCTTAGGATTTTCAGGTTTTTAAACGAATCTTTGTTTCTGACGTATCGCAAGGCATTAAACATTACTCGAAGTATTTGTATTGTTATATATTAGTTACATTAGATATAACACGTTCCTGTTATTTCCTACAATAATGGGTATATCATAAATGTAAATGGATTTTATAATCATTTTATATATCCTCGGTTTATTCCTCACGAAAAGCTTGGATCTTTTTATTAGCCAGTCGGTACATCTATCTTCTCTTTATTCATATATTTCCAATTATCATATTCAGTATCTTACTACGCTCTGTTTGTGAAAAATCCACGTTACTCGTGTTTCTTTTGTGTTATTACATTTGGTCAATTTTATTTATCTATTAATTTTGTTTCATCAAAGCCTGAATATAATATGGCTCCATAGTAGACATATAATTAAGTAAAGGAACAGTGACGTGCAAAATGGGAGCAGATAACAATATAAATATTTATTTTTACTTGTCCATCCTTGTTTCTTACAAAATGTTAATTAAGAATTTTTCACGTCATAATTTCGCTAACAAGAATTAATGAAAATTTCAATACGACGCGAACAAGAATCAATAAGCGTTCGAACAACAAGATTCGAGTTCGAGTAGCAGTTGATCCGAGGATGAATGCTCGTTACTGGATAGATTTCTATTAGCGTGGAAGCTTAGCCTTGAATACCTGCAAATTGTAGCATGTAGCCCCATCTTAGGAAGCTCGTGTGTCTCTTCTCTTTGAAATTGAAATTCTGAAATTCGCGCTCTACGTGGCGCGAGAACGAGCGAGTAAGTGAATCTACCCCAGGCTTAATCGATTATCCGCACTGTTGTGCGACAAACGTATTTCCCGCGATTACTATAACAGGCTTTCACCTAGGTTTTAGGTAACGCCCATTAACGAAATTACGTCGTTTGCATACGGAACAGCACCGTGTCGTTCTCTTCGGTGTATACCTTGAGACTGTTACGAGAGGCGTTTACCATAAGCGAAAAATTTGTGAACCATAGCGTTTCTTTTCATTTTCACTCTGCGAGCAAACTGATATCGAAGCTAATACAAAATTTTTATTTCATATTTCTTTGCTCGTGAGAAAAAATTACTGGACTAATAATTTTTTCGAATTTCTTACTTACTGGACGAGCATAGTTATAATTTAGTAACAGATTAATGTTAAATTTCTTGTGAAAAGAAAATAGTTATTTGGTAGAGTTCTTTGCTCTAAATAGCTATTTAGAAATCGAGGAATTTAATAAAAATTTGAGAACTTCGTACAATATGTATGGCGAGTTTTATTCATTTCTTTGCATGTTATACGAGCTTTTATTGCCTCCTTTTTAAGAATATCATTTCCAATCGTTTTCTCTGTACGAAGTTCAATTAGTATCATAAATTAACTAAATATGAAAAATTGACGAATGTAATTGTTTGCTGATTTTATAAAAAATATTTCACGTTACGATTGCTTAATGAAGGTTGCGTTACAGAAAATAATTAAAACACCCGCCGCAGAGCGTGTCTGATCACACGCGTACCGTTTCTCCTTATTTTTCACTATTTCGTTTCTTTCCCTTTTTATTACATTACAAACACAGAAGGAGCATCTAATATCCAAAGAAGTGCAAAGATATTTAAATGTACACAAAACACTATACCCGCCATTCTAAACTATTTAATATCTCAGTTTATTTAAAAACTATTATCTTCAATAAAATATTATTTTAAATCAATTTGTTTCATCTTAGCATATAGTTGCATCTCGTAAATTATCCTTGAAATAAAAATAATAAATTACGCGTTAGTTTTTACTCGAAGGGAAATTTGTTGGTCGTCGGATTGCGATATTCTTTCTTCACTTTTGTTTCTTCAGGCGGGAAACTCGTTCTCGCATTCGTCTACTCTGTTCCCCTTTCTGAAAATCGGTCGTATGCAATAAACTTTGCCGGAACTGGTTGGGCCGAGTTTATTTTCACGCCACTTTGCCCTCGCGTCTCGTCTGGCGCTAGCGTGTTGTCATTTCCTCTCCGCCTTTTGCTCGTTTTTGGTTATTTCGCCCGTCCTAGCTATCTAGTCGAGGGAAACGACAAACCTCGCGAAGGCGTCTACGTTCATTACGAACGGCCGTTCACTGCCTTTAGAATTAATTTAAGATTTTGCCAGTTATCGGGAGGGAGCATGGAATTTTCCAGGAATTTTGCTTCATCCACGCGTGAGAAATTTCCACGGCGACTGCTTTCGGAACGACGATAGGAATCTATGTCAGTGCCAGGTTATTAGTTTTATTGTAAAGTTAATTGAAATTAACGACGATACATTCGTATTATCGCACAAAGATTCCTCATAATAGTATGAACGACCACAGTCAAATGATAAATGTTACGACGCGTATTACGAGTGAAATTTTTGAAAATTCATGTACACGCTGCAAATGCAGAGAAACAAACAATTAAAGAGCGAGTTGCGCGATGCTTCTAAACGTAGCACGAGGAAACTAGTGTATTTTCCAAGCACTTTCGCAAAATTTCGGATAAACAGATGTCCACATAAAGCTAGACAGTTATATTCCTCTAAAACTAACTATGGTTTGGGTACGTTCCAGGAGTAGATCTCCCGAACCAAAATCATTTCGATAGGGAAACATATTTTGTACGCTTTGTCTCGTGCGAACTTTTATGACGTTGTGCAAAATGGAAATAGACGAATTTTTCATAACAATCTTAATTACTTTATTTTCACGAACGATATTCCATTAATACAGATGCAAACGCATTAATCACGTAGAGTTGATTCTTTGTTACTGCACTCCATCGTATCCTTGTCAAGAGACTTTTTATGCTCTGTAAATAATTGAATAAGATCAATGTGATTGATGATTCTATAGTTGCTCGCTACAGTATACATATACATGTGCCATGAAGCTAGGAAGATATTAGTTTTTGCTACGCTGCGCAAAGCTGCCTGTGTCTGACCACAGACAACCCGTTTCTCCTTGTTCTCCAGTAGCCTGCTTTTCTTTCTATGCTCCACGATTCCTTGGAATCTCGCTAATTTCACACCTTCGCTAATTAAAAACGCTGTTTGTCCTCAAACGTTTTTTATTATTTCACAATTCCTTTTGTATACATCTTGCGCCAGTTCGGGTAAACGGCTGAACAGATGAATGGCACGGCACGCGACCGAATTTCTTGCTTACTATGGCTCGCGCGATCGGCAGATAGCGTGTAAGCCAAGGGGTTAATATCGTAGATACGACTATTCTAAAGTAAGACGAGTATTTTTTACGCTTGGTTTCAAATAATAGTGATAATAGAACATTCCTAAAACTGATTCTCTCCAAGATATAAAAAATACCAACTTGGAAAATACCAAGTTAAAACAAGCTGATTACAAGAAGCTCCGAATAAAAGTCTATTTTTCTCGTAAATTTCTATTCATTACACGATGAGACGCTTTCTCCGTTTTCTCAACAAGAACCGTCAAGATGCGGGATCCAGAGAAAGTTTCGACCACAACGTGGCCGCGATGATTTCGTAATCGGGAAATTCTGATCGAGTGTCGGACAATAGCCCGGCCGCGAAGGCTTTAGCAAGCACGAATGGATCCCAAGAGGTATAGTGGTAATGAAGAGCTATAAGCGAACGCGGCCCGGTTATATAGAGACCGGAGGATGGTTCCGGATTAAAGGAAGATAACTGCATCGTAATCTTCAATCTGAAGCATCCCACGGGAAATACCGTTGCGGATACCCCGTGACGTGCATGTACAGAAAGAAATTACATTCTAAAAACCACCCCTCGCCAACCAGCCGGTCTACTTCCTGCGATGGCTGGTAATTTCCGCGTGGCTCCTTCCGTCGAGCATTTTCTATCGTTGCAGACAGGCTACTGGAGCAACGATTCGATCAACTGCCTCTGAACTTAATATAAGCCAGCAGTGGAATTTGTCGCAGATTTATTTCCATTGCAGTCGTCTCGTCGACCGATATCCTATTTTCTGGAGACGCTCGTTGAATTTATTTCCGCGCTGTTTCATATCCTCCGCGGGCAGGATCTTCGCGTGAATTTGATTTTGCCAGAACACTTTGATTTCATTTGTTTTTGGCTTTTTTACGACTATTCAGCATCGCGGAATTCAAATCGGAGAACTCTAAATTTCGTAAGTTTATTAGACGGATGGCTAGTGTTAGGATCTTTGCAACAGTTCAGTTATCTTCATTTGATTTATTCGTTGTAAAGAGATGCGTAGATAGTTGCGAGGTATAAAGTAAACCTTGAAAAATAGTAATTTATAACGCGTGTAGTATCCATCGTTTTCTTCTGCTTCTTAGTTAGTTTGTAAAGTCGATCGGTATGGTTTCTGAAAAACTCAATTGTAAGACATTGTAAGACTATATTTTAACTATACAGGCTGATTCAGATTTCTCTGGCCAGTTTTCCTTAATGTACTCTATGGATGTAAATGAAAAAACTACGTTATACGAGCATAGGTTGTTTGAAGTTTTATCAAAGATTCGCGATCTTCTATTTTTGCATTTGACGCCAAATATGTTATTTCGATAAAGAATGAGATAGATTCGTTATAATTTGTTTGGAAGCCTATAACGCGTTTGAATCAGCACTTCGTAATCTAATACATTTTCATGGAAAACGATGATCACACGATGTTTAACTGCAATCTACTTTTTATTCGTCAAATTACAATTGTACATATTCTATCGCATCAGCATGTAACGTCACATTACGATAACGAACATAATTCAATTTAGTGATACATTTTCGTCTGAAGAACGATTTTCTATATAAACATTTGTATGTTTTAAATAACGAAAGTTCACGTGATCAATTCCATCGTTGGAAACACAAATGGCCACCCCACGCACGAGTGTATCGTGTTTCTAACAATTCCAATTGTTCGAGTTGGCGTTTGTATCGCCAGATGCATTTCGGCCCACTCTTTGTTACATGCGGCGTTATTTTGCGCATAGTTTATGGCGCAAAGTTATCCCATTTGGCCGAGTTCGAGGCACAAGGACAGTGTTGAATTTTCGTCGATGCTTATATCCATTTACGATCGCGCTGGGACAATGGTCATATTAATGCGTACTCACTTCTAACTCGATGCACCTGAACTTGCTTTAGTAACTTGCACTATGAAATCTTAAAGTCATCCAACCAAAGGAGTTTAAACTCTAACACGAAGACGAAGAAGCAATTTAGCAAAAACTATAACGATTATTACGTTTGTAATTGGCGTATAACAACGATACTGGAGGAAACAATTTCAATCTGCCATAAAAATCTGATGATAAATACCATGCGCATTAAATTCAATAGAATTCAGTGTCAAAATTCCAATTACAATACAAATTTATGACGTCGCGACGATAAAATTTCATAAGTTCGATATTCTGAATCGTTCGAATCAAATTGAAAATTTGAAGAACGATATGTGACTTTTACAAATCATAGATCTTACAAATCATAGATCGTGTCTTTTAGTACATATAACATCCAGTGCTTCGAGTATATTGATACCTACAATATTTATAACGATATCTAGCTGTTGCAATTCGCCTGTTCAGAGTCGAAGGAACAAAATTCATCGAGAAACAACCTCATCGTGTAATAATACCCATGTACCACGAGATCATGGAGATTAGAGGTATGACATTAACGATCGATTGCAAAAACGGAAGTTGGGAACCGGAGGACGCGTATACATAAATACAAATCCGAGAAGCAGCCATGAATACCGATAATAACGTACAACTACGACAATACCTGTACTTAGTGTACGTAGCGGTGGCCAGTGAACAATACGCGAACAATAAGTGAAAATGCCAGAGCCGATAATGTCATACGGGCCTCAATACCAGCATCCAGCGATGTCCTACCGCCGTGGACAAACGTTTCGCGTGTACACGAGAACGGATCTATGGATCTCGCGTATCCCATCGTCGGCATGCAACCAATTCAGCAAAGCCTGCCGAGTTTCGAAGTCTTATTTATAGTGTAAGAGCGTGTTCTCGCTGGAGCAAGCAGCGTGCAAACTGGTTAATCCATCGAAGTTTCGCCTATAGAGTGTGCATTGCGCGGACCGAGGGTCTTCAGAAGTGATTTCGAGCTTCTGGAAGACGTTCGTTAATTGGAAAATAGAAATTTAGAGGTTTTCAGTTTGCTTTGCATGTAAATTTCAATAGGTAAAATTATATAACGAATAGCACATTTAATGGGAAAATAGAAACGAAAGGATAATGGCAATTGTCTGAACAATTTTCTCAAGCACTTTCTCGCTCTGAGAATTTTTGGACGATTTTCTTGCACTCTTTAACGATCCTCTCAACGCTCTTTAGTTTCTCCATTGAATGAATTTTAATTCATATCACGTGTAACTAAATTTCCGTGACACGTGATCCTGTGCATGTTACAATCCTCGTGTTCGTATTCTAAGAGTCGCTCTGTTGAGATTGAGGAACTGATACGAGATTGATGACTGACACGTTTCAATAATAACATAATACAGCGTGTCGTACAATTAGTACAGTACTAAAGCACTTGGTGGTTTAGAGTACGTGTAAGTCTTTTCGTACACACTCTTAGAGTCGCTCTCAATTGCTTGAACAACTGATACCGATGATTGACGTGTTCCGATAATGACACAACGTGGTGTGTCTTACAATTAGTACAGTACTCTAATGTAAAGTACCAAAGAACTTGATGGAGTGGACGTCAATATTTTCACGTACAATTTAAGAGTCCTTCTCAATCGATCGAAGAACTGACATTGACGATCGACACGTTCCAATAGTAACATGGTATAGTTGTGTCCTGTAACTAGCGCAGTACTAAAGAGCTTGGTAATTTAGAGTACAAGTCTATTCAACTTGAAGGGACGATCATTGAAATGACCAGTAAGATGTATGTATGTACGTAAGTTTCTTTCTTTAATTTTCTTTATTAAACGTATCACAGATATTTGCGTTTTTTGTATCATTTGTTTGTTACTATAGCGTGGAGATTTCAGTGCTATTACCGACAATCGCTAGGAAGCTTTTTATTATTTTAATTAGAGTGTATGGGTGTGTGATTTAACGATTGGAGATAAGTAAGTCAGCAAGATGTAACGTACACAAGTATACTCGCGTGTAAGTGTAACGATACTAAATGCTTGCGATTAGCTAACGATATTTCGACATAAACACTCGCACAGATCTCTATCGTTCATCATGGCGCGTTAATCATTAGACTTTTTACCTTTACGATTTATAACCGAAGAGTTGAAATGGTAAACGATGCAGGATTCTTAATAGAGAAAAGAAACGACTCCTACATCTTGACAGAATTCTATTCGTCAATTGTGTAATTACATAGGCAACGAAACGATACACGTTAGACAGACTTCAGCCGATTATCCCTGGCAAACTTCACGAGAACTGCTTTGACTAATGATGTTCCCGGTTCCTGAGCGACACGATCATTTATCGTTATTATCTCGCTATCGTATCTTTTTACTTTTCGTTTCTTTAATGTACCGTACCCGGAAACTTCTGTTCCAACTTTCTCTCAAGCAGTACTGCTGCATCGCTGCAAAACTTCTCATACTTCTCTCTCCATTCTCGTTACCGTTCATCGATCTCAGATCGATCGAAGGCTAAGGGGAACATTAAAGAATATTACGGAACACGCGTACTGACAAATGTTTAATACTCCAGGCTATTAGTAATACGACAAAGTTTAATTAATCTGCACGATGGTTATTTATTTGCTGCGAATTACAATATTTTCACCTGTGCGAACTATTTCTCATTGTTAAATTTCGAGCAAATTTTAGCAGGTTTCATTTACGGTACAGGTCACTTTTTCGAGATTTGTAGTTTACAATTTTTGCCTATTCATGACGTGAGTTTTGCTCTTTAATTAGAAGACTGTGAGTGTGCGTGTAAATTTATGTTCTTTTAATTAACGTTACAATGTTCTTACTTTTATTAAGAATTTTAAGTAAGTATGGTAATATGGATTTGCTTCATCCATTAAATTCTATAATAAATGGCACGTTTTGAATATTTTGTACATTTCTACTTATCATATGCATCTTCCTTAAAGTTTCCACAAATACGTAAACATTCGCAGTTTACTGAATATGCATCAGATCGATCAGATGCAATCGTCAGCAACGAAACTCGCTACACACTTTGCAAAATCCCCAAAAATGGACATTTTTCATATTCTCTTTTACCAATTCACTTACGATGAAAGACTTCTATCGTGAAAAATCGTTATCAATGTCAATGATGATTTCTCTACTGTTAGGAAAGCTCGATCGACCAGTCTGACAAAGGTCTATTAAAATCACTCGATGGCCCCAGTTGGCCGCGAGATGGCGATCTCGATTTGTCTTGCGGTCGGTTCGCGATTGGCCGACGATTTTTCTGGCACTGAATCTAAAATCATTCTCTCTTCCTACGTTCCCCGCTTGCCTCTTGTTCTGTTACACGGGTAATGTCGTCTCGAAGAGGAACAGCGCGAGTGCAAAGTGTATTGTGTTCGTCTTCGCTCCTTCGTTGGCCATCCTCTCTCTTCCGTTTTCGTTTAGACCCGTGTACGTCCCTCTAAACTTAGCTTCTTTGTCTTTCTTTTTTTTTTGCTCTGTGTCGACACGTTCCCACTTCCTATTTGCGAAGAGAGCAGAGATTCGCGTTGCTCGCGACCGATTCGTATCCTCTTTTCTTACCGATTTCTCCGCGGACTGACGCACCAGTCGCGTCTAATCTGTCGTCACAGTTCGACGATAATTCTTTATACGTTTCGGTAAAATCCGTAGGGAAGTTCGTGTCCGTGAAAAATTCGAGTAAGTTTCGGTGGAAAATTTGTCGTAAATTCATGTAACTTGTAAGCATCGGTGGAAAATTCGCAGCAACATTTTTCTAGATACCAAACGCCAGCGGAAAATTTATTTCAAATCTGACGTTGATCGTATCGGTGGTAAATTCGTTACGAATTCGAATAAATTCCAAGCTTTAGCGGAAAGTTGATCGCGAAATTGGCTACGTTCCAGACTGTAGCTCGTATCGATGAAAAATTTATTGTAAATTCGTTGTAAATTCAAGTAAGTGGCAGACCTCGTTCGTATCGTTGGGAAATTCGAGAAAGTTTCAATAAATTTCAAGCGCTAGTAGAAAATTCATCGACGATTTCGGGGAAATTTCGTTCGTATCAACGGAAGATTCGTTATAGCTTCGACTAAATTCCGGATATCATTCGTGTCAGTGAAAAATTCACCGTGACTTCACGTAGATTCGAGCTGACTCCAAGCGAACGCGCCAGTGGAAAATTCATGGCAAATTTGAATCACTCGTAAGCGTTGTTCGCGTCGGTAGAAAAATCCGCGCAAATTCGACTAAATTGAAGTAAATTCGAGGCTCCATTCGCGTTACAAGAAAGTTTACCGTATACTCTAGTGAAGTCGAATAAATTCTACGCGTCGCTCGCATCGCTGAGAGGCTCGTACAAAATTCGAATAACTTTCGAACATCATAGCGGAAAATTCGTAAGAAACTAAAGGAAATTCCAAAAGTTACTCGCATCGTTAGAAAATTCCGGACAAATTCGAATGAATTGGAGTAAACTCGAGGCGCCATTCGCATCAGTGGCAAATTCACCGCGAATACGAGTCAAATCGAATAAATTCTGAGCGTCGTGCGTATCACTAAAAAAGTCGTACAAAATTTGAATTACTTTTAAACGATAGTGGAATTTCAGACAAATTAGGATAAATACCAAACGTCATTCGCGTGAGTAGGAAATGCATAGAAAATTCTCGTAACTTGCAGTCGTCGCTCGTGGCAAATTCATTGGGAATTGGAGGAAATTCGAGGCGTCGTTCGTATCGGTGGAAAAAAGTGAACTTTTCTCTGTCCGGGCTATTTACCCTGGGCCACTCGCCACGCTCGAGAAGCCCCTGTGTGACAGTGTCGCGTCGCGTCACATAGTGAAGAAGAAGTGATAGCAACCGTCTCACGGTGTAACGACCTTCTCTGGTTCGCGTACGCGCCGGAGGAAAACCGGCCAGAGACTTGGGGCTTCTGCTCGCTTGTTGACCGAGTGTCTTCAAGCCCCGCCTGGCAAAGAGGGCTTCCAGGCCTCAGGGGGTGAGTACTTCTTCTGCTGCTTCCTCCACTTTTTTTTTTCTTCCTCGTTTTGCACCTTCTTCTTGCAGCTACTCCTACGTCGTTGTCCTCCTTTTTCTTCGTCGCGACTTTCTCCCTCCGCCCCTCGGTCCCCTCGTGTTTTCTATTTCCCCACTTATCTCTACGGCATCCCCGTCTTAATTTCTTGCCGTTCGACGAGATAAGGGAAGAACCTGGGCATCTTAGGCGCCGAGAACAAGGGCTTATGCCCTGCCGTTATTGCCACCCGTTCGATACGTTAAGTGGCGTGTATCGATGATGTACCTCGTTCTTTGCGTCGTTTCTTTACCTAGACTTGTCCGGGCGAACGAGTTACAGAAATTATTTGAGAGACGATACATAGTACATTGAAAAGAAAACTTGTCGGAAAGGCGAGAAAAATTAGCGTGAGGAGTAGTGGTCGATGTGAATTCTTCGATTCGTAGAATAGATTCGCATAGAGAACGAAGACGTATCTAGAAATGTGACAAAAATTGACAAAAGCTAGTATTTCGATGTGAATTCTTCGATCGATAGGATCGATTCGTGGACAGGATAAAGATGTATCCGAAGACGTGAAAGGCAGAAATTGGCATGGGTAATATTTGATGTGAATCCTTCGATTGATAGCGTAGATTCGTGAAGAGAATGAAGATGAATCTAGAAACATGAAAGGCAAAAATTGACACAGGGTAATGTTTCATATAAATCCTTCAATTAGTAGAATAATTTGCAGATGAATGGGATTAAGGGTGTATCTATAATAAATGGCACGTCTTACTATTGCAGCAGACAGAAATCTTATAAACTTGATAGATTGTGACGTGTTGTTCACGTATGAATTATCCGCTTATTTTATTATTCGTTTATTCGTATGACACTGAGGCCCATAAAGATTTATTTCACACATACACAGAATGTGGATATAGAAACCAAAGTCTGTAAAATCTCTTCTAATTGTCTCGAGCGTCATAGAATCTGTCCAGACTAAAAAGAAAACATCCCATTGACCTCATTAAAGAAATAAAATAGTCAAACTCGAAGTTGGTATCCCACTGGGGGTAGCCATCCACATGTTATTTAGCAATTAGGTTAGAAAAATTCACCAAATGTCCAGTTGGACAAATGACAATGACAAATTGTAAAGTACAAATTAAATGATATAAAAAAAATAGAATCTGTCCACGAGAAGATCGTTTGAACGAATTATTTCATTTCTCGTATTCTCGAGGACGCGGTCGTCGAAAGAAGGGACTTAGGCTCGCGCCTCTTGTTGACCGAGTGCCTTTAAAGTCTGCTGCTGCCAGGAAGCTCATTCTTCCCCGCAAAACGCCTTCTCTTTCGGTACCATACGCCGATCTTCTCTCTGTCGCTCTTTTCTCCACCTTCCCTTTACCTCGATTTCTTACATCCCGTAAATTCTCCTGTAACACCCTCGTAATATTTATCGTTCCTCTTACGTTTCTCGGGCGATGCGTTCACGATCGTCCGCTCGATGCAGTGATCGTTTTTTCGAGGCTGTCAGTTTGTTTCGTTAAGAAGATGGAGCTTTTGCGACACGGACGTTATTTTCAAAATAAATAGTCGGTATATTTTCATCGGTAGAAAATTATAATCAAATGGTGGATTTCTATGCATCTATGGGAAATTCGAAAGTGTAATATACGTAGAACGAAAAACATCCACGGTATAACGATCATTGATTAAAACATTTAATAGATGGGACCATTCACTACCTGGGTATTTTAACTTATACTTTTTATGCTTTTGTTTGCACTCTTTTTAATTCGTAAAAATAGGTATTTGCGTAAATTTCAACTATGAAACTATGGAACGCTGTGTGAAAATATCCTGGCTTGTTTATTTATAATATCTCCGTAATATCATACAATCAAATTGCGTTTTAATTTTCGGTTTAATGTATGAAACTATAATCAGTATTAATCTATTAATTATAACTGTGATATAATAATTATAAATTAATAATAACCAGTATTATTTCACGTAAGACATTAGTTGATATTCTCGATGCAAATTCTGGTTGTGAGATCAAAATTGATTTATCCGGTAAATAAAGTGTAATTTGGTGTAAGATGACGAGGAAAAACGAGATTAGCCGAATTAACGCTTAAGTCGATTCATGACAAATTGCCTGCTGGCTGATGTAACATCATCAGAAGATAAATAATCCTCCAAGGATCTGGAACATTAGCCCTTGATAACTGGAAGGTTAGCAAGGTGATGATATAGGTCAACAGAGGGACTAGGCCCAAGGGGAAGCCAACCCCATATCCACCAATTGTTTCTGTGCTGTATTATGGATTTACGATGTGTCTACCTGAATGCACAGACGTCAGATTCTAACAGTTCTGTATTCATAAAGCAATCGGAAGCCTGACAGCAAAAACTTGTCAATTTTTCTGTTATCCCGGCAGTTACTGTGTTTTTTCGAAATTTGAAAATTCCTCGAAATAGCTGTCAACACGGTGTTGACACCAATTTCAAACTCGATTTTTCTAAAAAAAAAAAAGAGGCTTCGAACGAAAGAATTTTTAACTCACTTCTATGCGTGCAACAATTTGTAGATTTTCGATATATATTTTACGTATATCTTCAGCTGCATACTGGGTCGCGTCTACGTCCGGCGATTTGAAATCATTTTTCATTTTTCCCATAGTTCTGTTTGAAGTTTCTTCCCTTTGAAAGATTAAGGTAACATACGGCGATAAAGGCTATTTGATGATACCCTGGAAACTCGAAGAGTATTCGACGAAATTTCCCAGGATTTTTTAAAACTCTGAAACGTAAAAACGACCACGAGCTGCGCTTAAACGACCCAGTATTATGCGGACGTCGTCAGTAAAAATGAGGTTGCAGACAGAACGTTAAGCTTGGACATAAACCAAACGATACTATCCCACAATTTGGGGATTAAAACTGGCATTAAATATATAGACGCATGAACGTAATATAACTTGCGAATCGCGTGTCTCTACAAAAAGTTAAGATGGTCGAATTGCATAGATGGTTGGGTATAGTATTTCAGGTATAATTCCAATTTTCCTCGTCCGTATAATACATTCGAGAATAGATTCAAAGTTGGTACAGTAGAATAGTTGATATAATTGGGATTCGCGTACAATAGGAGCTCATCAATTTTCCTCGCTACCTATTACTTTTCGTTCGTATAAAAGGATGGCTTGCATTCAGGTAACCGAATTCAAGCATCAAAAGTTCAGTTAATCGGGCACTAACTAAAATTCTGCAACTGTAACGTAAATGATGTTCCTAACGAGGCCTCCACGACTGCTAGAGATACTTTCGGTCAAGTTGATCAACAGCGGATTTTGGCAATTCACCGCGGCAGGTGAATAACGTTCTTGGCAATCGGACGCAAAGCTACGTCGTGGCAATTTGATTGGTTGGGCAAATGTGCGTGCGTACATGAACCACCAGTGACCTGTTTCTGACGTCTGTTTCACGTGGTATTGTCGACGTCGTTTAGGCGAAAATGCGTTATATACGAGCAAAGGTGGAGCCGTGGGAAGGCGAGAGAAGCTAGCAAAGTGTTGTTAGCTTCTTGTTCGGCGCATTGTGTGCCAGTTTTCAAAGGAGCTGCTTGTTTGCACGCAGTTCCATTTCTTTTTCGTCGCACGGCACAATTCCATGTAAATTTTTCTCCAGCTTTTTACCTCTTTTTCTTTTTCCAACGACAGTATTATTCGTATAATTGCGACGAAACGGAATGTGAAGTTGTTCAACGTTTAATGCGACGTATGTTGCACGTATTTAGTTGAAATAATTGCGAATGGAAGGAGGATTTTAGTTAACAGAAACGAGAAATCTCTTGTTGTTACTGGGATTTTCCAACGTTTAAATCGTAGATACGAATTAGGGGCTAAAAATTGTTGCAACGATACTGTACTTGTGAAAATGATCAAAGTTGAAATTACGATTGTGCATTATACCAGATTTTAATTGTTACGGTTGAGGAATTCCGTGCTTTGTCAAGTTTTTTAGAGTTGAGTGTATAGCTATGAACTGAAAGTTGATTTGAAAAATTAGAAACTAACTTATCATCACGTACGATTAAAATATTCCGCAAATCTTGAACATTAACGAAATTGAAATTATAGTTGAGAAACTAGAAACGGATTATAGTTTCAATGATCGAAGGATCGTATATATTTGAGAATTTTATTTGTGAACTACAAACAAAAATTATTAATCTTAGTTTTACATACATTAAGAATTAATTTCAGTTTTTAGAGTATTTACGTATTCGACTTAAAAAACAATTTCTTCTAAAATATGAAGACGATGCTACAATCTATATAAAAGTTGACCAATTATCCGTCTAACAATTTAACGTTCAACGTTTATCGCTAAACTAATCACGTCACCCAGTCCGTACTCATTTTCGTTATGGAAACTAGCGATTAAATCTTCGTTGATCAAATAAATGTATAACAGAACATCGCGTAATGTTATTCAATTATTAAAGAACGCCAAATAAAAAGTCTCCGCTCTCAACAGAATAACGCAATTCGTCGGTAAATAAATAAATAATTAAATTGCTCAGCTCATAAACATATAATGATTTGGCGCGCTCATCGATCGTACAGGTTTCGCGATTTGTTTTCCTATTTGCAAATTCAGCGAAAACAATTACTACTTGTATTTACGCGCAATTGTTTGTGTCCAGTTACCAATTAACCAATATTCTCGGCGACTATTTCGAAGCGTTGTGTATTCGTTTAACACACGCTATCAATTATTCAGCAGGATATTGTATAGCAATTGGGTGCTCTTTAACCCGGTAACCAACGTCATTTTGCGTCCTGCAGTTGATTGTTAACATTGAAATTCGCTGCTTCCTTTAAAATTTCCCTCTCACCCTCTTCCTCTCTAATGAAATTCAGATTGCAAAAGCTTTCAATCAGCTATAACCTTCCAACATTTTCACTTGACTCTGCTCGATGAGAGGACGCTGCTCTGAGGGATTTTGTTCGTATCATACGGCTCTGAATAGCTCGATATATATTCCGCGGTACTTGACAGACACGACGATGCATTTAATAATTAAGCGCCTGTTCCTGTTTCGCTAGAAAATCGCCATCACAGACGATTTAGTCGCGTTGAAATTGCCTGCAAGTTTCTCCGAAGTTGACGATATTAAGACTCTTTGGTGTAATAATTTATTAACGAACGATTAGATTGTGGATTTTTAGATAAACAAATAGTTTCGCAGATACGATCGAACAAATGGAACGCGAATAGGAATTTGTTTCGTTCTTGATGTTTCTACTTATGGCTGTATTTTTTAATATTACGCGCGTATCGGCAAACGTAAAGTTAAAATTATAAATTTCTGGTGAAAAATTTCCAGCGGTTTTACAATTCTACGTCGAATTACTTATCAGCATCTTTATTCATATTCTAAATTCATACTTATTCGAATAAGAGGTAAATTTCGAAAGGCTAAGGATAAAAGCAACGCGATGACATCCAGAATTTCGAAGTTTGCAACTTCCCTTTTTTTTCCATTTTTAAATAAAAATAGCTATTCCAGCGTATTTATATTCATTGGCTGTTACAATTTAAATCTGTCTTTTTTAGGTCGTTCTTTGTTACTCGCAGTGACGAGCTATTCGTTTTATGTGAAAATTGATCTTGCATAAAAACGTCTAGTGAAATGCGCATGGCTTTAGAAATTCGTCACAAGATAGTTCTCATTTTGGAATTATATTGGGAAAAGAAAAGACCTGTTCTAATTATTGTAATTAAAATTATACATCACGAAATATTAAATATAAAAACAGCAGAAAAATAATTTTATCCTTCCCTAGAAATTTAATAAGAATCTAAATATGATATTTATAGCGGGTATTAGAAGAGAAAATCTTGAAATTAATAGAAATTGAATCTCGATACTTTTCGAATACAGTCTGATTTGATATCATTTTATTTTGCTTGAATTAACAATAGAATAATCCAAATTAATATGTCAAATTATATTAAAAACAATCTTTTACGGTAAATTCGCAACTGTTACTCTCTATTAATTTCTCTTTAATTATTTTGCATTTGTCAATCGTCAATTAAAGAATCGAAAGTCAGAGAAATATTTATACGATTTTATACAACATTCGTCGAAATTCTATTTATACAAAATGTTTGAAACCAGAACGATTCTAATACCAATACAGATCTAATCTACTTTAATCTTACACCACGTTGTACAATTCCAAACTATATTTATCCAACTTCCACTTACGCTAAATATTCGCTCTATTTTCCCAAAATACAGTACATTTTACACAGCCAACCAATTTCTCACAATCGATCAAAAATTCCATTTCAATCAAAGTAGGACTAAATCCAAATCTGCTTTTTACGTTATATTACGCAATCTTATACTATATTCACCTAACTTCCATATATAAATGGTCGACTCTATTTCCAAAAAGCAACGCCTTCCTCAAAAATCGATCACAAATTCAACCACAGAATTTCATTTCTTCCGTCATCAGCCAAAATCCATCGAAACGCAACCACACATGGTCGTATTCTAGCCATTACGATAGGATCGAACGAGCCGCTCCCTTGCCAAGTTGGTTAACTTCACAAAACAAAAAGTAGAGAAGATCGATGTAATTACGCGTATAAAGTAGCTAACCAAAAAGGAAATTTCAAAAATTTCAAAGCGTGCCAGTGGACGCGTCGACTAAATCGACGAATGAAACAAGATTAAAAGAAGACAAATTTCACGGACTAAAGGATTTTCAACAATGCGACTAGCTCGGATAACATCGTCAAGGAAATGCGCACGAATACGATACAACATTGTACGATATAAAAATGGGAGGCTATGACGCGGTATATTTCTATTTATCGCGTGTGCAGAACAAATTCCATAAAATTCGGGTGGCAGTTAACGAGTTAATGAATTTGCGCTGCGAGCAGCTCGAATCGAAGCCGATGCATCGGTCCAGCGTTTCCCTCTTACGCAACTTGCGTGATCGATCCCGATGTGCCGGCTCAATAACCGAAAGTTCCCAATCGAGCGTTCCTTTCCAGCATTTACACCAGGCCGGAGAGAGCGTGCGGAAAATGAAGTGACTGTACGTGAATCGGCTCTAGTGAAAGGGAGACACGCCGTAGAAGGGTGGCTGAGACGGAGGGTGGGAGCGGTTTGGTTGGTGGACGAAGGGTGAGAAGGAGCCACGCGAGATGGTCGTGAGTATAAGGGTAGAGAGAGGGAGAAGGTGGAAGGGAGAAGGAAGAAGGGTTGGATGTTGGAAGGTGGTGGATGGAAGGGACGTATTGCAGAGCCTGGCAGGCACGACGATGCATTTAATAATTAACTCGCTGGATACACGACGATGGATGTCTGACGGGGTTTCGCCGGGGGCTGATGGCGGGCAGAGGGACGAATCGAGGGGCGAGGGGTCGGTTTGTTGCAGGAGCAAGTATGGAGGGACGGAGGGAAGCAGGAGGAGGTCGGAGGAGAGAATGGTGGTCTGGAGGAAAGTGGGTGGGGCGGAGGGTGGTGGATGAGGGAAAGGGGGTAGTGCTTGGGGTAGGTAGGAAGGTTGGCAGCCGGAATGGCTCTCGTGGATGCTGCGCGACGATCAATACACCACGTGATGCCACGCGTCACGTCTTTCTCTCTCCCCCTTTCTCCAGTTCCTCTCCTTCTCACCGTCTGTCTACCCGGTCCTCTTTTTCCCTTGCTTGTTCTTTCTTTTTCAGTCTCTATTATAGTCTGCTTCCATGCCTCTTTCTCCCTTTTTCCACCGGATGCTCTCGTTTCCACTCGCTTCTTGGCTCTATCTTGCAACCCCCTTCAGCCCTCCTCACCCCCTACTACCAGTCTTCATCCTCATCCTCCTTCTTCGCCACCCCGTTTCTTTCGTACTCTCGACTCTTCTCTTTGTCCCGTTTCTCCACCTCCTTCTCCATCGTTTTCTCTCCTCGTCTGTCTGCCCGTTTAAGCTTCGCTCTTTTTTCTTCCTAATTGTAGCGGCGCGGATTCCTTTTCTTTCCTCTACTGGCCCTCCCTGCCCCCCCTCGTTCTTTTCCTCTTTTCCTTACCCTATTTAATTCACCCCCTCCGGGTTGCCCTTTTCTTTCCTTGCTTTCGACTTATTCTTCCCAATTCTTCGTCCTCTTTGTTGCCTCTACACTCGTCCAGTGATTTTATTTTTTTCCTGTCTTTCTTCTTTTCTCCTTGTTGTAGCCCATCGCTTCTCGTCTGGCCTTTCTTGCCCGACGTGCGGCGTGTCGTCTCTTTTCATTTCAAGCAATCTCCTCCAGCTCTCGAACGTTCGCTATCTTTGATTCTTGCTTGCCGACGATTTTCTTCGCTACTTGGTTTTTCCCTTCCTCTCCCGCCTCCGCCGGTACACCGTAGCGGCCCATGGAAGTGGAAGTCGTCGAATCTCTCGACATGCAACATGCACCATTCGAAGACTATGCTCCGCAGTTTTATTCCTTGCTCGGTCGTTTTATTTCTTCCTCTTCGATATTCTTCTATGACTCTATCTTCGATTTTTTGAAAAAAAAAGAAATAAAAAGAAATAATGTACGCGCAGTTGGATCGTTCGAATTTTGAGAAAGTTTATCGTCAATTTTGAAATATCATCGCTCGACTTCGGTATTGGATACGAATATTCATTTCGATTTTAGGTATTGCGAGTAGTTGAGGTATTTCAACCTTAGATATTTTAAGCGTTTTAAGCGTTTCAGTTTCAAATCACATGCCTCTTCGATGTGCAGGCAAAAATCTATAAGACGATTGCTATTCTCCAAGGCTTCACGCGTGTTTCCTCTCCTTTCTGTCTCTTTGTTTCCATCTCTTTTGATTTTTTCCGAGCCATGATCCACGAGTCGGAGCGAAAAATTGTTCTTCCATGAAATAAATGCTATCCGCGCGTCCAACCAAACTCGTCGCTCATTCGTTTATCGAAAAACGCCGCGATTTTCATTATTTTTTTCTCCTATTTTTGCCGATATCGACCGATCCTGGCTCATTCTGTGCCCGTCTTCCACGAGCGTACGTTTTCACGCGTCGAAACAGACCGCGATTCGTATCTCGCGCCAGACAAACGACGTCGATCGCACGTCTGCGATTTCCGCCGTTGGACGGCTCGAAATTCTCGCGAGCTCGCACCTCTACCATGATTTTTTGCAATCGATAGTTCTCGAGTAGTCGAGCAATTGAATTGGCATCGACGTAAGTGGCAAAAAGGTAAAAACTGATGTTTTACGAGGGTAAAATATGCGGATGGAAAATTGCGAACGATGGAATAGATAAATTTTACCTTTTTGCTTTTATACGGAGGAAATTAGTAGGTGAAGAAGTTTCGGAAGATATAATCAATATTTTTTAAAGAAATACCATCCATACGTCGAATATGGTCTCTCTAAAACTATCTAAAAACTCTGTAGTTTTGTAAATTCTATATTTATTCTTGGCAATTTTGTTATAACGTTAATACTCGCTGATAAATTATGATGAATAACAATAACAATAACGATAATGATATCGTGAAAATTAGACGATAAATAGTATCTATTGATATATTCCAGTTGCAAAATTTATTTTAATATATTCTACTTTGTTTGATATAATATAATAATAATATATAATGTACGAGGAGAAGAAACCTTAAAATTTCTGATTTCTGAAATTTCGAAATTTTTAATTCTATGTAGCCTCCACTTTATGTCTTGTTATTATACTATAGTATATTGTGCTCATTATAAGATATAACGTTATATATAGAATACATTTATGTCATAAAACTGTAATATACTATACCGAAGTATTAATCGATCAAGATGGAAATTTGATAATGTAATTAGAAGGTAATCATTAGAAGATACTAATTTGAATAGAAGAGTAGAGGATCTTGTTTCGTGTTATTTGTAATCTTGTCGCTATTGAGAAATTACTGCTACATTCTATAAGAATCGATAGTGTCAAAGAGATGTCAGTTCAGAATTTAATAGGAAACGTAATTCTACGAACAAGGTATATAAAAATACATCATTAAAAATGCAAAATCCGTCTAAAAAATACAGAAATTATTAAAAAATCCCCAAAACATGTCCATTTACAGTTATGTCCATTCTAAGATACAAAAATATTTTTTTTCCAATATTAACTAATTCAGAAGATAACAAAAATCTATACAGAACAATCGTACATATATCACAATGAATGTAATATTGTATGTATATAATATAATATATGTAACACAATGAATATAATATATGTAATGAATGTAACGATACTAATATAATATAAAATCACAATGAATATAATATATGTAATGAATGTAACGATACTAATGCAAAACAAACGTTGAATTAGAATTATCGTATACAAACGAATGATCCAAATTTGTCATTAGACATTCTGCTCTCTCGGATTGCTAATTGCTCCGATCGATGCAACACGCTTTATCCGATATCCATTTCTACTTAGTGCATGAGGTATAAAAATGGATCGACGATTGAATCTACTTCAAAGACAGAATTACAGATGGAATTCATCGTTCGTCCGATAGATGGCTTAAAGTTATAAAAATTAACTGCGAATATTTTGATCGAACTACTTGCTGTGGTTTTCTTAAAATAAGCTGCGAGTTTCACTGCAAAATTTGGATTATTCCTTTCTTTACTGCTTTCCTTAACAGAATCACAATGTCCCACTTGCGTACACGCGTCGTACGCGATACTCAACGCAGTATAACGAAATATAGTAAAACGTAGAATCGTCTATCATTTATTTCCATAGATAAAATGTCCTCTAGATTTAAACATTAGATTCAGCTAGAACCAAACATACGATAATCATTTATTATTCACGTTATAGCACCACGCCAGAATAATTTACTTATAATTCTCAATGAGAATTGATTGTAAACTACTTGCAAATGAAAAAAAAATATGAATAAAATGTAAGAGTACTTCGTACGATAAACAGGATCATAAACGATTCGGGCGATCGAAGGTCTCGTATTTCTACGAGAGAATTCTCTTTGTACTTGTGGAGCTTGCCGGTTGTCTTGCGAAGACGATCCTCAGGAGCACGAAGAAGAGGATATCGTTAGTCGTGTCTCGAAGACCCGCAAGACTTTAATTATGATGTAACCGGATCGCCGCTGTTTCCTGGGAAAAGTAGGACGAGCAATAAAGGAATCCGAAGCCTGGAAGTTATCGAGATTCATATTTTCCGTTTGCCGGGGCTCCTCTTCTGTTCGAATGAATATTAATCAAAACAACGTTTAACGGAAGAGAATTCAAAGCGGAAGAAATACAATCGTTCGAACTGCGATAATTAAAGCGACACGCCTTTTGCATCGGGCGACTCCCATCGATCCAAATGTTTGCATAAATTTGAATGAACAAGGAAAGTACAAATTGGATGGCTCGCTATTCAATCGACGTCCTTTATGCTATTACTCGTTGTACTTTGTTATACGTTCTTTTAGAATTTCTATAATTTATTTGCGTTATTATTTAGTTAGATGATTAGTCAGTTCGTTTATTATATATCAGTTCGTGTATCTATTACCAAATCGTTTCGTAAATTTTCTTTTTTCTGCGTCCTAAAAATTTGATATGAAAATTGCTCGCTATCGATGATGATTCCTTATGACGCTAAACGTTCTGACTTTGTCATCCGTTGTTTTGGGATTTCTTTATCCACCGGTTAGATTGTTATTATTTCATGCGTCTTTTCTTGATTCGTCGATATTTCTCAAGCTTGTTCGCGTTCCAACTCGAACGAACATAGTCGCGTTTGTTCCAAACGAAGGCAACTAATATCCTTTCTTGGCGCGGCGGTCTCTCCTCTTCCAAACGCTGTTCTAACTACTCTAAAATTCTATTTGCATCTTAATTTCGTCGAACAGAGGATTTTATGCAACGAAATGAAAAAAAGAGGAGAAACTAGGGGCGAAAAAGAGGAAGACGGAGGGGGAGGGGAGGGGAAAGTTTCATGTAAAATGAAGTAGCCGACAGTTTATTCCGGCTCGTTCGTGCAGTACAAACGCTCCGAAATTGCAAATCTGCTCGATTGATCTCGGATGAATATTTAAGCCGGCTGCAACTCGCGTCGCTCACTTTCTCCCTTTTTCGCCTCGCTTTGACTCGATCCCAGTCACACATTGATATATTATATATGTATATATATATATATGTACTTTGTGTGTTTTCCCGTGTACGTGTACATCCCTTGTCTGTGTGGCAATTAAATTTTTCTACGAATGAGTCGCGCGTTCCAAAGTTGACGATACGTTTTAATCTAAGTTAAGCGTAACTTTGCTGCATTATCTCTACCTGTGTCTATAAAGTTTATTGTAATAATGTTCGGGCCAGAGATATCACGACGTTGATTCTGATGGGAATAACTCGTAAAATTAACCGACTCTTTGTAGTCGAAGCGATTCGTTTATTTCGCTTTGTTGCAGTGTTTTAATTTGATGAAATTAGAATAGATCGTACCCTTGTTGCGAAAGTGTTTCCCGAGTTGTTGTTACGAGAGAGTTCTCCACTGTTATAAATGAAAATTAATTGGAACGATATTTTTATTTGTTGCACGAGTGTTACTGTGTTTGGTGATTAAGTTAATTAATGAAATAATGTGATGCGATGCGATGTGTGTTCGTGTGTTATATTTGAAGGTAGATTTTTATATTTCGTATTTTATATTCTGTTGCCTTTTATGTCAATTGCGTAGCGCGTTTAATTTCGATACGCCGTTTGTAAATATTTTAGAATGTAATTGAAATTTACTATTTGTTGGATTTGCATATTTCATTAATTTATACACATTCTGCCAATGTTTATGGACTTTTGTTGCAAATCGACCAGTGTTCAAATAGCTATGAGCGGTAATGCAGGCAATATTATTTAGTAGTTTATTTAGCGTCATTAATAACATAACATAGGAATAGTTATGTATCGCTATTAGTTGTTAACGTATTTGCGCACATATTTAGTTACTAATTAACAAAAGTAATTGAATTCGGTTTGCCTGTAAATGCAGTGATTGGACAAATACAAGTTCGCTAGTATAATGCAACTGTTGTGTCATAGTTACGCAGATATAACAATTGAAAACTGACATCATCGAAATAGAATGCGAGTAGGAACACTGAATGTAACTAATAGTCAGCATATTATTTTAATTCCACTTTTTTAGCAAATATTTCTAAATATATTACAATAGCATACGTATCATAGTGAATTATTATAGTCATTAAACCATAGAATTATTATAGTATGCTTTAAAGGTATAAAATGATAGTGAATATGACACTATTCAAAATGTGACAGAACAATTCAACATGGAATTTTTTTCTTCGTAGACTAAATTGTTTCTATAGCATCAGGTTGATGATAAGATTGATTTTGAATAGTCTGTTTCTAATACTAAATGCATTGGTAGTCGCGCAAATATTAGTCGGTAATTATAAACAGTTTAATTAGGTTCTGTAAAGTCGGCCATCGATGATCCATGCAGCATCCGATCTATTTGCTCATTAAGTTTCGGCGTAGTGCTGTCACGAGTAAACAGAAGTGTTTAGAGACAGATACACACTTGTCGAAAGCATGATTTAATGAATCGTCAGATACAGCGATTATTGTAATGAGTAAATGACAGAAAGTATGACTCTTTTGATAATGCGTTAGAGCATTCATTTATTAATTTATCTAAAGCGTTCCTTAAGACAGTTAAGATCGTGTTTTAACTTTAGAAATGTTTTAATAAAAACTATCAAACTATAGGTCCGTATATATTTACAAATTGTATGACATACTTTCATTGAAATGTATTTATACATTTTGTATAATACATCTTTACATTGCTCTTAGAAATTTTGGATAACATTTGCTTCAAGAATCACCTAATTTATCTGTTTAATTAAAAGCTCATTTACTCTAGTCTCTCGTACCTTTGCAACGCGTCCACTCCTCGAATATTTCATTCCACAAATCCATCTTCATTCGCGAATGTTATTGATCCTGAAAAATGAAGCACGTGAAAGTTAACAAATGAAAGTCGCATACGAAAGGGAAAATTCCCAAATTCGTCATCTGAATCCATTAACATAAAACGATCGAGAAAAACGTAGAAATATTACTGTAGAGAAAGCGATTTAAAAGGTACAACACAACAAAATCATAAGTTTCATACATCACGACGAGATACGGCTATGTAATAAAATAAAACACCATCGACAATAATTAATTAATTATTTGAACTAATCCACACAACCCGACGTGCACGTAGCTTACATCAGGTTGGCGAAAATGTTGGGGAACTGTCTCTCCCCAGCTATGTTTCTCTTGATTTTTTTTATCGCAACGTTTATATCCTGCGGTTCGTGTACAGCCGTTGAAAAATCTTTAACGCGTTTATCCGATGTAATTCGTGCGCGGACATCCTCCTCGCCTCCTGAGGGGTAACTTGCCCGATAAAATTTAATTTGCGCGAAGTATCGTGGCTCGTGGCCGTGTGCTCCGTTGCTACATGGGTCCGCCAGGGTGGAAATGAAACGAGCTGCACATCCGCTACCACCAAACGTGT
The DNA here is from genome assembly GCA_014737365.1 of Bombus soroeensis. Lineage (NCBI taxonomy): Eukaryota > Metazoa > Arthropoda > Insecta > Hymenoptera > Apidae > Bombus > Bombus soroeensis. Next base: position 1,193,086 of record JACXIL010000186.1, read on the forward strand.
CCCACAATCTCCGCGCTTGTTAAAACGTTGTTTCATCGATCTTTATTACCGTTAGCGACTTTAACTGAACATCTCAGATACCCGGGTACCCGTGAGACAAAACCAAGCATACAAAAATTACCCGGCTACCTGGCCATCTCATGAGACACCTAAGTACACGAGATACTCGAGAATTTTGATATCCTCCGAGATTAGGCTACTGTATGTGTAATACAACCGTACCATGTATGTGTAATACAAAGTGTACGTCGTCTATGGTCGATCTTGGATACTCCGATGGATCTGAAAATGATGAAATTTCATCAATTTCGACGATTACTTCTTTGCAACTTCTAGCGAATTTGACTCTCGCATCGAGGTTGCCAATCATCTCGCGTGTATCGTGAGATATCTACCTGGGTACCTGGGTAATTTTTGTCTACGTGGGTATCTCGCGAGGAGAGGCTACTTCTGATCCTACTGCCACTTTCGATACTTTTACGATCGTTCATGAAGATAAGCTCGCGTATTGTCCAAAAAGTCGCATATACAAACAAGATCACATCGCCGTGGGCAGTGACAGTGGAGGTACCCTGCTCACGAGTAGCCCGGATACCCGGAAGTCCTATAAGTTAGAGGAATAATCTTTATCGCTAGAAGCTAGCTATCGAAAATTCGTTTGCTGAATTGGCAAAGTAGCCGAATAGTTGCTTCCTCACCGATTTCGATACCTTCGAAATACGTTGCCATAGTCATCATTCTGAAGACGTTTTTCTATACGTATATAGAGTGTTTGGTTTTAACTTTCGAGTTGTGTATAAAAGTATGTTTGGTATCATATACTCTACTGCCTTTCTACGTTTCGTACAACATTGTGCCAATTGTATGTCGAGATGTCCCACGTTGATGAAGCTGCCTCACTATCGGTGCCATAAAACTATGGATATGCTTGTAATTATACGTTTTAACAAATTCATCTGTGAGGTATTCTCGGTGTTTTTCTATGTTTTTATTTTAACGTCACTGGATTGAAATCACTCGTTTATGCCATTTCAGTAGCCTAACTCTAACCACTTCTTCTCATTTGGAAGTCAGTCTCCGGAATTTACTGTTACTTTTTCCACGACATGCTTTTGTGCATAACTCGAGAAGTAAAATCGACCACCCTATATACATATAGGAAAGGGTCGCTCGGAATAATAACTTTGCAAACATATTCCATGAATTGAATCGTTTCTTTTGGATGTTTCTTCTCGTTGGATCCTCTTGGTGTTGTTAGGACATAGCAGGTGAAGTGGATCGTGAAGATATTTGAACAATATTCATATTCGTGGTTGTGCGGTCGTATCTTTAACGGTACGTTGTGTTTTGTTCTGGAGTTTCGTGAATCTTGCATCTCACTTCTTCAGGGCAGACCTGAAACTGAAGGTTCTGGATCTTGATGTCACTATTTATCACTACTCGTAAAGCAATGGTATAAATAGCGGCATCAAGATCCAGAACCTTCAGTTTCAGGTCTGAAGAAATAAAGTGCAAGTTTGGCGAGACGTCAGAACAAAACAACGTACTATTACATAAAACGAAACCCGAAGAACCACAAATACGTCGTCCAATCATTGTGAGATTGACTCATCACAACTAAAATATTTCAACAATTATCATAGAGATCTTTCACGTTCGCGCGATGTGTGTTACGTAAATCACTTTGAAATTTCATTAGGCCAGGGAACGTTTACCTGTTCATTCTTCGGTCGAAGATGGAAATATCTTCTTTTGGAAGAGACGCGATGGATTTTACAAGATGTCATTGACGCCGCGTCGAAATTTCCAGAGTAGCTTCCAAAGTGTAGTTTATAACAGCATTGTTCCGCGAATTCGTGCTGGATAACGCCACGTACGATTACCTGACATACCAACCTATTGCGAGACAATCTAAAATCTACCATAATCCAGAAACTCCAGAATTATGTCCTATGACTTGAACATTGAATATTACGATTTGTTTAACGGATTTTCAAGTTGAGATTATTTGTTCGAATCAAAGCCAATTTAATTAGAATCATTCCCTCTCGGGTAATTTTTCTACTAACGTTTGATTCGTCATTAAAAAAGACACATACTGCAGTCTAAATCTTGTTCTGATTTCTCAGTTACGTACGAAGAAAATTTGTAGATTATGCCTGTAGATTAGAATCGCGATAGATTTGGTTGCGTTAACTGTTTTTGTTAATTCATCGAAGATACAAAGATTACGATCGAGTGAAACGAGATAGAGTTAGAATTTCTTCTGCAAAAAGAAATCTTAGTGTCCAATCGAGCTTAGAGAAGGGGAATAATAGAAGGAACGGATCAAAATAAAATTAGAAAAAGAGAAAATATCTAGGAAGAACAATGTGAAGAAACCAATGTTCTCTGGAGATTCCCTAAGGACTAAGAAAATGTTCTTGGGAATACAGAGACAAGGGGTTAGGGAAGTAAAAATGTCTGGAGAAATCTGGACAGTGAAAGTTTGAGAAAGAACAGAAAAGGTGTTATCAGACAACGTCGTAGGTGTCATAGGGGAATAAGGGAAAATGGACCGTGTATGGTCAGACAATCTTGTTCATGAATAAAACGTAGATTTATCTGTACGATGTAGGTTATTTCTACGTATTTCCATCGAACGAGGATCACTTTGAGTGCGTATCGATCGCATCAGGATCGAAAGAAGCTTTGTTTTTTTAATCATTTTATTTTTAAAGACAGACTTTAATGCATTTATGAGAAATCTGTTGTATTTTTCCTTGCTACGTTTTAGTTTACGTTTCGAGAACAGTTTGACAACAAATATGACGGAAAGATCGTGAAAAATTTTGTAAAAAACGATATGCGAGGAACAATAACAAGCGGAGAGCCGTATAGACATACGTTTCACAAAAATATTTTCGTTCGATATTTAACTCTGAATGCCCAATGCCACTCTATGATAAATCTCGTCGAAAATAACTACAGAGATACATTTTTCAGAGGATCGGATAAGAAACAAAGAAAACGAAATTTATTGAATCGCTGTGCTTGTTCAATCTACGTGTGTTTAATCGTTGCAGGACACGTAATAAATGGACGAATAAAACATACGATAGATTTTATTCTAACGAGATAATCTTATCACATTGGCAAATTAAATTAAAATTCGTATTTTATCTGTTACCCTCTACACATGTAACGTGCTATATATAAATATACTGTCACGAACCTCTATATACCTACATATAGTACCATCTTCCTCAAAAAATTGAAAAACAATTGTCACTTTCCATCTCCAACAAGATTCGTCTCTCAAGATCTTAACCCTACTGCTGCCGCGAAATTTTTCATATTTCCACTTTGCTCTCGCTTTAGCAAACAAAACAGGTAGCTAAAATTGAAACGAGAACTCGGACCTGTCGATAACAGTCTTTTTCTACTTTCCTCAAACTCGAGTCATCTTTTAACGGCAGAAAAATAAAAATACTTCCGTGAATCGGGTCGGAAAGGACGAAACCTCGTCGTGTAGTTTCTGCAGCCACGAATTCCTTGGAAAAGTACGATAGAATCGAACGCGACCGAAAGAAACGCGGTAAATTTAAACGCTCGATATTTGCAAATTCGACGGGACACCCTGTACGAACGCACGCACGAAATTTAGCCGACTCCTTGGCAGCCGCTGCAATTAGAAAAATCAGTGCATCGCGCAGCGCGCACGAAACAAAGCGGAAGCCTCCGCCTTGTTGAACGTACTCGCATAAACGCCGCTATACGGCCGCGTATATCGCGTCTGTGGAGTTTGTCGGTGCGTCGTTTACCAGAGAGTCGGCTGAATGCACAGCGAAGACGCAGACGAACGCATTCTATACGCTCTCGGTGAATGCATCTGCCGGCGCAGTTGCAACCTGTGTGCCGGCTCTGGTCTCCGGTGTAATTGAATAGAGTAGCAGTGGCGTCGGCGGCGGTGGTGCAGGGGCGGCGGAACAGGGAACGGGGGAACGGCGAGGGTGAAAAGTGAGAGAGATAACTCGTGACAGCGTAGACCGGAACACAGTTGCGCGTAGCGCCGCCTCATTGTTTACGGATAAACCGACGCTGCTGTGTTACGTCGCGTCGTGAATGCGTTTATTCCCTTCAGATCGCGTTTCCCGCGCGCAACGCTCCTCGCGTTCCTCGCGAAGCCGGAAGGCCGCGGAAGACCGCGCAATTCCACGCTGATTTCCTTCTTTTTTGGACACGTGTTTGTAGAAGAATCATCGTTGCGCGGTTTGCTTTTGGCAGGGCAGAGCAGACTTTTTTAGACGTCGAAGTGTGTCCTTTTTGTGGATGGAACGGAACCATCCAGCTGAATAGACGGTGTTAGTTTATTCGAGCTTCCTAGAAACTAAACCGCTCAACTACGATTTCTGTTCGGTCGGCTATGATTTCTTTTGTTCATTTGATCACATACAGTTCAATTTTCTGAAAGACTCGTAGTTTTTACTAACTTTTGTCCACGACATCTGTTCCTCTGGAGTATTTTAATATATAGGGAATGATCTTTTTAAGCAGATGAAGTTTTTTGAATGAGATAGTAGTATATTTTTTATGTACTAGCAGTTAGGTTATTCTTTGTGGTAAAAAATATTAAATTGGGAAATGAAAGGATTCGATTGGAAGACGAACACGAAGCAAACAGTAAACATCGTTGCTTCATCTCTACGAAATATGGCAACGCATACAATTCAGATGCTAAGCTATTTCTCAGCTTCTGAAAAACAGGTCCAGATGAAACATATCCTATTCTCTTTCCCGGACACTAAGCTGTACGACAGAGAATACACCATCAAAATATAAGCGGTAGGTTTTACGTGACACGAGTACAAACAGACAGACGAAAATTCTAGAGATTATTAATAATTGATTCTTAAAGAATTGAAATTGTTTTCGACTCAGTAGTTTATGAACTGTTTCTGAATGACTGTTCTTTTTCTTCTTGTTGAATATATAGACAAAACCCTTCTACTATTTTATTACATAAGAATATAAATATAGATATAAATATATATATCTACATGTTGAATTACAGATTAGAAAACAAAAAGACTATGTCTCATATCTCTGTATCATCTTGTTAATCTTCTATTCGATCGTGGATAATGCAGCTTCACTAACTCGTCTCTGGATTTTTTTCTTTGGTTTGAAAGAATTATATTTGCAAAAAAAAAAAGAAGAAAATCAAGGGTACATAGGGAAGAAATGATAAGATTCCGAGGATTTTTAATTTAAACAAATAAATGAAAAATAATACGAATCTGTATATAGAATATAACAACTGAAAGATATTATTATCGTAATTAAATACGTTTTGAAAAATGGAATATTTCAGCGTAATTTCAACGACGAATATTTCTTCAAGCTTTTAATGTATTTCTTTGTAGCGCAAATATTATAACGATACCTTTAGGCGACCAGTACTTTCTAGTGTTTAAAATGGAACATACGACGTATTTTTTTCAGAATCTGTTTTATCGCTGTTGCCATAAACTTTCTACGAATGAACAGATATTCCGTACCATTTTTTCTACTTTTGTAGCATGATGGAATGGTACAAAAAATTTTGTACTTTTAGGAAGCATTTTCAAAAACAAATGGTATTCGTTCCATATCGCCTCACTTTGCCATATCTTATTGCGTAAATACAACGAGAAATATCGCTGGCAGGAAAAATATTAAAAGCAACGGAGAATTCCCGTAAACGTTAATGTTCGTCAGTTTCTTCACAGATCCTTGGCAATATTCCTAAATTACATACGCGTTTCATATTTCTACAAACTCGTATCATCTTTACTTGCTGTTATTACAACAAATATAAAAATGGAATTTCTTCGGATCATTGAATTTGAAAAAGTATTCGATCCGTTTTAAGAAGGATGAAATATAATTATCTTCTTATCAATTACAGACGCTTACACCGGTTCGCGAAAGTGTTGCGACATTTGCCATAGAAAATTCTCGTCAGTCTGTCTGTGTCAAATGTCTATGAAAATAATCGTTAGTCTGTCTGTGTCGAGTGTCTGTGAAAATATTCGTTAGTCGGATCGATTTCATTGTGGATCGAGATCGTCTAAAGGACAATACCAAAGAAACGTCCGTCAGAGGATGACTTTATTTCTGAGACGTCGTTTCAGAGACTCAGTTTGCGGAAACGTTTAAGATTGTTGCTCGTTGTTTTTTCCCGTGACGAGGGGAAATTTGATTTTCTTCGCACGGGTCGTGTTCGTGACAAGCTGGACGTGATAAATTTACAACATTTCGCGTTTATGAACGTTCCGGCTCGTACAGAAAAGCACGCGCTTGCTTTATCTCTGCAATTGACAATGTAAAGCTCGGGTTAAATGGAGAAATCGACATTTCAGTCCGATATGTTACTCGAGAATAATTGATACCGCAAAAAAGTTCGGCGGGACATCGAAAAGCTGAGTGGGATCGTTAATATAGATATTGCCGGAAACGACTGCATTGTTCGCGCCAACATAAACCCGATATTTTTGAAACATGATTGATTACCTGGCTGCCGATTATGTAGTTGAGAAATTGCGTGGAATTAAGCAGCTGCGGTGAATGGTTATTTGATGTAATTAGTCCTTCATCTTTATTGGTGCGATATCACAGCGATATCAATATTCGTTGATAGTTTTTCATAGAAATTCTGTAGATTCGCAACGATGCGTTTTTCAAGATTCCATCGATTTTTCTTATGAGACGCGTCTGCGAATAAATTTGTCATTTTCCTTGGATTCGTTTCCCTGCAGGAAGTATTCTCCTCGGGAATTCAAAATTAATATCGATCCATTTCAATTCTTACAGATGTACAATACTGAAGATTATAAAATCAGAGTGTAATACGACTGATTTTCTTTGAAAAAATCACACCTGTTTACTTATGATAACGAGAGAAATCTGGATCATGTTCTATGTAATTAAATTATTTTAATCGTACGTTCAGGAAGATACCGAACCTCCTTTACTCTTCATTATCGTATAATTTCCCAATCCTAAAGACAATTATAACCAGATTGCGGATGTCCATGCGAAACGATATTTGTATAAACACAAATAAAACAATGGGACGTATAAAGGGATTTGTTCCGCCTATAAAATTTTATGACGCGCAGTTTACTTTGGACACGTTGCATGATTTTTCGCAATACGCGTATTCTGCACATTTTTCTACCTTTAAATCCCCGATAAATGCACCAAAATCCACAGTCCAGTTACAACGATCCAGCCAACACTGTACTCGCGTTTCTTACATTTTTTTATTATACGTATATTTCAATTTCCCATAAATCCCACAAATATGCATCAACATTTTCAATCGCGTCATTAAATCGCTACCTTATCCCACATTATCTCGACATATTATTTATATCCAATAAATTACTCTTGCGGACCAAACTCGCGTATACTTCGATTTCCCATAAATAAATCCCCATACACGCAAATGTCCATAAACGCCAAAGAATGCCCATAAACCGTGACAATCGACTCGTTAAATTTTTCTTGCGCCGTGTATCATCTCCCCGAGCAAACTCTCTATCTGTCTGTACTCAATTACTCGTGTAACAGTTACTCGTTCAACATATAAACCAGGAAACTGAGAAATTTCCAGGATGCATCGCTACAGACACACCGCACACAGTCGACACCTGATGCACACGTGGTACATGGGCCGCTGTATCCGCGGGGACGTTAATAATTCGCGTCGCGTTGCGTAGGTGCTATTTGCATTCCTCGGCCTGAAGTTGTTGGCCGGCTGAGTAATGCGCGATCTGTGTTACTGGAGATGTATCGATATCGCAGTTACCCGTCTACCACCGATCCTCGTAAGGCTATTAATTATCACGATCTACGGATGCGTTACACGCGTTTCACGTCCATCGGGGATCGAGGGACCGGTAATTCGTTTGTACGAAACGTAGCGGGACCAGGCTTCATCGTTTTCCATTCAAGTTGTCGAGTTTATTCGCTGTGGTTAACCGACTCGTGTGCGTGCACAGAGCACGAGGATAATGCCTGGAATTAATCGAGCACTGTTTCGAACGACAGCAGCGAACCTCGATTTATTCATTGATTTTCTGCGTTGGTAATTTTGTCGAAATGCTTTCTGCAGGATTTAGGTGGTTGGACGTTTGAAGAGATTTGGAATGTACAGATTGAGTTGTTCCTTTCGTAGGAATAACACGTTAGGATCGCACAAGATTACGACAGATGAACAAATAGGAAACAACTGGTGATATTATGGAGCATCGGCGATTCATTGAAGTTAATTGAAACAGCTGCAAACACGTAGAAACTGGACAAGTTGGATGTAATTCTACGTCTATAAATTTTGTTGCTACAAATTAACGAATATAAAACTACAACAGTTGGTATAAAGGTTGCGTATATTAATTATTCGTCTGAAAATATTCCAATTAATAATGACGTAGTTGGATTTGGAAAATACTTTAAGTTCAATTTGCAAGCAAGCGAGAAAATGTTGCATCGAACATGGAAATTCCACCAACTGTGTACGTCATTTATCCTTCGATATTAAATTAAACTATTGCAAACGAACAAATATAAAACAACTGGCAATATCGCACGGCATCGCCAGTTTGCTTAAATCGATCCAAACAGCCTCGAAAACATAGAAACACGACAAGCGTCTTTGATCGCGTGAGAGAGGAACGAGGGACACGGTGGCGCGATTTTCGTCGCGGGATTCGTTAGAAAATGAAAAGTAAGAACAGCAGGAAGCATTGGAGACTGCGTCAAAGGGTCGCGTAGCGTTTCTTCGTCGCAGTTTCGCAGACGATCGTGCAACGGCTATGTCGTAGACGGAATCTCGTGCTTCCAAAGGAATTCTCGAAAGGTAGCCATGGCGCAACTCGTGCGATATATCCGACACTTACTTTGTCGATGCTTCGACTGAATTCGACTCTAGGCTAGTTGAACGTTCCAATTTCCTTTTCTCAAATCCCTTTCTTTCAATTTCTCCGCGATATCCTCCACAAACTGTCATCAACATACTCGCACGGATCTAAATAGAATTTTCGATCTTTGGTTCTTGATAGTCCGATTCTCAGGTCATTTTTCATCCAAACTTTCTCATTAATCGAAAGAAAATTGCGTCCATATGTTCTTAGACATTTTGCAAATTTTAACTTCATTTTTATTCGAGACTATGTTTACTTCAGAAGCAATATTTTTCATCTTTAGGGATTATTTAGGCGTACGATTACTTGAAATGTCGCAACATCTTCTTTGGCTGATTTTATTAAGAATTTTCGGTATATTTCACGTGAGAAATTGCGATTTCCGAGGGTAGAAACAGAAGGAATTTTCTTAAGAAAAGGACTAGACGATATTTCGCGAAAGATATTCCAGGTGTGTTACGCCATTTTTTTTTTTTTTTTAAATAATTTTACAAGTGTAAATCTCGATGGAAGAAATTGTTGGTGAAACTAACCCGAAACCAGCGGAAGGATGATCTGTTTCTCGCATAAATCTCGCGGATAAATGAAAGTTGGTAACTTATTCATCGGATTGTATGTCAAAGTCGTTTATTTCCACTATTGTCAATTTTTATTATGACGGTGTGGAGAAGAAAGCGCGCAACAAAACGGTGATAGACGTGTAACAGGAAAAATCACTTTCGCGAAATGAATCGAAAAATAAACAAGTCTCCGTTTTATATGCCGCTATATGTACATCGAATCAAGCATGGGAAATCTCGGCGTGCTAGCGAAAAACAGTTTATTGAAACAGTCGCGAACGAACGGGGCGCGATGTTACGTCGTGAAATGAAAAAGCTACAACGGTAAATATTCATAACTTCGACTGTACAGCGAAGACCGGTAAAAGGTGAAAGGAAATAATTCAGGTAAATAAAGAACTTTCCGGCGACGCGTCGCAGTAAATAGAAAAACGAACGAAGGAAAGCTAAAAAGATCGTTTTTACGGCTGCTTGGCTGCTGCTCCGAAGAAACACTCGTCATCTAGAAATTATCATTATTTCCAGACTTAATTTCTATGCTAATTAAAACACAACCGCTCGTTGATTAATAGAATTTTCTTCCCAGTTATTATCTCTGTCCTTTGAACTAATCTAAAATGTCCAAGATTTTCTACTTTCGTTTCCACCAGATCCACCAACATTACGCTATTGAATTTCCGTAAAACAGCATTCTTGCATTAATGTGCCACTTACCAGGCAAATTTGACAACTCGTAAAATTCAACAAACTGTGAAAGTTTGCGCAAACGTAGCTCACGCGGTGCTAATATCGCAACTTTGAGTCATCGTTATCTAGTTTTCCATCGCGTCTTTCTCGAAATTACGAGACATGAGAATACTTCGTACATGAAAATGAACTGCGTTGATGAATTCTTCTAATCTCTACAACTGTTCTCCACGTGTTTTCTCATACGATAAATTCTAGAGAATTCAAATCGAAATACAGAGAATGAAATAGACAAACATCGAACGCGTTTTTATAAGGTGAGGCGACCAACTTCTCTGTCCGAGACAATGATTTACGCGGTCTGCGTTGGAACGAGGGCACACGCAGGTGCGCGTGTGTGTTCCGGTAGGCGTGCGCTAGAGCGGCGAGAGGGCTCATGAAACATTCATGCGGACACTGCCACCGTGACACCGCTTAAAACTGCGTGCAAAAAATGCTCTAGCTCGCGCGAGGGTGATATAGGCACGTTCAAACGATTTCGCGGTTACGTGGTTTTCCGCCTTGATTTCTCTCGCCAGCGCCACCCCGAACGCCCCTTCGTTGTTGCGTCGAATTTCGTTACGCTCCCCGTGCCGCTAGTTCCCCTTGTTTGTACTTTTCCTGTCAGCGTTAGTCCTATATCTTTCTTTCTTTTTCATTCCTATTCAGACGTGGTAGTATATTTTATTTTATTTCTTTTTTCCTTTTTTACAGCTTGCTATTCTGATATTTTTATTTTTTTTTAATTTCATTATCTTTTGGAACAGATCGCGGATGAATGTATGGAAGATGGAAGTTTTTCGAAGATAAAACGAGGATTGTAATTGTGTATGGTGATTCCTCGACTGAAACGTTAAACACGTGCAAACGTTTTGACAGATTTGTCAAACATCTGATTTAAAAAATTAATATTTCTGACGTTAAATTACGGAGTTTTAATAAATTTTCAATTTTCATATGTCGCTCCCTGATACTCAAGACACGTGTATTACGTATTGTTGAAGTAATTACTTCAAGAAAAACTCTACATCTTTACTTTTGTATATCCGTGAACTGAAGACTGCTGTTACGAAGAGAATAGAATTTAGTGAAACAAGAAAATTCGAAATAAGGATAGGTCCATATTATTGTGTCCTTGAGTATAAATTATGTTTTAGGTTTCAAGGTGTAGAAATAAAAGAACTGTAAGTAGATTTCTATTGCTGTCTCTTGTAGCCCTCAGCTAGAGCTACAAGGTTTACTTTGCGGTAATGTCCTTTGCTATAAATATATGAACCTCCTCTCTATCATGGCTTCTTCTATTCTATCGTAACACCATAAGAGTGAGGATTTGCATCAGCATACACTATACTTACACTTATATTTATTTATTTCAATATATTCTTCTATTAATATTCATCCACTCGTTCTTCTATCAGTCAGCCTCAACGCGTATGTGGTAAATTTCTTTCTAATTCCAATCTTTGGAAAAGTAATGTTTGCCGTCTTTTGATTATGCAACAATCGATTATTTAAATTAACAATGTGCGATATTCATACGCGCAAAACTCCAGATACCATTGCAAAAATTAATGGTCTTTTTATTCCACGTGTTAAAATTTATCATACGCAACCCAATTTCTCTGATATCTTTGCTGTTAATTTAAGACGGTGTTTTATGAAAAGACTGGAACGTTGAAAAAACGTTACGAAAATATCGAACAGAATTATGATCACAGACGTAATGCAGAAACGATTCGACATAAATCACCGACTTGGTGGATTAGCTTAAGAAATATCTAGCGGTGAATCGTCGAAAACGTTTCCAATTAGCCCATCGTCCTACCAAACAGAGAAGATAGAAACGAGGAAATTCACAGAGTTGGGAAAATTGAAGTGATTAAGGGGTGAAGTTCTGGAAAAGGCGTGCTGGATACCGCTATCAACGGTTTTATTCTCGTGAAACGGGGAGAGAAAGGGGAAGGTTCGAGGTGGATGATCGAGAAGAAGAGGAAATAGTCGATCTCACGAACCATACATTTCCAACGATCAATCTTCTTTAAACCAATAAAAGTGCTCACGCCGCCCTTACAAACGATCCGATGTTGAAAATGAAAGATCTCTCGCTCGTTAGAGCGTTGTTCTAGCAACTTATCGAGCAAGTTGCAAGTACCTTAGAGCATTAGAGCATTCTATGAACAGAGTTGTTTATTCCAGTCTTGAACGATGTTTGGGTATTTGAAGTTCGAACGAGTAATCGAATGAATTTCGTTGCTTGAGATTTCACGATCTCGCAATGGAGTCACTTCACAGTGGCTTTGGAATTACTTTGGCATCGAATAAGACGATGATTTTATAGTTTCAAAGAGACAGTTCTTTGGTTCGTAGAAAGGAATTGGTCGAGTATGTAATTTTAATAAGAGATACGACTAAAAATTGGCGTTTACTTTTTAATCATGTTTCCAAGTTAGAGAAACGCGAATTCAATTCAATTGATTCTAAAGAAACGCGTGGACGTGATTGTACACTTTTTGTTAAAGAAAGGAACATCTCGCAACTTTCTCCAGAATATGAAAGAGAAACAAAAGATAAAAATCAGTCTTACAAATTGTGACTCGTGAAATATCATTTAAAGTTTCGAAATAAAGCAGAAAACGAATATTGGAACGTATATATTTTACCAAAAAAGAATACTTCGAAGCTTCTCTCATAGTACAAAAATAACAAAAAGGAATCTTGTAACTTGCCATTTATAAAATTTCGTTCAAGCTCGCCGAATAAAGCAGGAAAGTATTGGAACGTTCGTTTTTTTCCAAAAAAAGAGCACACCCCAGAACTTACTTTGGAACATAAAAATAATAAAAAGAAGTCCCGCAGCTTATGACTTATAAAATGTCGTTCAAACTTCTCGAATAAAGTCGAAAACAATATTGGAACATCCATTTTTTACCAAAAACTGCACCTTAGAATTTCCCTCGGAACTTCGCTCAGAACAGAAAAACAATAAAAAAGAATCTTGCGCAGCTTACAATAAAATTCCATTTAAACTTCCCAGATAGAGCAGAGCTCAAAGATTGGAACGTCCACATTTTACCAAAAATTGCACCTCAGAATTTCCCTCGGAACTTCGCTCAGAACAGAAAGACAATAAAAAGGAATCTTGCGCAGCTTACAATAAAATTCCATTTAAACTTCCCAGATAGAGCAGAGCTCAAAGATTGGAACGTCCACATTTTACCAAAAATTGCACCTCAGAATTTTCCTCGGAACTTCGCTCAGAACAGAAAGACAATAAAAGAGAATCTTGCGTAGCTTACAATAAAATTCCATTTAAACTTCCCAGATAGAGCAGAGCTCAAAGATTGGAACGTCCATATTTTGCCAAAAATTGCACCTCAGAATTTCCCTCGGAACTTCGCTCAGAACAGAAAGACAATAAAAGAAAATCTTGCGTAGCTTACAATAAAATTCCATTTAAACTTCCCAGATGGAGCAGAGCTCAAATATTGGAACGTCAATATTTTACCAAAAATTGCACCTCAGAATTTCCCTCGGAACTTCGCTCAAAACAGAAAGACAATAAAAGAGAATCTTGCGTAGCTTACAATAAAATTCCATTTAAACTTCCCAGATAGAGCAGAGCTCAAAGATTGGAACGTCCATATTTTGCCAAAAATTGCACCTCAGAATTTCCCTCGGAACTTCGCTCAGAACAGAAAGACAATAAAAGAGAATCTTGCGTAGCTTACAATAAAATTCCATTTAAACTTCCCAGATGGAGCAGAGCTCAAAGATTGGAACGTCCATATTTTACCAAAAATTGCACCTCAGAATTTCCCTCGGAACTTCGCTCAGAACAGAAAGACAATAAAAGAAAATCTTGCGCAGCTTACAATAAAATTCCATTTAAACTTCCCAGATAGAGCAGAGCTCAAATATTGGAACGTCCACATTTTACCAAAAACTGCACCTCAGAATTTCCCTCGGAACTTCGCTCAGAACAGAAAAACAATAAAAAAGAATCTTGCACAGCTTACAATAAAATTCCATTTAAACTTCCCAGATAGAGCAGAGCTCAAAGATTGGAACGTCCATGTTTTGCCAAAAATTGCACCTCAGAATTTCCCTCGGAACTTCGCTCAGAACAGAAAGACAATAAAAGAGAATCTTGCGTAGTTTACAATAAAATTCCATTTAAACTTCCCAGATATAACAGAGCTCCAAGATTGGAACGTCCATATTTTGCCAAAACAAAAGTACACCTCAAAACTGCCCTTAATACACAAAAAAAATAAAATGATAGTCTTTTGATACGAAGAAACATATCACAAAGAGAAAATCAGTTTGATAGACTTGATCCAACATGGACCTAGCGGAATTGTCTTCGTAGCAACTAAAGTAATTCTGAATTTATCATTGAACATCTGCCTAGATCCAGTGGCGAGCATTAAATGTGCATCAGGAGTCGGAGGTTGAAGCGAATTACGGTCGCGGTCGACAGGATAGAACGATAGTCGGGGGAGAGAGTCGATGAGAAACTGATCGGTATGCCGAACACGCGACGTCTAAACCGGCGATTATCATATTTATGATGTCTTCTCGTTTGGTGGAACGGGGCGAGACCGCTGGCTTATACACGCGATTTCAACGTCGATCCCTTCGCGTTTTCCGTTGCGGGACGTTTCGCCCGTGATTGAATAATTAAGCCGTGATCGAATTAAATCGAGCCATTAACGGTCTCGTTTTTCGTTTGCGTGTTCATACGACAAAATAAAAAAAAAAAAAGAAGAAAAAGAGAGCAGGGAAGAAAAATTCATGGCGCTTCTTTCGGGACTAATTATCACGCAGATGCACAGTGCGGCGGCATCTGAAGGATCTGAGTTTGATAAAGTTTGTTCATCGAATCTTTGCTTGCATCGTATCTTGAATATTTATTTCATTGTTCAATTGCGTTTAAGCGATGTTTAAAAGCGAATTGTGTCGATGCTGGGAACAGTCTTACCATTTTCTCGTAAGTGTCAGTGCAGGAATTATATTACGTCCTGTCTCCTTTATCATTGTTTCGCATATTATGTTGACATTTTAGCAAAGAACAGAGATTTTGCGCAACTTCTCCTTGGTTTTTCCGAAGATTTCCTGGGTACAAGCGTGGTCGGAGGTACACTATGCGAGCAAGTCGCGATTACGAGTGGATTTCGCTAAAAAAATTGGGAAACATCCGACGTGGCAGTCTATAACAGAGGAAAATTATATAACAATGTAATAGAATATTTTCTTGACACAGAGTTGTTATAGCGTGTGATAGTATAACGGGAAAATTTTAAAAGTTATGATATAAGAGTTAATATCTTTCATTAAAAAAATTTGGTTATAAATGATTAAAATTTTGTTTATTGCCGGTAAACATTATCGATGACGGGGATTTTATTTTGTTTACGAGTAACCATTATCGATGACGGACATTTTATTTTGTTTACCAGTAATCAATATAAATGACGGAATGATTTTTTACTTGCCGATAACCATTATCGACGGAAACAAATTTTTCTGGTTATATTCGGCTATCGTCGATTGTTATTAACATTGTCAATAATTAGTACATATTCATTCACAGCATGAATAATCTGAATTAAAAGGTTACGTATTTTATTAGTATAAAAATATATGAAACAAAGAATAGGATAAAAAATAGATATTGTAATACAATATTAATACAAGTATTAATAAAAATATTGTATTACAATATTTTTCATCCTATTCTTTCTTATTGGCAACGAATGCCAATTATCAATAATGTTAATAACAATTGATAATAGTCGATCGTAACCGGAAAAATATTTTTGTCGTCGATATTGGTCGGCGGTAACTGAAAAAAATTTTTCGCCATCGATAATGGTTATCGGTAACGACAATAAAATTCGGACCATCGATTATGGTCACTGGTAATCGGAACTAAATTTTCGTCATCGATAAAGATTACTGGTAGCCAAAAAAAAAAAAAAGAAATGTTAATTATACATAAAGATCATTCGTGATCAAAAAAACAAAAGATTAATATTCTTTAAACGTTTCATTTTTGGAAAAATTTCTTTATGATTTATTAATAATTGGCTTCAATTTGAAAAAAAAATAATTTTCACTGCATGGTTTTTTCCAAATAATGTTTAAGATAACCGTTATTTTGGATCTCTGATCAAAATGACAGAATGGTTTGTACCGAATTTTTTAAAAATTACCTTCTAAAGAAGCGAAGAAATGTTTGAAATTATTTTTATTGGAAATTAGAATTGTACATATTTTTTCTCAAATTTTTCATATTTACGACAAAACAAAATATTTACAACGGACAAACAAAAATCTATGATGAACGAGTGATTAGATTTTGATGTACAAACGATTTTTACTAATCCATCGATTTTTTGAAGAATTATCGTTTACGTTTTTATTAATTATTTACAGACTGATGATATCATCGAATAATAACATCAAAATGCAAGGACGATTATTTCGATTTTTATCCACTGCTTGCCACTGTGCCACGCACGGATACTTCTTTTATGTTACGTTAATTTTCCGTTAATCACGGGCGCGAATTATCGCGGTGATTATCGATTTTTATGTATTCTACTTCGTTAATGAATCAGCTTCGATCAACCGTGAATTATGGCAGTTCTTCACGCTGCTGTGAAAAAGCTTTACGACGTAGTTACAAACTGAAATTTATACCGGCGTTTATAGGAAGTTATCGGAAGATTCTTGCTCCTGATATTGTTTGATAGAGTTTGTAAGTGTTTTAAAAGGTTGGAGTCACAAATTTGCTCACCGTGATTTGTCTCTTTTATTGATGAAACTATCACTATGAATCGTTGAATCGTCTCTTTTATTGGAAATTGTTAGGAACTTTTTGTTGATAATTTCGTTTGATGCAGTTTGAGAGTGTTTGAGGGAATCGAAAGTATTTCTATTTCACTTGCTTGTTATTTAATAATCTTCGCAGGTATTTAAAAAGTTACGGAGGCTTGAAATCATACGTCACTTTCCGGCGATTTATCTCTTTTATTGGCGATGAAATCATTAAATTTTGCTTGATTGCGCGTTCCTCGTATCTCACCGTCTTAGTTTGCCCTAGTTGCATAATCCCTAAAGCAAATAGACAGACTGAAGCATGGTATAATGCATTTACGATATATACACATATCCCTCAAACTACCAGAAACATTCAAAGTGATGTATATGTATATGCAACTAGAACCGAAAGGGTTGGAGGGCTAATCAAACATTTGACTAGCGTAATATTCGTGCGTTTGGATAATAGCTATTCAGATAATGTAGCTATTATGCTATGTTACTTGTTACCTCCAAACAGTTTATGGCTCACTACAAACGCTAGTGACTGGAAAATATCGTCTTGATTTTCACGATTAAGTTCATGTTTCAGCCAAACCGTTTTATATTATATTAAAACAAAAAGATAATTCTTAAAATCCGCCAAATAATTTGTCGCAGGAAGAACAATCGAGACAATTGAAGAATGATTGTAGAAAAGAATGCAAAATTGTAATGCCAAAAGTTTGACTGTTTTCGACACTGAAATGGGACATTGAATTTTCTCCAAAATTAAGGGCTGACACGTACAAGATTTTCTAGATATGGAGCCTGTCGTTTTCACGCATCCGAACTTCATTGATGCACAAGTTGAGAAAAACTTGCTTCTTGGCACTTACACTGTTTTCCATAGCCACTGTTCGATTGATCGCGTGCCAAGCCGCATCTATCTCGCATATTAATGTGTTTTGCCGGCATAAATCAGCAGATACTGTTTGAAGAACGGCGATAATATAATCCGCTGCGTGTCAGCTTTCCCCTCGGTTTTCCACCTGTCCGCGTTTTTTTATTTTTAATTCATTTCTCGGCGGTAAAAGTCCCATAAACTATTCGATCGATAACTTGAGACATGTTTCTCTTGTCAGTCCATTCTCCTGTAAAGACAACTTCGTTTAAAATTCGAGCCCATGCGATCAATTTTTTGAGCCACTATTTTTCCCTACGATTTTCCTTATTTGCCAGAAAACTTGAAACGATTCGACACCGACAGAGTTTCAGAGCTTCCCGAAAGTACAGACGTTACGTTGGCTGTTTGAAACTCGTGTAACGCAGTGTCGAAACATGACCATGCATGGCTTTGCGCGATGGTTTAGAGTTCTAGAGCTTTGCTAGTACGCGCGAGTTAAACAGAGCGAGAGATAAAGAGAGAGAGAGAGAGAGAGAGAGAGAGAAGCTCGCGAGAAAGGCGTGGTAACACGCGAAACGAAGCCGCAAAGTACACTTTGTTTCCACCCCTCTTTCCCTTCTACCCTCTTGTTGGCATAATTAATGCGTCGGTGTGCATCAAACACGCTATTAATGTATTTTCTGAAACATTAATAACTTGGCCCGGTCGCGGAAAGTAACGTAATTGAAATGCATTCACGGCCGGTGATTCCGCGCGTTACGAGGAATAATTAGAACGTAATGGAATTTCTACAGCCGCCGTAGTTCATCAAATCGCATGAAATAACGTAGTTTCGCGTTACTACCGACTTGACGGAACGTTCGTCTCGCGAATCAAGACGTACACAGACTGACGAAAGTATTCGAACACTCGCAGCAACGTTTCACTTATACATTATGCTGTTTCATGGGATAGAATCGGAAACTATTTGAGAAATTGTTTCAGGAAATATTGAAGAGCTGTTTTATCTCTGATAACTAAACGACATAATATTTATTGAAATATACGTTGAGAATACCAAAACACAAGACAAATTGACAGGTTATTTTATTTTGTGGCTGAATGGTGGAATAATTGGAAGAAAATTTGTTTTACAACATTTACCTAAAAATTTCAGGTTCATGTATTTGGTAAACTGAACATTTTTCTAATGTTTTGTTTAAATGTATATATTATTAGACTATTATTTAGCGATATCTCGGATGCGGGTTTGCACCTCGAGGAATCTTCGTCTTTACGTTGTCAAATGTATTTTTCTTTGATAAATAGCAGCGCAATGGTATTGTTGCGGTAAGATAAATAAGATACAGCTAGAAATATAACACGTAAATTTAACATTTAATAGGAAATTAATACCATTGTCAATAAAAAGTGTCTTATACATTCCATTAAAGCCTCCGATAAGTAAACGACATAGTATTTATTGAAATATACGTTGAGAATACCAAAACACAAGACAAATTGACAGGTTATTTTATTTTGTGGCTGAATGGTGGAATAATTGGAAGAAAATTTGTTTTATAACATTTACCTAAAAATTTCAGATTCATGTATTTGGTAAACTGAACATTTTTCTAATGTTTTGTTTAAATGTATATATTATTAGACTATTATTTAGCGATATCTCGGATGCGGGTTTGCACCTCGAGGAATCTTCGTCTTTACGTTGTCAAATGTATTTTTCTTTGATAAATAGCAGCGCAATGGTATTGTTGCGATAAGATAAATAAGATATAGCTAGAAATATAACACGTAAATTTAACATTTAATAGGAGATTAATTGTCAATAAAAAGTGACTTATACGTTCCATTGAAATATAAAAATAAATAAAAATAAACAAATATAAATAGGCGAGGTACAAATTAGTAAATCAACAATTGATTCCTCAATTGAAGATCGTTCGGCTGCCTCAGAAACAAGAAAAGTAACCGTGTACGCTCGATACCGAACTGAACAGGCCGCGTGTAAAGTTGACGATAACGAGTTAATTATCGCGTCTGAATTGCGTTTCCATTAATTAACATAATTGACACGCATTAACGAAGGATTCGATTGGCCACGAATGCGTGGCCGTGGTGAGAAGCAGAGAAAATTATTTAACGAGTTGAAGAGCATCAGCTACCACGACAGCAATTAATCCAAGCGAGTTTTCATCTAAACACACGGTCGGAACATTAAGTAGACTGGTAATAAAACGAGTGCTCTCGTCCTAGTTAAAACTGAAATACGCAAAATCCCTATATGAAATATAATTTCTAGGAAATTTGAATATCGTCTGACGTTCAATTTAGAAAGAATCTACGTCAGAACGTACATTGGAAATCATATTAAAAAAGATGAAATTTGTTTTAATACACGTTTGTTAAATACGAAGAAGCACAGCTGTTCAAAATGCTATCATTTGAAGTTTTTAATGGATTTCAAACTTGCAAAGTATTTACGTTATAAACCATGTTCAAAGTACAAAATTAGTATTTGAAGAGACTCGTGTAAATGTTAGGATAGTTGAATGCTAATTCGTCTTCTCTCATTTACCAACAGGTCGACCGGAAAATAAGAAAATTTAATGTTTCAAAGCAACGTGCTTACTAAAAATAATTCGCTACGCTAGTCCGATCATGGTTATTCGTCTTCATCGTTTATCCTTTCGTGTTTCGTGAAACGTCCCATAAAAGATGTAATCGAATGTACGAATTTAGTAGATGACCTAATAAATGTTGAAAACGATCAAGACGCGTGTCTTCTCCGTGGAATTGCCCGCGACTCGTTCCTCGTTCCTCGTTGTTTCGCTCTTTGCCGACGTTCCACCTTCTCTCTGACGCCTCTTTCACCGACGAGAATTAAAAATATTTAATTAAAATTAATGAAACACCTACGTCACGCGTGGGAAGGGAGTGGAGCTCGGTAATTGGAGAGGTCTGAACTACGGGGGTTACGCGCCCTTTTGTCCGCAACCCACTACCCCCTACCACCTATGGGGCACCCCTTTCGTGCACCCATTCCTCTTCTACGTGACTGTTTCGCCGTGTAACTCTTTCCTTCGTTTATTTTCTTTTTTTTCCCTCTCTCTCTTCCCCTATTCTTGCTTTTTTCTAGTCTCTTCCCTTTTTGGTAAAAACAGTAGATTTATGGGAAACGACCCATGCTTGTTTCGTTTTGTTTCTTGGTGTGTACTGTGCACGTATCTTGTATGGTAGTTGAAGTTATATAGGGGCGGCTGTGGACACCGAACGTCGGACGTAGATCCTTGCTTTTTAATGACTGAAATGGGACGCGCTGATTTTGGCAGTCATCTGCTTGAAACGAGTACGTGTCATTGTTCGCTGTCAATGTGTTGATACAGCGACTGACGAAGCGTATATATGGGGATAGCTGCGAGGCATATTTTTAATTTCAAGCTGAATTGCGAGTTTACTTTCTCTTTTTGGTAATTCGTTGTCTTTCATCAATGTTTATATCGTAATTATAAAACGTATAATTATAATTAGTAATTTCACATACTCTCGAAGCTCAGATATTTCGTCTAAGATAACGGAATAGGATTCATAATCTTAGGTGACAAATGCAAGTTCGCAATGTTGGATCGCGGCACAAACATCACGATCTCGGATGACGATATGAAATTCATAAGTTTAAGTGACCGATTAAAATTCACGATCTCAGGTAACAGAGTAAGAGTCACGATTTCAAATAGAAAATTGAAACTCACGACGTTAGTGGCAAATTGAAGTTCACAATTTCAGTAGACAAATTAAGATTCACGATCTTGATGCCATATTAAAATTCCCGATCTCAGGTAGCAAATTACAATCCATACTCGTTAGATAACAAATCAAAATTAATAACTTTGCAGATAACGAACTAAATTTCAGGATCTCAGGTGTGAAGGAAAAATTCGCCATGTTAGAGAACAAACTATTAAATGAGAAAATATAAAACCAATGATACTAATCGCTACCGCAAACTAGTAGCAACTACATACTTGCAAACTCTTCCACCTTGTGTTCTTACAACGATGGACAGAAAAATCAGTTTATAAAATAAAAAGTATAAGAGGACATCATACTTTTGCAAGATGTATTTATATTTAATAAGAAGAATGAATAAATGTAATGTACTAATTTTTAGTATAAAAATGACCAAAATTCATAGTGTGCTGTAAATTTTAAACTACCTTTTCTTATCGTATACTCTCTAACTATCCTCGTGCTTCTTGCCAAACCAATTCCTATCTCCGCCAAATCTCTTGCAAAATTTCAAATAAACAACCCGTTTCCCCATCGCTAAACCATTCCAGACATTTGTTCCCTGTTTAAACTGAAACTCTCAGATCACGAGGATTCGAGCGGCGATATAATCGTTACGTGTAGCTCGATGGCTTTTCCCCGTGTCTCTCCCTTAAAAGCAAGCGGTCGACGCTGCGAGGCGAGCACGGAGCTGTAATTAAACTTCAAACAGTGCGTGCATCAGCGATAGAAGAAAGAGAGAGATAGAGATAGAGAGAGAACGATGGTTCAAAAAGGAGAGAAAAGTAGACGAAGAGGGAACAAACATTTTTTTAATCACGCCGCGTGCATCTCCTATCAACGATCCGCCCAGGGAACTTCATTTTCTTCGGTGGGTCGCGCTAGTCGTTGCCCCGTTGTCGGCAGAAAAACCCAATTTTCCGGCAGTTTTCCACGCGTAGCCGTGCGTCCTCGTCGGATAACTAACCGGTTTACTTCCGATATCGTCGGACATAATAATTACATTTCTGCCATTCGAGGGTTGTTATACAGGGGGTGGACCGTGAACGCAGCTCGAAACTGAATAGCCAATTAAGAGCGCGTCGTCGAATTGATGGGATTATCGCTAGATTTTGCGAAAACTATAGGCATATGTACATATAGAGGACCAATCATCGATACGCCATGTATGATGATGTTTGAGGCTGTATAGGGGCGTTAGGAAATTGATAGCGCCATGTATGTAGGTTTCTAGTGCGCGTTGAGTTTGCGAGATTGATAGGAATGCTTTTTTGAAAATGACTTCGCTGAAAGCTGTAGAAATAGGTTGGTTAGATGTTGGTTAATCTACGATGATGTTTGCGTGCTGTATTGGGCTGTTAGGATATCGATAGCGTGCTGTATGTGGGTTTGTAGCATATGTTAAGTCGAGGAGAATGAGTTTTTGAAACTGGCTTTGTTGAAGATTGTAGAAATAAATTGGTGAGATATCAGTTTGCGTATGATGATGTTTGGGACTGTATTGGGTGTTAGGAAACTGATAGTCTGACGTATGCAGGTTTCTAATTCACGTTCATTTGAGGAGTTGGGTAGAAACGATTTTTTGAAAGTGGCTTTACTGAAAGTTTTTTGGGAATAGGTTTCGTTAGGTAATATTTGAGAATTGCTTTGAAAATTTAAAGCTTCTTTGCTCTATATATTAACAATAAAATATGTTCTATTTACTATGATGCACGCTGTGTGTTTTTATGTATCTGGACGTTTCGTCGATTTATGGTGATAATAATCCGACTTGATAAAAATAAGACTGACTGACTCATCTTGGGATAATGGGTATTTTGCAATTCAAGTTGATAACTAATAATCAGAAACATTCTTATGGAACCGGTAGATTATGAATTTAAATTACATTTAAAATTTAAATATCGCTATCTGTATTAACGTTCGAAGACTTTTTAACCTGACATTTAACTCAAGAGAAAACGAGACAAAGAGTTTGCCAGATAACGAAGCAGTCTTGTAAAATTATGGCAATTACAAACGTCAATTTTATTATTCCATGTTGACTTTGGAAAACCAATTTAATCGCTTCGGAATATTTTATTATCGACGATATTTGACACCGGTAGTTTCTCTATCAGTTCGCATCATCTTTATTCAATTCACAAAAGTTTCCAACGAACAAGTTAACATCATCAAAGAATAAAGTTGCTATTAGAAAAATAAAGAATTTCAGATACATCATATTGACAAGTTTGATGGCGTTAAATTGGAAAAAGAAAAATCATCAGAACAGTAGGGATAAAGTAAAGGTGGAAGCTGAGAAGAATCATGGCCAAAGAATAGCGCGTTTATCACCTTCTTTCAGGCTCAATCGCTATCGCAACTTAGATGAATAATAGTTAACCAATCCAAGCATATAGGAAGCTGGATCACGGCTATCCTTTCTGTTTCCACAAAATCAGGAGGCAGCCATTAATCATCGAGTTATTACTTCCGATGTGTGTTCTCTCGTCTCTTGATCCTCTTTCTCTCCCTCGTACTCGTTCACTTTCTCATTCACTTACACACACCATCATTCTCTCGTCTCGCTCGTCTGCTTCGCTTTCTTCCTCTATCGCACGCTCGTTTTCTTACTCGCTCGCTTTCTCACCCCCAGTTTCATCCTTGCACTCGCCTGTTCGCTCGCACACTCATTTTCTGTCTCTACTGTACACTACCCCTCAAAAGTATTCCAGTACTTGCATATTTTTGGTAGAGCATAATTTAATGCCGGATAGCTGAAGTACGAAATTTATGCTAAAAGGGAGGAAAACATACATGAAGCGATATATATACGAAGCGAGAATCAAGCTTTTAATCATACAATTTTTGTAAGAGCATATCATTTAAATTGTCAAAAAGGTTCTTACAACGAGCACAGTATCGCTTCAATTCTCCAGAATGTAACTGAAAGCTAGTCCAAAATGGTATCGTTCTAAATTTTGGAGTTTTTAGAATTTCTGTGACGGATTACGAATTGATCATTTTCATCATTTAGCTAACGCTAATGTTAATTACCATGGCCACGAATTTTATATTTATTTGTTAGAAAATTGTGTTCCTTTCTTCGATGGAAATTTATTTGTCTAAGGAAATAATTTTGTTTTTATAATATATATGCTCATATTTTTATGAAAACATTTGTTTCACTTGCTATATATCCTAATGGATATTTCACATTTTGAATAATTTGTCTTTGTATTTCATTTGCATTTTTCATGTTTTTGCATTTTCAATTTTCCCGTAAACGCATCAACATCCGCAGTTTAATTATTAAACATAATATTCACTTGCGCATTGCCATCAACCGCCTATAATAGCAAACTTACGAATATTCCCACTAATTCGTATATTTTAACAAATAAACTGTTTACGCAGATTCGAACACTTACGAACGCATTTAGAGAAACGTAACATAAGCAGCGATTTCATCCACTAAATACTATAATAATTACATAAATATGCACATTTCATTTAACGTGCATAAACGTGTACATTTAACTCAATGGTACTTCATTTAATATATTTACTTCACTTAACGTACATAAATAACTTCAAATTTAATTTAATATACATAAATAAGCACATCTTCAAACTTTCCAAAATGCATAAATATCCGCGATTTGCCAACCAAAATTCCCCGAATTTTATTTAACAGAACAGCTTCAACTTTGCGAAAATGTAGAAATATCCTCGATCTACCAACTAAAACATCCAGAACTTTACTTCGACAGGAAATTTGTTAACTAACCAAAAAATGCACAGATACCCATCGTCAGTTAATAAAATTCGACTTGCATCCATACGATACTTATGAACGTTACTATATACTCTCTCCCCGTTCGCTTTCCTCCCTTTTTCCCTCTTTCACATTTCCACCCCTCAGTCTCGCGACCCTCGCCTCGTATCTCCGTCCCACTCTGTCGATATGACGATACGAGGCATCGCGAATTCGTCCGAGGCCTGACCCTTTAAGCCAGACAGGCTTTTCTATGGCCTCCACCTGCAAAGCTGTATTGTAGTTCGCTCCCACCCCCGCCTCCCTTCCCCAGCCCGTCCCCCACCCTGGCGGCTCGTCGCCACCCTCGCAAAAGAGTTTTTTGCCTCGTGCTCTCGCACTCACACGGCCGCGCGATTATTCCTCTCAATACGCGGGTGCACGCGCGAGCTGTGTGCAGACACAGGCGAGACGCGGCAGACACGCGCGTGTACACACGGCCGCGATATCCCATATCGTTCCGCTCGGGCACAGAAACCCAACCCCCTGGCGAGGAGAGGAGTGCTTTCGAAGCTCGCGCCTCTCGGCCAGACTGTCATTTCGATCCCGAAAGAGACTCAGCGGTTCTCAGCGAGTTGAATTCGCCCCACCACCACAGATGAATTGAAATAAAAAAAGAAAAAAAAAGAAAGAAAAAAGAGATGGGAAAGAGAGAGGGAAATCGGACATAGTCTATGGGCTCCTGTGGTATAGTTGGTACGTGGAGAGTAGCTTTGCGTGGGTCGAGAATTAATTGGATGTGACGTGCAGCGATTCGCGAGAGTATCCGAACATATGCTGTCAAAAATGTTGAATTCATATCGTACACCTTGTACAGTATTTCCATGTACTGCGTTTCTACGTGTTACGATTTATCCTTTGTAATGAGCATCCTGCTGTGCTGATTCGACGCACTAAAACAAGGAGAGAAAAGTGCATGTCAAAATATGCCCGATATGTGACCTTGTTTTCGAGTTACAGCTTATTTTACGATGCCAGACGTTACTTGGATCAACGATTTCCTGGCAAGTGAATTGCTTCTGGTATTTCGCTGACCTTATTTCCTGACCAGTTCGCTCACCGGATCCCAATCCATTCGGTTATTAGTTATGGGGCGTTTAAAATTTCCCCTTTATGAAACGTCAGTCCACAGTG
This sequence comes from Bombus soroeensis, assembly GCA_014737365.1. NCBI lineage: Eukaryota > Metazoa > Arthropoda > Insecta > Hymenoptera > Apidae > Bombus > Bombus soroeensis. The sequence continues at coordinate 1,219,750 of JACXIL010000186.1, forward strand.
CGTCGAAACTCGTCGTCAGCCTGACGAACAAAGCTGCCGACAAATTCGTGTAAGCTGTTCGAACAAGTTCGACGATTTACCATGCGATGCATTCACGCTTCTAACGAAGCTCGACCTGGTCACTTGCAGCAATTTCTCCGAAAGTAGCTATGCAACCATTGCGACGCAGAGCAAGCTGTTACTCGAAAACAAAGGTCATACGGGGTTACGTTTACGTGAAATTTTCCTCTTAGTTTAGCGTGGTGAATCGGCTCCTACCGTACTTGCCATATAATTCGACTCACCCTGTATGAAACATTAAACAATTTTATTAACATCAGCGTTAGATAAATATCGCATTTTACGTACATTTTCAGATTCGTTTCAAACTTGTCCAATGTCGTCGTGATAATCGAGTTTCTTTACAGCATCAACGAAATTTGACAATGTGGAAACATAATATTATTCGTAAAGGGTTTCCATAAGTGTTCGACTACTTCGAGTCTTGGTTCGTTGGAGTAATGATCTTGTTAGATCGTTTATTACTTTGCTTTCTATCATGTCGATCAATAATTTGTTTAGAAATTATTTATTATCGCTACTATTCCGATAATCTTCGTATTTTCTTTAAGTGGTTAGTCGATTCTGGAATATCGAAAACCTTGGACACATCTTCAACTTGAATGAAACTTTTTGTTTCACCTAGCAAATAACGAATTCTGCCTGTGCCTGCTTAAGACGAGCATGACCGATTTTTAGCATCAAAATTTTCTGTCCCAATGTGATTTAAAAATTATTTCGCGCAAGACTATGACACAACTTTCATAAAATACAATTTTACAAATATCGTTTGTAGCAACTGTTGCTCTACTTCTTTTATAAAAGTCGTACAACGCGGTGTATCAAAGATTCGTTTCTCATCTAATATCGACGAATACCATTTATTTAACTACCACTTCCCATTTAATATTTACGATTCATACGAGCAATTCTGGAAAATTAGATAAACTATCGTAATCGCCGCTAGCCTAATCCTTTACCTACTTCTTAACGCCTGGATATTTATAGTCCAGCTGGAAGCGATAAATTTCCATTGCTGTCAGCGATCGTTCGATAGATTGCGCTCCACTTCGTCTTCGAAGGATCCAGGAAGTTCGTATGCTCGTTGTAAAATTACACTCGAAGCACAGCCACGTGGCCCGAGAATATTTTCCCGCAATATTTTCATTTTATCGACGATCTCGCCAAGATGTACAGACGCGTTTCGCGCGTCGTTTTCATTTCCATGAAACGCGAGGATTTTTATCACCTAGTCTGTTTTTTTTTCTTTTATCATCGTCGCCCGTACGAAAATTCCGCGGAAATTTCATCGGTCGAATTTTTCATAGCGGTTTGTCGGAGTCGTGGAAATAGGTTGGAACCTCGGAGATCGAACGTGGCTGGCTCGTTTCGAAATTACGGCAATTTCGTTTATCTCGATTCGTTTCGAACGATGCGTGTAACGGCTTTTAACATTCATATTAATTTCGCACACGACATTATTTGCACGCGAAACTTGGCCGCTGCTCTCGTTCTACGGACCGGTCATAAACTGCTGTTTGTTGACTGCGTTTACGCGACCGCTCAATGGCTCAACGTTTCGAAACTTTCGCAGAAATAAATTATTACGCGTTCCTGTATTCGATAATCTCGTTCATCCTGATATCGAAGAACCTGAAGAAACGTGTAATTTCATTTTTACCAAGGCTCCATTTGTCGTGGTTTCTCAGAAAAAGGGGAAAAAGGATGAAAAGTGTTAGAAGAAAGACACGTTTTTGTATTTCGCGGTTCACCAACGTTTGCTGACATTCTCGTTTAATCGTCGTTCGAATTGACACATAAAAATGACACGTATAATACGTTTCAACGTATATGATATGTTTCGACGATAGGAAAACACGATTGTGCGCGTGAAGATCGGAAATGAACGAAAGGATGTGACAGAGCTAACTGCAGTAATATGATGTGATTCGTTTTTAACACAAATTGTGTATGATGTAATCGATGGAAATCAGTTTGGAGGCAGCGTTTGGAAGGAAGAGATCATCGAATAGTAAACATCGTTGTTTCTACATATCGGAAAATGAATAGCGAAATGATACATTCTTCCAAGTCAAATCGAAATCTCTGTTCCGCAAACGTCCCCGTGTTGTACCGGAACAAAGCAGTAGAAACTCAGTCTTGGACGAATCGGTCCTAAAGCAACAACCATTCGGTATCTGGTTGTTCGACATCTTGTACCAGCTCGTACCAAGTAAATCGTTGCAACCTTTATTAAGCTACGGAGGTTCATGTATTTTAACGTAAACGCTCGTTTATGTTAAATTAAAGAATTATGTTTCTACTTTTATTCGCTACAAGACGTAGACGCTTGTTATGCGCAACGTGGCAAGACGAACGCACAGAACAGAAATGGAGAAAGAACAGCTATTTTACTTATTAAATTTTTAGTATTGGAACAATTTAGGTTTCTGTAAGCTTCCTTGGAGGCTTAATACAAACGTAAAAAAGAAAAAAATAATAAAAAAATATAGAAAAAGAAACCTGAATAATATTAGTTGGGTTAAGCCAAGGATCCACCGGATAGCTAAGAATACAGAAATAAGGAAACACATCAACATGTCGTCAAACATAAAATATTGTGCATTATTTCACTAATTAAGACTACGCATAATATTACTAATTATCCTTACTATTATTCTCAATACCATTAATGAATATTATTTATTCATAAAGCGGAAGAAACTGATACTTTTAAACATAGCCTTTCAACATCAGCCTAGCCTTATTCTCGGAGCACCCGTTAGAGAATCGACGAGCGTATGCAACGAGTGGGCCCGTTGTAACGCTTCAGCTAGTCCCTCTTGCTTCTCCCGCCCCTCGTTGCTGCCCCGTCGACTTTACCCCTCAAGAGAGAGGGTTGGAGGCGGCAAGAGAAGCAGCAGCACGCGGAGAGAGGCAAGGGTGCAGCCGTCGAGGGACGCGGGGCAAAGGGATCGTGCAGACACCCCCGTTTTCCCCTCGTAGGCCGCCCACGCCATGATCAATATTACGCCCCAGAGCTACGGCATCCAAACCGACCCCGAGACGGACTTCTTCCTGTTCCAAGCATCCAGACGACCAAAGGGGAAATGCAACTTTCGCGACGAAAGTTCCATCGAAATCGGAAGCCAGAAATTAGGGGAAGGGTGGGACAAGCGGAGGGTGGCTAGACGCGACGAAGCGGCGATGACCATCGCTGGGAAAAATTTCGGCCAAAAAGTTTTCTGTGGGATAGAGACAAATGGAATGGGTTTCCTTTGTTTCCCTTTCGGATGCTCTTCGCTTTTGCTTCGTTCTGAGGCGAGATTGATGGTTTGGAAAGGGGTGGGTTAATTAATAGACAGATCCTGTGCGAGTATATTAGAATCAAAAAATTAATTTCAAGCAGAAGATCTGCTTCTTGGACACGTTTTCTTTTTGCTTTGCTTCAGACTAAGATTCGCCTTTTGAGAGCAGTTAGATCTGATAGATAGGTTTAGCGAGGATATATCTGAAAAAATAAATTTCAGTTAGGAAATTTTCCGTAGGAGAAGGAGATAAATGGAGGAGCTTGTCTTGTTTCCTTTTCGGGACTGCTTTCTTCTTGCTTCGTTTTCGGATGAAACTGACTTTTTGAAGGGGGTTAAGCTCGACAGGTAGCTTTAGTGGAAATATATTTATTCGAGAGAATTGTGTTGATATACGTCGATTTTACGTTTTATTTGGTTCGTTGAAGAGCTGGCTCATCAAGAGGCACGAAAGCTGGATGAAAAGTCGTCGAATCGGAATTAACTATCAAATTTTACAGATACAGCTCCGTCCAGACGGTGTTTACTTTCCCAACAAAGTTTTCATCGAAACGGCCTTTCCTTTCTGCGAGCAAGCCGGCGCGCGAGTTTTCAATTTCCCCTCAACTATGTGGCAACTACAACCGAACTCTATTTTCCAACCGGGAAAAATGGATGAAAGGAAGGGAAGCATTCCCGGTCATCTATTTCGTTTAACTATTTTTCTTCCACCAACCGGATGGTAGATGCAATTACTTGGGCGTGCAGATTTTCCTGGTATTATTAGCTATAGGAAGATACCGAGTCCGATGAATAACCATGAAAATTATGCTGCGTGAAAATAAGGAAATGAAAATATAAAAGGACCAATATGTACATCGTGGAGATCGTTTGTAAATTAGAAAGTTAGCATAATATATTGTGTAAATTATTTACGCGATATATCGCAAAATATTAATTACATAAGATATTAATTTACGTGATATATTACAGAATATTATGAAAAAATATCGTAAAATATTATACATGAACGTAATACTTTAAATACTTTAACTATCAGAGAGTAAACTCGTGCCTTGGTGTTCTATTTTCCTAGAAAGTTATTCACTTTTTACCAGAATCTCTTCTAAAAAGAATTGTTATGAAGTGAAGATTGTGCTCGTCTGTATAAAATTAAAGACATCGAGCAATAAGGAAACATCATCGATAAATCTCAATAAATCTTACGTTCGTGCGATTGCTCGTAAACTTTCGTTCATTAATCTAAATTTAGCGATGCAAGAAAAAGGCGGACATGCACTTTCATCTTACGCTAACTTGTTATTACTATCTGATGCTTCTTAGTGATCGATATTGAGCGAAATAAAAATTCTTTGCAAAGAAATCTGATCGATGTAGTAATAATAATACACCGTTAATAAGCGGTTTATAATTTTTGCTCGAATGAATCGTATGATGAAGTCTTAATGTTATTGGAAGAAATAGAAAACGCTGCAATGAGACATCGGCGGTAAAGCAAACTTTTCGTTTCCACACAAACACATGGGAACGTTTTAAATTTTCACCTGTGAACAAGAAGGGAGTTTAGAAATTGTTGGCCCTCGGTTTAATCCGCGACTGAATGTATCGTCGAAAGTGTGTTGAATAAAAAGGATCGAACGTATGAAAGTTCAGAAAAGTGCTTCTACAACGCAATGCCGAACAATCGGTAGGTTTTGGAGAAAGTTTCCAAGGTACTTGTATTTTTCACGGTAAAATAGTGTTTCTATATGAAAGGAATGTCGTATTACCGGTGGATACGAGTACTTAGGAAATAATAATTCGCAAATAAATCAGATATAATATCGTGGAGTAGAAGAAATGAGCAATGGTCATTTATCTTCTGCATTGAAAGCGAAGTATGATGCGAAGAGATACAAGAAACTTAATTACTGCTTTTAACATTTACATATATCTGTAATTCTTCCAGACAGAGCCTACTTTCGCTCACATCGATAGATTTCTCTTGCGTTTGTAGTTGTCCATAATAACTAATCGTTGTCCATAGAAACAACGTTGTCTGTTGGAAATATCATTATAATATCAGAATTATTAATTATCTGTAATGGACAGACTGCGAATCATTATGTGTTTCTAGTAGATAAAATACGAAAAATTTACCAGCTATTTTAATTAAATATTTAGGACAGTTTTAGACCTTCGTTCGTGTCTATGAAAATATGAGTTTGCATAAGCATCAACGATCTACTAATGAATATTGGAAATATCATTATAAAATCAGAATTATTAATCATTTCTAATGAACAGNACTGCGAATCACTATGTGTTTCTAGTAGATAGAATACGAAAAATTTACCAGCTATTTTAATTAAATATTTAGGACAATTTTAGACCTTCGTTCGTGTCTATGAAAATATGAGTTTGCATAAGCATCAACGATCTACTAATGAATATTGGAAATATCATTATAAAATCAGAATTATTAATCATTTCTAATGGACAGACTGCGAATCATTATGTGTTTCTAGTAGATAGAATACGAAAAATTTACCAGCTATTTTAATTAAATATTGAGACCTTCGTTCGTGTCTATGAAAATATGAATTTGCATAAATATCAACGATCTACTGATGAATAATAATCCTAATAGCAAATTTTTATTTCTAAAAAATGAAACAAAGCTATCTATCTGTCGAAATTCGATGGACAATCGTTCGGTTAATCGAAGCGTACAGTAGCAAAGGAAACAAAAGAAAGAAACGAGCACACGATGGAAAAAGTAGGTAAAAATCGTTCGTTTGAAAATTATTCGCGTGTACATAGATTCTTATTGAGGATTACTTTGTTGTTTCAATGGAAACAGAGCTCGTGACTTGTAAAGAGCAATTTCTGTTGTTGCAGCGAATGGCAACAAGCCATTCGGATGGAAAACCGGTGTTGTTGAAAAAAGATGAGGTTTCCGTGACAAATGGGACCCCATCGATGCACGGTCGTCAGCGTGGAAATTTCTCCGTCGTTTATCATGTGGCGATGGGGCAATTGGTGCGCGCGTGACGTGACCATAGACAAACGGGCAAAAAGCTCGTCGATTGATACGGCAAAATTCGACTGTGTCAATTCTGCGGTATGCAAAGTAGAAATAGATATGGAACACCATCAACTCGAGGAATCTGCCTTTTATATATTCTATTCGCTATCATAAACATTTTTCGAAACATTAAACCTCTATGGCTGTAAGTTTCGTCAGCAACATGTTTGTTTCTTGTTGAAATTACGGCTCAAATTTAATGTGTCTCGAATGATATTTTATTTATTTATAGTATCATTGTTAGATTGAAAATAATATCTTGATTTGATGTGCTATATTATTTGACGTATTTGTATGAGGTTAAATTTCGAGAATTTAGAAGAACAACGACTGAAAGTTATATTAAATCCTATTAATATTAATAAACTTGAAGGTTCAAATTGCAAGTTCATAGATCAGTGATCCATTTCTCGTAAAATAACTAAATAAGAATCATATAGTACAAACTTAATGAACTTCATGATCCTGCTTTTTAAACGTTTCAGACGATAGCACAAAATTGTGCTCAGCGTATACTACGTGAAAGAAGAAAAGAAAATATTGGCGATAAATTATCGATGAATTTTTATAATTCTTTACCTCGTCCCGTTCAGTTCCCCATTTCAAAAATCCTCCAGTAACCACTTCCATTGTCCGAAACTTGTTCCTCCGGCAAGCCACGTTACTTATGGGAAGACCCAAAGTTCAGTTAGGATCGCGTGTCAATTGTAATCCGCCGCGAATATATTTCTCTAGAAAATGAACCATATCGCCAAAACACGCGTGAAACTTTGAAACATTGAACCAAAGTTCCCCGCCCGTCCGTATTGACTAAAAATCTAAAGCAAAACTGACGTCAGTCGCGTCTCGAGACACGAAGGATGCCGGAATACATTCGGAAAGGAAACCGTAAATAATGTCCGCGTTGACGCGAAGTCTCCCGGACCAGGAGAAAAGGGAGCAGGCCGTCTGGTGGCAAAGTGTGGCCCGGTATGCACGCTCCTCTCATAGCCAAGCGACGATAGAAGAAGAGAAAAGGAAGGGTAGCGAAAGAAGAACTCGTAGGGGGCGGCGAAGAAGAGGCTGGAGCAGAAGTAAAGCGGGGCGAAGAGGCGAGGGTAGAGTACGGAAGGGGGCACGGTCGAAGAAAAAGGGGATGGAAAGAGGGAGTCAGAGAACTAGAGGAGTGTCACAATAGCCTGTAGATTGGAGAGGCAGACGGTACAGTCCCTGACCTGGCCGTGTACAGTCCGTTTTCAGGTCTAAGCGAACAAGCATGTGTGAAATAATGCTGCTCCTGTTCCCCTTTCGTCTCTGGCTTCCATCCGGCCCGACCAAACCACGATATTACTACTTGCACAAATACGGATATGCACGATAAACCGAGCTTAATAGGGTGCTGCAATGGAATGAATCGTTTCTGGCTCTCAACCTTGTCGATCTTTGGTTCTATGGCCGAGGGAAAACGAAACGGTGGTGGTAACTATGTTGATTTTCGTCTAGGTTTCTGGGTTTTCAGATTGGATGAAGAATGTACGCGTGTATGTAGATGTAATTCCTCGGGATCCAAGGAAAAATTCATTAAGATAGGTATTTGAATCGTTGAACGTAGTAGTGTGTCATGTTCCTGGACTACACTTTTTAAATTCTTCGGGTTCGACTAAGAGATACATTGAGTTGTGAATCTGATTTTTTTTTTAATTCTTGGCGTTTAATAAGAAATACAGCGATCTGTGAATTTGAAGTATCGACAAGGTTCTCGGGATAAGGTTTTAAATTCTTGAAGTCTAAGAAGATTTACATTGAGCTATGAATTTCAACTTTTGATGAGGTTCGTAGACTATGTTTTTTAAATTCTTCAAGTCCAACAAGAAATACACCGTGCTATAAGATCGAACTTCTGATAAATTCTTGTATGTTTTCTAAATTGTTGAGATCCAACAAGAAATACATTGAGCTATGAATTTGGGCTTTTGATAAGGTTCGTAGACTACGCTTTTTTAAATTCTTGAAGTTTAATAAGAAATACGTTGAGCTATGGAATTGAACTTGGAAATTTCTTAGTTTATAATGTTATTAGGCAGAGTTTCTGAAATTCTTGGGATATAAAGACAAATACATTGAACTATGAATTTGGATCTTTAAATTTACTAAGTTACACGATTCTCAAATAATATAGAAATGCTATATTGATTTCTGAATCCTTGTCTTCGAGTTTACTTGTTTATAAGATTTTTAGTGTACGTTTTAAAATCCTTAGTTTATAACATTTCATAATCATCGACCATATACTTCAGCGCTATAATTGTTCTTGAAAATGCAAGTACGTAAATAACATTGATTTATGAAGGATTCTGTTTGTGTTTTACATGCACTCTGGAAAAAGGAAATTGCAGAAAATTGCACCAGGGAGTAAGGTCGGCCGAGTGTGTGAAGTTTGCAAGGTTAAAAAAGCTTTTAGCCACCAATTCTCTTTACGAAGTTGCTGGTTATAAAATGAAGATTATCGCAAAAAGTAAAATGAAATGTACGTTCTTAGTTTAACTCCTGTAAAGGTAACCTTTACCACCATGACGCAATAAGACAGTCGCCTAATAGAGAAACTTCCCTCGAGGAACGTAAAGCTGTCAGTTTTTAGCATCATTATTTTAATATTTGCTTCTTTTTGCCTTTTGAATGCATTGAACGAAACTACGCGATATCAGAAGATATGGATATTTCCTATATGAAATTTTCATAAATTTCTACTTAGAACGAATGTACTAACGTTCAAAGGAAAATCGCGTACAATAGAATTTTCGTATCTATTTTTATAAATTCTTCAATTATTCTGATAAATCTTTAATCTTTAGTAAACACATTGTATTTTTCAAACTCGCTACAAAATTTTATTGTATCTGCATTGTGAGTCTTGTATTCGTGATAGAAATAATTAAGAAATTGAGAAGATTAGTAGAAAAAGAAGAAGAATTTTTGTGACTTTGTTTTAAGTCTGCAATTCATATTAAATAATTATAATCTTCTATTTTGCATAGTAATTAATTACGAATTTTCCGTATTCTATTTTGCTTCTTTCTGCAATGAACTCTATCAAAATAATTACTGAACGCGACGATTCAGGAATTTCTCTTCCGACTTATTTAACCGGATCCCAGGAGAACGTCGAAGTTTCATGGTTCACGGATGAGGGGTGCTAAAAGTTCTAATAATCATAAGTTACTTACGTAATTTTAAGGGGCGCGCAATCTCGCGTGTACCTCGTTTGATCGTAACTGCATTCTGATGTTAAGATAAGTTAATTAGATGGAGTCGGTGTAGTGGCGACGTTGGTACAGTTCCGCCAAGTGAATTAAATTGTTTGTCGCCGCGGTTAATTCGTTTACACGGGCATCTGGATGCTCAGCGTGCGTCTGGAGCTATACCATTCGAAAATACCCTGATCAAAGATCGTTTATGTTAATGGCTCCGTTGCTTATTTCCTGATTTCTGAAAAAATACCACAATTCACAAAGTGTAATTTTCCTTATTATATTTTGCTTATACCAATTTTTATATTACTATTTTGTTACTTCATATTATTATCTGATTATTATTTTACACGAATATTTGAAATATTTATCACTGTTGGTTTATTATGAAGCAGAAATTTACATTCGATCTTTTACTCTAGAAAATGCGTTCTTCTAACGAATCAACTGATACGGACAGGCATAGACATCGTCCATTCGACAAGAGATAACATTTGTTCTTGGACAAAATTCATCGAGAAGAAGAATTCTGTTCGACCATTTTATTTGAACGTTTCGAATAACGAACGAAAGAACGAATAATATTATCTTGTTCATCATTTACGAATAACGCATGATGTATTTATTAATTCACTGTGATAAAAATAGGCCGATTTGAGTTTTTGGGGTGGGACAGGAAATTCAAATTTAAAAGCTGCGAGAAAATCAATTCCCATTCGATATTCAATTTCTATTTAATTATTCGTTATAATCGAATCAAACCTACTAATCTTTTATTCATGCATTACTGACAGACTGCGGATTTCTGTGTAAATTAATATTTTAGAGAATATAGTTGGAAACGTAGAACCTCGATAGAAAATAGTTCCACTTACCGAATATTATACAAAAGCACTATTTCTATTCTTTACACGGTTGGATAAAAGTTTAAGATTTGTGCACTAATGAATTTTAATAACTTTCACAGAAAAATTTCTTTTTAGAAACGATAATTGTCATCTATTATCTGCCATATATTACACTTATTCATTGCTCATATTAAACGTGAATTCATTTTGCAAACTTATGGTGTCTTTTTATAATCCTTTGTTTATAAAATTGACGTGCATTCTGTTCACTTTTGCACCTTCGAATTTCCTACAAGCGCATGAAAATCCGCAATTGTAGATTACTAGAAATTATTAGAAATTATACTAATTATTAGAAATATAATAACGTTTGTCCAACTTTGTCGCAACACATGACACTATATGAAAACCTCACGTTCTCACAACTATTTCTTCCATGATAAATTCTTCTTTTAACAAATTCCAGATCCATTTTCCTCTGTGATGTTGTATATATATCTGTAGAGGTATCCGTGCACACTTTTCGCGTGATCTTAATTAAAAATGTTCTACGAAGGTAGCCCGTGAGAACCCACGAAGACGATAGATGGAACGCGAAAGCGTTGAACGAGGTCCGATAGACAAACAAAAATCCATTAATCTGCGACGAAGTGGAATCGCGACGTTAATAACGCTGGCTCTGATCGAAGATCGAAAGTCTTCGCTGTGGAGATAATGCGGAAAGTAGAATTGAAAGTTCGTGATTCTTCATATTTCACCCGGATGGAGTTGGGAAATGACGGAATTACGTAAAACGGTGTCCTGACGGCGATAAAACGGTGGACCAGACGTAGGGGAGGGGGTGAAAAGCGTCGTGAAATTCAAAGAACAAAGCACACAATTATTGGCCGGTCAGGAAAGTTCTCGTGCAGCTTCCGGTCGAAATCGATTGCCTTTCGCGGGAGAAAGAAAGAGAGAATTCCACCGAATTATTTATTTAATCGACTGAAAATATTATATCCACGGTTGATGACCTTTTTTAGTTGCTCCCTTCTTGCTATCGATAAGTTATAATTTATTTATCCCTCCTATTTTTGCGAATATTTTCAAAGATGTTGTTTTATAATGGGATTAAGAAGAATTACAGTTTATAAATTGATGTACGTGTATAATTTACGAATTATTTTTCCAATGGATGAGGAAATTGTTTTAGATAACGAATTGTGGTAACGAAATAAATTGGTAAAATAAATTATAGCACATAGTGGATATAAGGATAATGGTACGTATATCAAGATATGTTATATTTAAGGAGAAAAATAATTATGAATTATTTGTTATGTAATAGTAGGAATGAACAGTATCAAGATAACATTAAGAATAATATTAGAATAATATTCAGAGAATTTTAGAATAATATGAAGATATAAGCTACATTTAATTTATATTCAATTTATTCATGCAATAAAATTGTGGATGAAATACGAGTCGCAAGACTAGAAGGGGAAATGGACAGTTCCGACCAGACACTCGTCCAGGTGAAACTAAATTTTATAACACCACGTCTGTCTACATATTTGTACTCAAATATAATTTCACAAATGCGAATCACGAAAATATTTAACAATTCTTTGATCTACAAAACATTTTTAAAAAATAAATTAACTAATGGCGCCATTTAGGATTTTACCATAAAATGTGAGAAATAAAGATATTCCTTCTCGTGCTTCTCCAACGCACACGGTACAATACGAGTACAGTACAATAAAATCGTAGCACGCCATATCAGTATACTCGATATTATAAGATTTCACGGTAAAAAGACCGGAAATAATCGTCACTAAATTAACATGGCAGCGATTCCCCTCAGAAATCTATCAAAACTTCATCCAATTCATTTCTGCACGCACAGTCGAGCTCTCGCTTTTAATTTCACGTTTAACCGCGCAATCAAATTTTAATCCCCGGACCCGTTCGTCGTCGCGAGCCACGAGGCCAGGCCGCGGACGTCAGTCGGAAGTCCCATAACCGCGGATTAATTTTTAAGAGGGTTTCCTTGGCCGAGTAACGTCGTTCCTCTTATTTCCAATTTGTAATGTCGAGTTTTCCACAAATTTGCCCACGATTACCCGGCCGGCCGGTCCCGGTTAGCCAATTTCGCGATATAATCTGCGAAATCCGTGCAATCTCACTCGTCTCTCTCTCGAGTTTCTCCATCCTCTTACTCAGGTTTATCACCCACCCCGTACTTGCTCTCCTACTTTCCACCCCCTCCGGATCACGCTAACTTAATGAAGTCCTTATTAACCGCGAGGTTAAAGCCGCCAGACGAGAGAGAGAGAGAGAGAGAGAGAGAGAGAGAGAGAGAAGTCCTCGAAGCCGGCGCTGAATCGATCGATACTTTTAGTTTACAAATTGCCCCCTTCCCGCCGCCCCCTTTCGACCCCCGATATTTCTCCCTCCAACGCTCGGTACCACGGAATCTGACGCCCTTTATTTGCTAACGAGAAACATTTATCCCCCTTCGGGTCCGAGTTTTTAAGGAATATTGCGCTTCCTTCCCTCGTCGATTGCCGTCAGAGATCTTTGTTTGATCAAACGCTGCCGGATATTTCTTCGCGAAACGTTCACGGAACTTATGAGAATTTCGCCAGAGCATTCTCGACCATTTTTAAGCACGCCCCACCTCTCCCCATCCTGGAACGTTAACGAAGTTGATCGTCGAGGCTTGGAGATTTTGAGATCTAAATTAGGTCGATGATGGATGTTGATATTTGCGGAAATTGTAATTTTCGGATGTTTCAGTGAGTATTATGAATAGGTTGAGGCTGCGTTTACATTGGTCCAGTAGCATTTTCAACCCAATGATTCGATCCAGCATTGGGTTGCAACTGGAATAACGCAAACAATTCTCACGGACTGACTATCTAGTGCTGACTGACGCGTACCATTCTTTTATCCTTTTCCTTTTTTTTTTTTGCGTAAAATCACTGCAACCACAGTTTACCAATTTCAACAAAAGCGATGAAGGTATCCAGTCAAACCACTGGAATATAATCGCTTGATCCTGCGATTAAACAGGTGTAAACCCAGCTTGAGGTACTCACGCACTTACGGAAGATTCTAACCCTTGGCCATCGGATGTCGTCACTGATGTCGGCGCTGAAAATTCTTCTTTTTTTTTAAGTAAGTAAATGTTTTAACTGAAACTTGCTTCGATTCGTTATCCTTCGTATCCGCTGCTTTACGTCACTCACAATTCAACAACTTCCTCTTGTATCAACTCATTCTGACAATTAACCACGCTGAGAACAAACGCCTTTCAACCCCCTTCAACTCCTACGCACAAACGGACCTAAAGGGTCCGAGGCAGGAAATCCACAAGCGTTTCGGTAGCGATTTTCGGTGGTAGCTCTCGACTGGTGTCTCATTCGCTATAATTGCGTTGTAGGATCGATCAGGCAGGTGTGTGGCAGACGTACGGAGGACGAGCGTAATTTCCCGATTTAGCGTTTTCCTATTATCGTGTTGCGCCCCCCGGCACAGCCAAACTCTGATCCGCGTCCCGTTAGTCTGATTGCCGGCAGCTCGAGCCGCTTTGTACGTCGATAACACGACGTATAACATCCCGTGGGCACCACCATATAAGGCAACATGATCGTCGATCGTGTACACCAGCGTTCGTAAGTCACGGGCCACTTGGTACGCTTACAATAAGCATAAATGGATGTTGTATGTAATACGCTAGATTATGGACTTTTATGCATTCATGGGAAATTTGGAAGCGCAACATTGTGCAGAATGGATGTAATGGAAAAAACGGTATAAGGAATATTCAAGGTATAGCGTTTTCTATAACGCTTAGTAGATGAGATAATTTTCTATCGAGGCCTTACCTTTATTTATTATGTTTGAAGAGAATACGAATTCGCATAAAAATCCCTAATCTAGTAATTGCAAAGTAAAGTTGATACTCGTTAATCGCGATAATATCGCCCGTACTACACAAAATATATAAAATATGGGAGATGAAGCATTCGTTGTAATTCTTGTAGGCGGTGGAACAGTCTTTTATCTGGGTCCCATTTTTTAGTAATTTCCATAGTAATGGGACACGTTCCGCGTTAAATAGGAACCATATAATACACAGAAATGCTAAAAATATTCAATGTATAGCATTCGTTTTAATATTTAGTGGATGACGCAATTTGTCACTTGGCTTCCACGTTTTTAATCATATTCGTACGAGTATGAATTTGTATAAATATCGACAATCCATTTACAAGGAAACCTAAATCGTATTTCATTATGGGCCTACGATAATCTTCTCATAAAATTCAATCTGCAGAATTTTAAGAATATGTAATTGTGCTGATTTGTTAAAATTTGTTACGTTTAAATATCCAGTTGAAATCGACTGCTACAGGAATGCTGTGTTATATAGGACACTCTATGTATGTAATTAGCTATATATTACCTATATATTGCAGTCATCATAGAAATAGCGGCACGTGTCGTCTGTCTCTTTGGTATCGACGATGACACACGTTAGTCGTAATAAGAAGCAAAGGGTAAAGGGGTTGGATCGAAAGTAATGGGCCAAGTCACTAGCAACCCTTTTAAGTCACGTGAGTAGAACGGTGCGTGGAGGGCGTTTCCCGAAGGCAAACGACAGGTCGATTTGGGGTTACGAGCTGTGATTGAGATCGGTACCTAGATAGGAATAGGAGCCAGGGTTTATAGGACTTTAGACGCGTAAGAGGGCTGTTAAACCTGATGTTGATGGAGTGTTTGCTACCCTTATACAGATGTTTCCTATGTTTTATGGGACGTTTGGTAATTTATTTGTTAAATTACCTTCTCTCTAAAAGATGTACCTTAAATCGTTTGCATCCTACTCTCGTCTTAATCTTCGTCAATTCTCGTAGAAATTTTGCTAACTATAGAGAAAACAACTCATCGATTTCATCGATCTCGTAAACAACATTGTGATCAGCTTACAGTAGAATCTTCGTCGACAACACGGTGTATAATGTTAATATTACGGCTTAAACTTTTCCAACTGATAGTATTAATAACAATGTTCTATAAAGTCCTACATAAATTGTAATTATATATATTTCTTTATTTATTATCAAACTGAAAACTAATATAAATTCAAGCGAAATTTAACAAACCAGTTTTATGTATATCTGAGAAACTAAAATGAACGAGCATTTATGTAGAAGTGAAATTACTCGGAATATTCATCTTGGCAACATATGTAGGTACATCAGGGCCAGTCAAAACGGTCCGATTTGCGCTTTTGTAAACCAAAATTTCCCCTGAAAAGTAGCTGTCGTCGCATCGGACCACGGTTTCTCCTGTTCACGGTGGTGTTCTCGAATACATCGCAGTGGCATGGTCGACAATGGCTGGTTGCTGTCTGGCACGACCTGTTGGCGGAGCATCAAGCGCGAGGCACTCCAGCGTCCTTAATTGCCGTAGACTCGTTGCTAATTAGTTTACATTACACTCTCCGTATCCTCTAGGTCCTGGCCCGCTCGCTCTCTGTCCTTGTGCCTCCTCCGATATTGCGAGAGGCTCTTTAATGTCCGCGTTGATACACGCGCACGTGTGAACCTATGTACGTGTCACGTGTTCGTTCTCTACTCTTAGCGAGCCTTTCGACGTCCTTTAGTCTTCTCGATTTTTAACTTTCGCGATGATTAGCTAACGTATTTTATGATTCTCAAATCGTGCTTTTATCACCAGTATGCGTTTCGCTCCGACGTTTTGTCAACGTCTCGGTTCGCTTCTTCAGGGTAAACGCTATTTCGGATGTCAAACATTTCGTTTCTCTTTTTCTTTTCTCGTCTTCTTCATTTTTACTCTCTTTGTTTTCGTGATATAGCCAGGATTTTTGACCACGAGCACGCTTCTCTTCTTATTCGACGCTACTGTAATTTGTAGCCGTTTAGGGTTCGGCAATGAAGCGAATGTGGTCGAGGTCTGGGTGAGTGGATTTCGTGGTTAGTTGGAACGTTTATGGGATGTGGTTTCCTCTTCTTTTGGATTTCATTGGGATTCTCGTGTTAGGGTGTTAATGAGGTGCTTCGCTTGTATCTTGTATTGTAGTATTCTTTATTTGTTTAGGGATTTGCTGGTTTAAATTCTCGTGTAGATTGCGAAGGAAAAGGAATGAGAGTAGGGCGAGGAAATTCGTTTTAATGAAATATCAAAGAATTTTCCAGGATATCTGTATCTAAATTGGTCACGATAATTCAATTTCGTTATACGGCGACTGCACGGTGAACGTAATGCTATATTACTTATTTCTTCGAAGATAAAGGTGAGCTACGAATGATGAGATCAGAGATCGAAGGTAAAAATAGCGTTAAAGGATATCGTTGAAATCAAATTATGAAAAACGCGGAACGATTCAACAGGGATTGCACGGATTACCGTAAGAAGATATTGTTTCTACGAACGAATCTCGAAATTTAATAGCCTTCATTGTATTGTATTGTTGGCAATTTACAAGGAGTCGAGTTGCTTCTAAGGATGAAACTCAAGAAAATGAAATAATTGATATTCTTATTAATTTTTAGTATTCTTTAATTCAGCAGTGAAATACGATAGAAAAATTCTTACATTTCGATAACTTATGAATATTGGAAAGTACTATACATTTTAATGATAGAAGTTTCATCCTCCGAAACGAAGTGTAATGTTACACACATATGACTTTAACCTAGGAAAAATGTTTAAATTGAATTTCGTTTTTCGCATAAACGTGATTACAGATTTTAATGGACGACGAGCAAGTTTTAAAGTTCAAAGGTGACTGGAGTTGACACACATTTCTGAATCAAGGATTTTAGAATTCAATCAAAATGTCATGCACCGTTTACTTGATATTTTCTTCAAGTGGAATGATGTTGTAAATAAAATTGATATTTTCATATCGTATCAATATATTCATATTTCTTCATGGATTTTTAGATTATGCTGTATCAGTGTTAAGTATCAGTGTTAAATAGTATTTACTGTTATTAGCAACCTGATACTTTTCAGTTACCTTTTTATACTTCTACCATGTTTTCAAGAATATTTGAAACTTCTTTATATTTATATAAATGGTATTTATATATTTCTCTTATTATATCCGAATTACGTTAAAGTTAGATTACAATTAGTAAGTTAGTTAAATTACAATTGTATCATAAAATTCTCATCATAGGTTAACAATATCTAACTAAATAATATCTAAAATAGTAGCAATAAAGGAATAGACGTCAGAAAATAATAAAAAGGAAATACAAGATGTGGTAACAATAATGTTTACACCTTAGTATATGAAAGCTTAATATAAAATGTTAATGTAAAAGTTGATATAATAATCTCATTATACAAAATTACACATATTAATGAGATTAAAGAAATGGTTTAAAGCTCTTAACATTAAACGTAGAATTCGATGCAAAAAACTAGTCGATATCGTCAAAATAATTAGCAAAATATCAACTTACTCGTATTTATGATATCAATTTTTCATACAAGCTTGTAGCCGAAAAAGAGAACTATAACTAAAAAATAGATGTGTTAAAACATAATATACCAATAATAATACGAGGATTATCTATCAGTCTAAATGATAATTTTAAACAAAACACATATATAATATAAACTCCTTCCAGTTTTCGTAATTTACCAGCGATTTAATATTATCACGACCATTTACGTTGGTATTATTCTGTTGTGAAAATCGGCTTGTCACGTACACGCGATTTTCGATAATGAACGTATTTTAACAAGCCATTCGTGGGCGGCGTTTCCCATTTTCAAAGCATATCAGCGAACACAAAGTAGCCGCTTTTCCGATATGTCTACTCGTGTTCTCCTTATTTTACGGTCGAGGTGAAAAAATAGAGAAGTTAACGGTTAAAAGTCGTGGACCAGAACAGCGTGGAAGTTTTAGCAGGTTCAGGGAACGATAGGTACTAGGAATCGGGCATCGATATTCAGGCCCGTGGAAAGCCGATCTAGCGAAAAGTTACGTGCCTTTTTCGTCGCCCGACTCTCTCACCTGTTGCCAGGGAACCACGCTTTCGCGTTTGCCTTGTTTTCCTGACGATCTCACGCTCTTGCTTCCTCCTTTTCTTTCTTATCCCTTCGTTCGGTCGCTCTCCAGGGTATGTCTCGATTTACACCGCCTCTGTTCGATGCAAGCGTATTTGCAATGGGACCCTATTTCAGCCATTGAAAAAATTTCCTTCAAATTTGTTTCAGAGGATTTTACCTTTAACAAGCGTAGGTAGATGAATGAACGAATTTTTATCAATTTTTTTTTTGTGCTAGTTCAGTGTATTCCACTTTGTTTCTGCTGAGTGTGATATGGTTTGATTTCTTTTGTTTATTTGCGTATTGTAGTATATCAAATCTATGGGAAATTAATGAAAGATTTATGATAGGACTGTGCTTTTAGCGACTGACAATGAATGGATATTTTTATTACCTAGCAGTTTTATTTGGTTTATCGTGCTCCATTTTGTTTATATCGAGTATGATATACTCTGATTTATTTCCTGTATTTGTGTATTATAGAGTATTAAAATCTGTAGAAAATTAATGCCAGATTTATGTTAGGATCATGCTTTTAACGATTGTAAATGGACGCATATTTTTAATGCTTTTGTTTGGTTTATGAAAAAATGTTCCATCGATAATAATTCATTTCTTTCTATCGTTTAATAGATTGGTAAATTATACTTCTGATATCGGTACAGTCAAAAATGGACAGGGTGGGTGCATCTAATATCTTTCGTTCTTTCATGTTGTTTTTATGAAAGTAGACGTTGGTGTGCGTGCTTGAAAAGCAGAAAATCAGGATAAATATGAGATTTCATATCGTGTTTCCATTTCAAAAGTTTTTGCATTTGCGCTATCGGCCAACAAATATTCCCGTTTTCTTTACCCCGCCGGCTTCCCGCCGGAATAATCCGTCAAGGCTACCTTATGTTTGGCAAAAATGCAAAGTAAAGAATCTCTAGAGTACTAGAATGTTTCGCTCATAACTCTGAGAACTTCCTACCTACAGGCTGTTTGTGCATTTTGCATGCCATCAGCAAGGTATCCTACGTCATTGAAAAAGATATGTTCTTTCAGTTAACAAGAGTACTTGCAATTTTTAAAACCGTCTTATCGATAAAAATGATCTGGATTCTGAATTTATTACAACAGTGATTTTGTGAATCATTGTAGGTATTAATTTTTTAAGAAAAAAAAACTTCTAAAAGGAGACAGATAAAATAGGTCAAGACTTAAAGAAATGTCAGATTCATGAAATTTCACGTTGAGAGGATTGGGAACTTTTATGACGTTTCACAGTGTCAGAAATAGAAGCTACAGGTAAAGCTATCAAATAATCCTTCCGAATTTTACGTAGAAGTATGTACCAAATATTTATAGAGTTTTATTTCAAGGAAACCTGGAACGTTTGTAAACTGTCATTCCAAAGAAATCTGAAATTTTCACGTAATACCTCTACAAAACTTCCCCAGCTCTTAGTCTCCAGTAACCTAAAGCAGCCACAAAATATCATTCTAAAAAGATCTGAAATTTCCACGAGATGTTACTTTATAGAGACAACGGACGAGCTTGGTATTCCGAAAAATATTATCTCAATCTTGTTTCCCTTTGTAGCGAAGTTTTATCGTGTAGCAGAGAGTCGAACTGTATGCACATCGAAAGGAAGATCACGGTGTTCCTGCGAAGCGTGCGACCTCACCTGTTGCGACCGACCTCCTCTGTTGATCTTAATCGAGATTCCGCTGGCCAAAGTTCACAGGCGTCATAATCTTTCCTTCCTGTCTCTGGTCTCTCGTACTTTGACAATTCAGCATTAACGTTGCAACATAGATATATTGGTCAGCTCTTTCGAGCTAATTTCGACCAACCTATGTTGCTTTTGCATTTATGCACGTTGCATTCAGTCCTGTTTGTTCTATCTTATCCTTATATCGTTCTGTTTGATTGAAAGCCACAACCGTGGAAAATGGAAATGTATTTTTATGAAAGAATTGCTGCGACACATATTTTATCAATTTTAGAAATTTAATGGAAGTGTTTTTAGTACGATTACTGTTAGCTAGTTGGTTTAATTTGTAGCACAAATTAACGTAACATTAAAATGGAATTTATCATGGAATATGTTTTAGTGTGATGTGACATCGTATTTCTTTGGTGCATAGTAGAATAAAAAGTGCCTCTGCTTTTTAGTACTTATGTATGCGCAGTGAAATATTTTATCAGCGCGCCTTGAAACGTTAAGATAACTCGAAGCAAAGTGGTTTATAACATATCTCATTCTGTTCGTTTTGTCATAGACTAATACACGTTCAAGAGAAGGACAAGAAAAAGCATGTAATTAATTTCTGTGTGCCTATAGTCTTCTGTTGTATTAAAACCCTATGCCTTAAAGAAGTCATATAATTTATATAAATAAAATATACTGTAATATGAATACGTAATAATAATTGATATCGTGGCAGACAAGAGAAAGTTTGGAATTTATACTTATATATAATAACTATACTACACTAACAGTAATTTTGTTGTATTAAACATTTTTTACTGTGTCGATAACAGTCATCTATATTATATCTATATATAATTTAATTGTATTTTCTAATGATAACTATTATTTCCGCAACTGTAGAGTTTTCCGTATTACCTATCCTGTAAACATTCTTCCATTGTATAATAGAATAATTTATATCATACAGAAGTATATTATTTAAAGTTTGGCGCGCGATAGACCATCCCTCTAGTTTCGGAAATTCGAGTTTCCCTCTCGTCCTTTATCCCGGTTCCGGGATTGGCTATATCGGTCGGCGCACATGATGAAGCCGGATGCGCGAGCAGGATGCGCATGAAGCGCGCGTGTATACGCGCCCGCGAACAGTGTCGCGTCAGCCCCCGGCCCTGTTACACCACGTACCATCATCCAGGTCCAGAACCTATACCTGTTCTTTCTCTCTCTCTCTCTCTCTCTCTTCTCTTTTACCACCGACCGACCGACCGACCTAACCCAATCGACCCATCCACCGACACCACAACCTGGCGAACTTATTCGATTGCCACGTTGTCGAGTCAAAAGTCGATCAATCAGTGTTTCACCGTCGTCGTTGTCGTCGTCGTGGTCGTCGTAGTGGTGGTCTTCTACACGTTCATCGACACGCTGGATTAACCTTCATTGGCAAGTCTAATATCAGTTTTACTTTTCTTAACTTTATTTATTTGTCAGTTTCTTTCGTGCGATGTCTTTTATTTATCGGTACGCCGCCGGTATCGATCGAATCGCGGTGACGCGTTTTACGCGAATAAAGTCGAAAGATCTCAGCTGCCATTGATTTCGAACCGTAGTCACGTGACTAGGATCGAACGAATTCTTCACGCAACGTATCGACGATATTTTGTTTTGTACATAAATTATTTGATAGCGTAGTTTCGGAGACCGACGACGCAGTTATTCTAAAATTGCGACTTGCCACGGTAACAGAGGTTAGATTTTTTTTCGAGGTTGACTCGATGGTATAAACAAGTGTTCACGTGTTATGTTTTTGTCGAGATAGGCGATGTGTTGTTAGGAGGCTACGTAATATACACGTGTGCTATACTGCTTTGTGTAGAGGATATCGAGACGAGCAACGTAAATACGAAAGTTATTCCGAAATATTTAATCGTGATTTTGCTCATACCTGACATTTGTAAGAATTATTTAACGGGTAACGATATCCAATTTTATTTTCATAGTAGCGTATTTAATACAAAAATACTTGTTTTTTATTCTACTGTTTTTATTCTTTTTGATACCATAACCAGCTATAATTTATATTTGTTTATACCATCGGAATTAATGTTCTTTGTTCAATTATTTATTACAGGTATCGCTATTAGATTTATTATTATTCGTAATTTACAGCACTAAATCTCTTGTCTAATTTACTTACACACGCAGTTTTAATTTTTATTTTACAATTAATCGGAGATTTTTATCGTAGATTTACTAGACATATACAGGTTGTTTACAATTTTTAGAAGCAACCATATGTGACGAATTAATATAACGAATTATAGAAACTTAATTCAGAAACTTCAATTCATAAAACACTAGGCATGTAATAGAAGCTATACAACGTTGTTCTCAAGTTTATGTTAACGTACCTTAATATTTTAACATCAGAACTTAATTTTACTAATCATAAAGTAAACATAATTTTTCATACTCCATAACGTAGAATCTATTGCTACGTACTATGACTTTGCAACAAATTGTTTACATTAAGTCCTTATATGAATTATTTTGCTTATTTTCACTTGTAAATTATGTTTCTATAATTTATTCCGAGAAATTAGAAATACCCTGAATGCTATAATTACTTATAATGACTAAATACATAAATAGCATAAAAATATTAGTTTCTACAATTAATTTAAATCCATACAAATACCTAGTACAAACGTTAGTTGCCAAAATCGAATTAAAAAAAAATTAACCAATGAATGGAAAGTCGCGAAAAGAGCGGGAAAATTTGGTTTAGTATCTAACGTGGATAAAAAGGAGTCTCTAAATTGATAGTTGTTAAGGAGAAATAAAAGAGGACTTTATCCGATTTTTTTCGTATCAGCGCGAAACGTTTAATCGAGTTGACCCGTTGTTTTCCTCGCGGCGGGATTTTTCTTTTTCGACGACACTCGTAATTACAAAAGTTGCCGGGCGTTAAGCTTCTTTTTGCCCGTGGCTGTGCCGACATTTACGCAACTTTCTTCCTTTCACTAGGAAATGAAATATATCGCGGCCGCGGCGCTCTTTAAAAACCCCGTGGACCGTAATTTACAACGAAGGAAATGCGCTCAAACTTTTTCCCAGCTCCATTTTTCTCCATTTTTGTTACCTACGGTTGGATTATAACGATCTGGCCCCCCTCTTTTTTAACTTTTTAATCGCACACATGTGATCGTATGTATAACAAATACATACAGAACAGAACCTCTTTGCTTATCCTTGCAATCGATGTGATCCATTTACCATCGTAGTGAATGCTAAGTTAGGTTGGTTTAGGTTAGATTGGATTAACAATTAGTCTAATTATGAGTAGATTTTTTCAACGATATCAGCTAATACTGTATGAAGTTTATGAATATTTAGAGAGATTAGATTAGATGAATAATTATTAGAATTACTAGTAAATAAGGTTCTCCTTTCGATGATTAAGTAATACTTTATGGAGTTCATTAATATTGATATTTTGTAGTGCACCTTTAAAACTAATACAGTGTAATTAATTCCTTCAATTATTTTTGGGTAGTTTCAAACTTGAAGGAGGTCCATTTCCTAAAAGTATAGAATTTTTTCTGGATAATTGTCCATGTTGTAATTGCCCAAACTTATCATGGAAAGTCTGTTAGTCATCTCGATTATACGCAAATTATGTTTTCGATACGGAAATAGTCGTAGGATGGAAAGACGTTGAATATTCAAGCTTAGCTAAGTATTTATAAACCGCGTAAGCTCTAGCACGATGTTGGACTTACGCACGTATAATAAATGTCCAACACGGGCCAGTTGCATAAACAATATCATTCGTTTTAATAAAATGAGACATTCAAATGTTGATAGGAAGGAGTATCGTTGATATTAGAAAATATTCTTATCGAATTTGAATTTGCAATAGACACAGTGGAAGAGCTTGATTAATCCTTTAAGTAGGTTTCAGAAATAGCGATTCAACCCCTTCGTATTAACCCTTGACATTAACTGCTCTGTTTAACTTTGTTAAGTAAACTATGCATAAAACTATATATTATATATACTTGCGGTATATATTTAGGAAAAAGACTATAGATTTATGCATAAAGTAGTTGAAGGTGACCCTGCAAATTTATTAAAAAAATTATATAGAAAAAATTTAACTTCGTTATCTTGGATATTTTTCAAAATCTATGAAATTATCCAATTTATTTTGAAAATTATATAAGAAAAATTTAATCTTCTCGTTATGAATATTCTTAAAAATTTCTGATATCGTTCAATTTATTAAGAAAATTAGACGTATATGTAAAAAAAAATTTAATGTCACCGTCTTGAATGTTCTTAAAAATTTGTCATGCCATTTACGAGAGAAATTAAGAAAAATATTTATTAACAATGTATATATTAACAGCAGGGTAGTCACGTTATGTGGTTTACTGTTTCTGTATGAATAAATAAATAAGTTTTGTATTTGTGCTTTGTTACACAGCGAATCAGAGATAATGAGATACAACTGAACTTCGAACTAGCACATAATAATAATGAGAGCAATTTTTATTAATGCGGGAATGCTCACATCAAGCGCCTCGTTAATTAATATTTAACAGCAATCGTTGTACGATGCCGGATAAATCTTTGTTGGCGTTCAATCAACCCGAGAATTAATTAGAAGTATTATTCAGAAGCTAATTTTCAAAATTCGGTTAATAAATATTGATACCACTGGCTGCTATTTTATGCTTGTTACATTGTCAAATATTTGGCTTCGTTATTTTATCTCGCGCATTATTTCTTGTACTATATAGAACGCATAAATGCGTGGAAAATTTTAATTATTGAAGTGTTTTCCCGTTAGTGTTTTTTAGTTAATTGTATCCTCGCAATTTTTTTTTTATTTCTGTAATTATCTTACTATCGTATTTTATTCCAGCGATTTTTAATTCGCGCAACTTCGTCACCTCAATTTTCTCATCTTCCGTTTTCGCATTTAATTTCTGTATTTTTTCTTTTCTCTCGTAATTGCATTGTGCCGATTTATTTATTTTCCTGACTTATTATTTACGTAATTTTAGCGTAATAATCTTTCTATTTCTATAACTTTGTATTTTCACGACTTTATTCTTCCTATTTCAACTATTCGTAACTTTCGTTCTAATCTTCTGTCTTTGCAACTATATGATTGAAATAATTTATTTTTCCAATTGTATGTCACAAATTACATAATAAACAGGGAATATCAAATTTCGTGTTACCTTTTCTCCTACGAAGAAAGCTCGTGTTTCGAGAATCTACTATTAATATCACAATGTAGTAGACCCAACAAATGTGTCTATATCTACTTACAAATGACGATACCTGCTGCAATATTTCTACTATTCCGTAATTTCTTGCTAATAATATTATTGTATCTACGTAACGTTGTGTAAAAAGGATTAAGATATCACATAGCGGAATAAATTTCAAAAATGGTAAAACGATTAATGGAGAATTTAAATTTAAATATTACTCGAGTAAATTAAATTTCATTCTTGTTTGCTTATTACTCATTGCCTAGTTTTACGTAAGTTGCTGTAATATACGATCATGATGGTAAGGGTGCGTAAAGTTCGACGAGGAGGATATCGCGTTTACTTCAAAGTTTCACCGGCATTTAGTTACATTAGGGTTTAATAACAAAGTTTCAAGTTCTATCTGCAAGAATCTCGCCAAAATTTGCCTAGCTAATTTTTTAATAAATAAACTCGCGTTGAATATTCAAAATGAGTTTAGCTACCGTGCAACAACTTTCAGATGATCGAGGACTAACGCGTAATTCACACTTTTCCTTCTACTTTCTCAACGAGTCTCTTAACTTACTGTTTTAAAAGGTTTATTCTTGTCTAGAAGAAGTTCGTTCCACTGAGAATAAAAATTCTGCGAATTGTTACGATATAAATTCGTTTAGTTACCTTTGTTGCAAACTATTACAAGGCAAATTTATTTTTATTTCTTTCGAATTTTCCATTTTCCT
Source organism: Bombus soroeensis (assembly GCA_014737365.1). NCBI lineage: Eukaryota > Metazoa > Arthropoda > Insecta > Hymenoptera > Apidae > Bombus > Bombus soroeensis. The sequence goes on from JACXIL010000186.1 coordinate 1,246,024, forward strand.
ATTTACTCACCATATTCTCACGATTACGTCACCTTGTTCATTTAGTTATTGCACTCATGTAACGCAAATTATATTATTTTTCTAACAATATTATTCTTGCAAGCTTCATCTTGCATTCTTGCATTCTTGCATTCCACCTGAAATTAGGAAAACACACTTTAATTAGATCTTACTTCTACTTACTCGATGCCGGAAAATTACACAGCTTTCCAACTAGAACGATAACTTACATTATTTCAAGATACTCCGACAAATTTATAAATATTTCCATACTCGTATCTCTCATCATGCATTTTTATATTCTACCTGAAATATGGATACGCGTTTCAATAAAAAATGATCGAATATCAAAAATTACACAAAGGTTCCTCGCTTACGTTGTTCCAAAATATACGAATTAATGAATAATTCGCAATATTTCCACAATCACGACAATACGAACTTCATCCTGCGTTCTATTCTAAAAACCATATTTTCCTCTAATTGGAGCTTATTCGTTGCAAGAAAACCAAAGTTTTTAACTGCAACGATAACCTAGATTATAAAAAGCGTTTCTCGGTAAAAGACACTCGTCGGCCTTAAAATTTCCTGCAGTTTGCGAAAGAGCCTGGAAAATACGAGAAAAGCTGGGTTTACGCAGCCTGAAGAATTTACTGACCACTCTAATATTTCGCTGATGGAGGTAACAAGGTTTTCGCGAGGGTTGCCGGGCCGAGTTCTTGAGTTAAAGACGCCCGTGCTCGGTGTACGCTTGTTTGTTGCGGCAAATATTATCGTTAGGGGAACTATTATTACATGCAGACAACAAATGCCACACAGCATCGTCGGCTTGGTTCGCCACTCTGCTAATAACTCGCGTTTCACGAAAATAGACACGCGTTAGAGAGGAGTAAATACGCATGGTTACAAGCAAGTGCGTTGTACTTGGGCATCTATGTTGGTACAGTGTCAGTGAGTAATTTCGTCGTTATATCGAGATAGAGATCTTCGAAATTTCCTTCGAGAAACTGCAAATAGATCGTACTATGTATAAATCAGAGTTTGTTAGATTCGAAGGAATAGAATTTTATTGATCTTGGTTGGATTTTAGTTAGCAGATATTATTTCTCATTTATTTTAGAATTCATGGCAGAATTTATTTTTATACAGGTTTCTGTCCTTTAGATACGAGATAAATAGATTTTGCTGATCTTGGTAGGATTTTTATTAGGAAGATCCTTTTGTACAATAATTTATCAGCTAATAAATGTTATTGAAACGATCTCGCAAGTTATAAGCAATTCGGCACAACACCATAAGCTTGTAGCGAAACGAACGCATACATAAATCGCGTTAGACGAGAACCAGACGAATATTTCTTGCTTTAGATTCGCTCTCTTTCCTTTTAAAAAGTCGCTTACGCTGACTGATTTGCCGTTAATACGGGAAGGCGGGACCAGTTTTAAGATTACTCAATGGAAAGAGTAATGAGAATGGGAAACGTGGGTCGGAGTTTCACCATAAAAGGAGTGCTGATGACAGATCTGCTGATTGCTCGGCAGCACAGATTTAATGAGGATGCTCTTGCTATTGCTTTCATACGCGTTGGATATTCTTTGTCTATGGCAGACGTAGCCGAGTAAAATTGCTGAAGTTCGCTTTGTACTTGCCGGAAAGAGAAACGTTCGAATGTTACAACGGTCGCTGTAGAGTTTTATGAAAGGAAAATATTTAATTTGGAATTTCCATGTCCTGTAACGTTAATGAAAGAACCATCCCACACTCATCCTTCTCCTGCCTCATATATTTCACACTCTATTTGTTCCTCGAAGCTTCTTCGCTTCAAAATTTCATCTGAATTTTTTGAACTGTTAGAAGACTAAGCATCGTTCTCAATTGTTTAGACTTCGTAGCATTCGTAGGTGGGAAATATTCTGTCATTGAACTCAATAGACCAATAATACTGTGTTTTTCTTTTAGAAGAACATTTTTTTGATACTTCGAAAGCGGACACAGTATATAATATTAAATGCCATCTTTTCTTTGTTTTTTTTTTTATCACAGAAAATATATGTTGAAGATGTTGTTTTTAGACTACTTTTAGAATAAAAAGTTAAAAAACAGAGGCAGTTTGATATCAAAGGAAAAATAAGATTTTATTCATTTAAAACTTTGTTTAATACAACCAATAGGTAACGAGTTATTCTAATAACATAAATAACAGTTATTATTGAATCACCCTGTATAATAAGGGACTTAAAATCTCTCATACGCGTTTCAAGATATATCGTAATTTTTATGTAACTACGTACCTCTGTCATTGCTTCAGTTATCACATTGCGAATAGATGCCAGGATTTACATTGTTGGCAATATGTATTTTCATTTGGCCAATAAAAATTGTATTTCTTTCAATCGCATCGCGAGGTATCGATAGTTCACGAAGCGAGAAACGTGTTAAACGTTGCGAATTATCGGAAGGAAGTTACGATTGATGAAATTGCGTTCGTAGGATCGGAAAAAGATCGAGAAGGAGAAAGAAGCGACAGTGATTTTAACGACGAAAGGAATTAGAAAGTTTTAACTCGACGATTCTCCTGTCAACCAATGAAAAACTAGTTTCGTTGCTTAATTGTTCTTGTTTTAAAGTTGAATCGGTAAAAGTTGCACGACAAAAGGGAAAGTGTATGAAACTCTTCGCTCCTGCTATCTGCACTACCGTTTGTCTATATGAGACTTAGTAGATGATACAATTTTTATAATATTCCATATCGTATGTTACATGCCATGTTTGCATGATACCATCGTATTTATTACGCTACCTTCTTACGTGTCACGCTCCTCTTGTATTACACGATATGTGTATTAAGTGCACGCGAGTTCTTGTTAAATTAATTAATTTTCCGCAAGAATAAAAATGAATTAATATACAAGAAGATAAGAAAATATTGAACCTACTGCACCAATGGAACACGGAGTCACGCTAAAAGAACTACAGTGTCTCACGTAAATTTCTACACTTGCGCTTGAAAATTGAACATTATTAATATACCTATTGCGAACATAATTCTAGTGAAAAATTGATGTAAAGCATGAACAGCATAAAAATATAATATATATCGACTGTTTAAATATTTTCGTAATCCCTGCGAAATATATGAAATATAAATAATAATATAATAAATATAATTGTATATAATATATCAAATAAAAATATAAAACTTATATGTACTACGTATTAACGATGTCAAGTAGGTGAGAAAAATTCGCGTGAACTTCTGTCCAAAAATCCTTTACGAAAGATATAAATAATTATAAGCGTCCAAAGACTTGCAGGAAAGTCGTTCATAAAGACTCAGATACAGAGAATCGCAGGCGAAACAGTTGGTTTACGGAAATGCGATAGAAACAGAAGATCAACTTTGGGAATGTAATGAAAACGCATTTATCGCTATTTTTACAACAGCAGGAATGTTCGTCAGAGTTGGACAATTAGTTCGACGATTGGAAGTCTGCATTCTCGCAGATGGAACAGATTTCGAACATTTATTACAGCTGCGAAAACGATGAATAAAAATGTTCGATAAAACATTTTCTGCCGCAAGTTTATATCAACTTGTTTCACCTACTCGCAGTATAAGTTTTATCCCGAGCTTTTCGGTCACCCTCTACACTTTGAGATTTCGTTTCAGTCTTCCAAAATACGATCACGATAGCGTTGATCTTCGAAATGTCTCTTGTAACATTCATAAATTGCGCGTTACAATGCATCCGTGAAAGATGTCTGCAAGTGTTGGAATATCTTCGCGAGCATCTGTACCTACGTAGGAAGAACGAAACAGATCTGAGAGTACAAGGCTAGTAGTCAAAGTCAACGAAATGGAACGTGGTGGCGAGTAGACGGCAATAAATGTCCCTATGAGTGGAGAGAAGCATGGCGCGTTGGCACGCTACGTTAGGAAGCTCGTTTCGCCTTCGTCTCCAAGTTCGAAGTCTTTCTCGTTTCTCGCGGACTAGCTGCAATATTAACGCAACACCCTCGAGGAACGAACACTATGTGAGGAGAGGATGAGGGAGAAAGGAAGCGTAGTTCTCTTCTATCCCCGGAGCCACCCCACGCTCTGTACCATTTTAATATTGTAACCCTAAAATCGAATAAGTTGCCGACGAAGGGGAGGCCTTGCTCTTCTGCGATCTGAAAAAATAATACCTTGAAGCGTGCACGAGGAAAGAAGTGGCTCGTTCATATTCAGGGAGTAATGAAGAAAATTGGGCTGGGACCCCAGACAAATTATAATCCAAATGACGCGACACCTTGTCAGGCATTTTACGCTTTCTTATTTTGGCGCGAATATTTGGACTGGGTTAAAGATGGAAGGAAATTTCGAATATTTTTGGTTACGATTTGTTGCTTTCTTTATCATTCGTTTGATTTGTTGTGTTGTTTCGTACCGTACCGAAGAAAATTGAGGATATTGATGAATTATTATTGAAACGAAGCGAAACCTTGTCGAACATGGTGCATCCTCTTTTGTAGTATGTATTTGAAGTCGGTGGAAATAGGAGAAGCATGCAAAGTTTTCTCTCGTAATTTTCTCTTTTGTACAATTTGTTGTGTATTTTGCTTTTTATTTCTTTTATTCTGGTATTTATTTTAACGAAGAAAACTGATCCATTTGATTAAAGAAGTTCTATGTATCTTTTGAAGCACTGACAAAATTGTACTTGTATGATTCATTTGATTAATATTAATTACAACGAAACTCATTGCTACAATTTTCTTAAACCTTTCACTGTACATCGCGTATACCCCAAAATTATACTTAAACTCCATTTCCAAAAACCACTGATATTTATCTCCATAGAAATTGCTATCTTCTCTCTGAATTTTCTATCGTGAAACCGACATAAATTCAGCTTAGAAAAAAAAAAAAAAAAAAAAAAGAGAAAAGAAAGGAACAGATCATTGAGATATCTATTGGACGAGAAAACTACCCTCTTCTTTATCGAAGTATCTACCGATAAAATTCTAATTTCATAGGATACGTGTTATCGAAAGTAGATCGTTTGAATTCAGTTGGACGTATGTTCGTCGATTTCGGTTATCGTAAAACCTACTGCCGAGTTTCTTTCGTTCCTAACTTGCCCCGTTTACGTGGTCATGTTCGTATGTTGCACTTATACACGTGCCTTTTTCCCATATAGCGTATATTTCGGCCTCTCATAACTACATTCGGTCCACGGCAACGCAATATGTTTGATACGAGCACCGTTGTTTCGCTTTCTTGGCTAGCTATGCCGATGCATATTGCATTAAACGTCACAGAACCGGCAGAGGAGACGCGTACGAGTATTTTAAATATTAAAAGTTGCCCGTATACAGAAGGGACCAGAACCAACATGACGGTCAATTCGTACGATAGTCGTCTGTTACGGGGAACAGTTTAATTGACCGAAGATTTTCTCTCTCGGTCGTGTCACTCTGACTTCTTACGTTCAATGTTCATACGAATGTTGACTGAAAGTTAAAACGACGTTGATTGATATTCTGAACGATTGACCGAGAGAGACTTTTCCTATGGATAATATTTTCTGGATTTTATGAGTTTTTTTCACTGACAGCCGGAGGAAATCTTGGAAAATTTCGAATAAAAATAGCATTTGAAAGCATAAAGAGTAACCAGTTGGATGGAATTGAAATAACTATTGATTATTTGTATTATAATTTAATTCTTGATTATTACAATGAAGTAGTATTAGCTTGTCCGAAAAGTGTCTTTCTTTCACAGACACGTCTTTTGCAACGATGCATCTTTATACAAACGTGAAACCTAATCTGTCGAACGTCGTGATCCTTATTTTGATAGAACAAAATGGATCATACGTAATTCGATAAAATAATATAACACGGAAAATGTTGTGCACCCATTATTTCCTTATAAAACGAAAGAAACTTTTCCGACGATCTAAAGCAATTTTCTAGCGTGGTTACGAGGTATCGTCGATGAAGAATTTCAATCTCAACTTGTAGGTCATGATTATAGGGTTCGATTTGACTGTAGATTAATGTAAGTTGAGTACTTTAAATATTCCCTTAAAAAGGAAGAAAAAAAGTAAATAGATGAAACGCGAAATTTCTACCCTAATGCTTTAATCTGTGGCAAGAACGTTTAAAATCAGATTTGCAGAACGATTTAAGAAAACAGAAGACACGGAACGAAGGGTTAAGAGAACCATTCAAATTTAATTTCTTAATTAATAGACCCAAGGCAAGCTTCTGGCACTTTCTCGTACGTTTAATTTGGGAAATTTTTCAATAAAATGAAGCATCCCGAGGTATGCCGTGTACGTTTCTTGTTTGCTAAGAAAACAATTCCAGTTACACAGTATAACGTTTCCCTTGCTTACGCGGTATTTATAAATGTTTATTGACACAGGTGGCCATTGTAGTCACTGTGACTGCATAAGCTCCGAGGTAATGAATAGCGGATCACGATCCTTTAATTAACTGCAACGATACAAGAGTTAGAAACTTGGAAATTAACTGGCAAATATTGCCCCTGTTAATTTCAGAGCCATGAAATTCCGTTACAGATATGTATCTTGGCGATAAAGTAAGAGTTTGCGATCAATATTTGAGCTGGAAATAATACTCGCCATGCTTTTCCATATTTCACGTGGAAGTCTGATTTTTGTTTCAACGAGACAATTTCTTCTGTGTTTTAAGAGATGCGTTAGCGTAGAATCACGAGGAAATGTCAGGCGCGCGTACATTTGTAGAAATTGGAAATAATTTTTAGCGATAGAAAAACACCATTTGGTTGAAGATCTCCAACTATCATTTCCTGCCATTAGAGAATAACAAAGATAATTGTGATCGGCTTCTCTAAATCAGAATGACATTTTTTAATAATAATTTTAACGTATATAAAATTCAAATAAAGCGTGCCGGGTTGAAAATTGTACACGGTTCTTGTAATTTTGAGACTTAGATATTTGGTAAAATGGTAAAGGAAGAATCGAATTTAATGGCCATTTCGTAATCGGAATTATACCTTTCTATATAATAATTTTGATATATTTGAAATCTAAATGAAACATACCGAGTTAAAGACGAAGTGGCCAAGGTGTTTTTAAGAACGTAACTTTTCACGCGCAAGTTGATTTTTCATTTTAGTCTTCCTTTATAGAAAGGGAAGACGTTGGATATTATATCTCTGCAAAAGGAAGAACCGGAGGAAATGAAATTAGCTTTTTGCGGGAAGATGTAATTAAGAGAGGTGGAAAGATTAACTTCATTCGTGGAGAAAATTAAGAAACCTGATACCTTAGATGAACGACAGGGAACCTGGAGGATTTTAAACAAGATAATTGGAAACTATTAGCCTGCGTTTAATTTAACGTATGATGCGTCTATTAGTTAATTAATATATTTTCATAGAGCGTTACAACTGTATCCATTTGTAAGTAAGGCTTGTAAATTATGAGTGAAAAATTGTATTCTGAATACAAAATACAAATTGTAAACCGAATATGAGTAACATAATCAAACACCATCAGGCGTCGAGTAGTTTCTAGCTTTATATCGCATAACTTGATGCAAACTTATTATTCCTATTGTTTAGAGAGAATCTTGTACGCGCGAGAAGAAAACATGTTTCGTTAGAGTAATTAAACTGATTTACAAATCTGAACGTCCATTTGTGCAAATATAATGTTCAGTCAAGAAAACGCTAACCCTTGCCAGAACACGAATGTAACGCTTCTACAATTCGATAAAGTAAGTTCAACTCCAAACTTCAACTGATCTCACGCTTTAAACTACAAGTAATTGAACCTAATCTCATTAGAACTCATCAATAAAATACCATCCGCTAATCAGAAAGAATATAATTCATATCATGAATTTCTACATAATAAGTTGAAATAATTACATTGGCATCAAATTCAATTTTCTAGTATTTCTTCTTCCTGTAGACCTTTTAGTTCTTCCAGACCTTGTAGTCTAATTTTAGTCTAACTCTAGTCAAACCGGTGCTTCTAATTCTCCCAGAGCTTCCAGATCTTTCAGTTGTTCAAGTTCTTTCATACAAAACTCATGAAACTGGGTACAACGATCTTTTAACCAGAGAATGTACTACTTGTTCAATAAAAATTCACCCAATAAAGTAAGTTCCAAGTAAGATCTGACCTGGAAGTGTCGAATATTCAGTCTCTCGATACTCCATCGATGAAGTATCATTCCCTGATCAGAACTGATATAACAGATCCTACATAGGCCAATCGAAATGACCAAAACGGCTAAACTTCCAGATCAACGTACACCAACTTTCTCTAATTTTCAAAAACAGCTCAACAACCAGCCCTAAGCTCATCATATCGAGTCACCAGAGAGAGCTTCATCCCTTCTGCGCAACTACTCCTCGTCCACGTTGCAAATACGCATCCGTTTCATCAGACTCTCTCGCGAAAACCGTATGAATGCTTATGCATCAAGTTGCAACTCGCCAAGAAACTACCCTTTTCTCCACCCTCTGTCCATCTTGCTTTCGACCTACCCCTTGAAGAAACTCTAGCAACGTCCATCTGCACGCACCCTCTTCCGTATATACCATCCTCTTCTCGTTGGACTTGCACCTTATCTCTGACGTAGCAGTTGACGCGGTGTACGTCGAAACTTTTGTTCCAGTTGCACGCTGCTGGTATGCGAGTATTTACCATGACGAGGAGACGCGGAGAAGCGGATGCCGGGGAGTTTGGAATAAATGGAAAAGGGACAGGGCTAGGTGTGTGTCAAAAGAGGCATCGTTAGCGCCAGGGGCGTAATTCCGCTATCTGACTCGGCCCCACGTGTCTGTTCGTCAGAGGAAAAAGGAAAGGGCTGTCTGCCACGTGTGCGGCGTGTATCTTGGCGTGCACGCGCCATACAGAAAGCGTGCTGAAAGCAGCAACCTCTTTGGTTTTTCCTTCAAAAAATGAATGGCTGAACGAACCTCCTTTGCGTAGGGTTCCACTCGTTGCCGGCGAATCTGCTTAGAAAAACCCGGCCATTTTTACGTGCAGTTACCCTCTGAGAAATTCTAATTTCGTGGTTCCAAGCCTCGGGGTACATAGTTGAGTTTGAAGAGAAAATACACAGCTTGTCTTTGAGAGTGCACAGCTGAGTTTTAAGTATGTACGAGTGCGTTTTTCGCGTTCAATAAGTCGACAGACTGTTTGCAGGAAATTTTCTAAAATTTCAACTGTCTTATGTATCGGTTAGAAGCTCGTTAATGAAAGAAGACCTGTACCAACGAGTCTCCAAGATTACTAGCCAGCTGATACTTCTGTTTGACATTACGCTGTGAAATTGTTGGAACTTTTCCTGTAATGGTAATAGTGGTACAGAATATGATGATTATTGTAGAGTATAAATCCGATTATTATTATTACTGTTTGTAGGATATTTAGGATATTGACAATGATTATTATTAATATATAGCAGCTCAATTGTTGGTAGGAAATATCATAGATACCAAGATGGTTTTAAACTATACTCGTACGTAATCTAATTCAATTTCAAAGAGGAAAATCTCTAAGAGGAAAATCTACAAAATTATAGGTATTTAGGAATAAAGTCAGGCGGAAGTTGACACGGATGAAGCCACGAGAAATACGCGAACAAGAATAGGATCGACAAGGGGAATCCGTGACATCGAAGAATTCCGATTTTCTTCGAATGGAATATAAATCGTATCGAAATCGGATCACCTCGTTGTTTCGTTCCATTCCGCGTGTCGTGTGTATGTCTCTTCCTGTCTCTCGATCAGAGGGAAGGAAAGTCTTGCCTTGAATTCGGTCGACTCTTCCCTCGGAGGAATCAATTTGAACGCACTCTGTCGCGTGAGGATGCCTCTGTGATATCGGCACACAACGTTATCGGCCGGCTTTATTCGTTATCTTGAAAATTATTCTTCTGGAAACGTGGAACAGCCGCGCAGCAACCCAGTCGCGATTTTCTTTCAAAGAGACTTGTCTCTGTTGCCGATAGAGCCTCGTGTATTCTACAGGAGAAGCTATTCTTGTTCGAATAAAATGCTGAAAGATTCCATCGCCAAGTTAAGTTGTCCTCTATTTATTTAGTCGTTTTCAAGACGATTAGTATCTGTTTCTTTATTATTCGGTACGTTGAAGATAGATTACCAGCCATTTTGAAGTTAAACCGATCGATCTCATCTTTAGAAAAGTTTCTTCATTTTACCAAGATTTTTGTGAATTTGTAAAAGAAAGTGGAACCTTGTAATAAATTCGAGCTGTTCGCCAGAAATGCCACGATTTCCAGATTAGAGTCTAGTCGCGACTCGGTAAAAATTGTATAAAGATCGATCGAGATCTCGTGCATCGTGTTTGTTCGAGTTTTACAAGTACACCGTCGAACGATGCGAACTATGAACTTTGAGGTAGCGTTAGTTTCACGAGCATATTTAGTATTTACGTCTCACGAGTAAGCGAACCCGTATAATATTTCGAACTAAAAATTACCTTTCTCTTTAATGGTTGGAAACAACCTAGAGAGTAAACGAGGTAATTTATTTGAAGCAAACAAATGTTAAAAGTTGCTTGATTACATAATTAAATTGAGAAATACATACGCGTAGTACCCTGCGGAAATTTGGAAAATGTAATAAACCAAATATATATAGATAAGCAACAATTGCGCTAATTAAAAATTGCTGTCTGTTTACGTCTCCGTGCGATAAAATAATTTATAGATGTACAAAATTTCCAGCCAAGTATATGTTTTTCGTTTTATATTCCAAGAGCGATATTTACAAGAATTTCATTTAACATTATACAGGATATTCGTACTATTAGCTTTCTCATACATCGAGTCCTCTCGTCATTCTACGGAAAAAGGAATTGGGTGTAACGTGGCCGAAAACTGATTAGTTTAAAAGATATTCTACAAAATTAAAGTTAAAGTATTTCTTAAACTTCAATCAGTTTTCGATCGGGTTATCCTAATACTATTTTTCGTAAAACGACGAGAGAATTCAATGTATAGAAAAAAAGGAAGATTTCTATTTAAAAAGATAGTTCAACTACAAAATGCACACGCATTTTTGCATTTAGGAGAAAAATATTATCGCGAGTATGTGGTTCGCTTTGAATCATCTATCTTCTGTTTCTTTCATTTTTTCCTCGTACTTGTCTGCAGAACGCCCTGTATGTTATACTCTATATAGTTGTATAATATTAATTAAAATTCTTTAAAATACCACTATGAAAAATATATATCTCGGGAACTTTTACACCGTGCAAGTGACTTGTTTCGTAAAAATTCAGCATTAAACATCTGGCTACTGAAAATCGAGAAAGCTAGAAAGTGGAGGTTGAGTTAATCAGTTCTGATGGCTCATGTATGACGTCGCGTACAGTTGCTTGGGAAGAAACGAGGAAACTTGCATCGCATGCATCTAACCTGACAGTTTAATCAAATTTCTAGCATCTCGCATAAATTAACCGTCCTCTCCGTTAATAACTAAAAACAGCATCAGACGTTATCAACGTCGTCGAATCGTATCCTCTTTACGACGAAATTGAACGTGCTATCCTAAGTACATAGAGCATTTTAACATCGATTTAACACTTCTATAAATTTCATATTCTTTCGTACATGTTCGCAACGTGTTTTCGCAACGAACGGCGATCCAGTAAACGAGCAAGAAGGATGGATGTTTTTCGCGTGGGCAAATTAATTCGCAGCGTGACACACTGACAAGGTTGCCTCGTTCCGAATGATCTGTGAAATCTCTGCCAGTAATTCACCGTTGAACATGGTCTGCGCTGCTGCCACTGCTAGTAGACATTAATTTATGCGAGCTGATATTCAAATTCCGTTGTCAGTCAATCCGTAATCGCGTTACCCACCAAGTATCGTGATTTTTCGATGGATGCGGTTACACTGTTACAATCCGGCATATTATCCATCTTCTGCAACAGCTTTTGATTTCGTTGAATCTTTTCACATACTTTTATGTAAGTTCGTTACGTATATATTCTTCGATCCTTGATTTTTCGTTCGATTCTCGCAGTTTATATGGTGAGAATTCATGGTCCTAAAATTTGTTATCTACGTTAGAGTTTCAAATTTAAATTTTGTAAGAAAATTGTTTTAACATAGTCAAACAGTAGCGATAAAAGGAAGAGGATGAAGTAGAAAGAAAATTGTGTTCGACGGAAGTTGTCGAGAAATTCTTTCTTTTTATTGTTAAAAACACTCATTAATTACGCTTTCTTAGTTGTAACGTCGCATCGTATCAATTTCTGGTATTTCAATTTTTCTTCCCCATAGTTACCTACTTTAAAGTAACTTATGCATTCGTAGTAAGAACATCTTTTAACAGGATCTAAATTTTTAACAAAGAAGACTACATTTTCTACCGCAAAATTCTACAATTATTTCAATCTTGTCTCATAAATACGAATAATCAATTTTCCAACAATCGCCATATTCCAGAGATAGGAAACATTTGTCTCTATTAATTCTGCCACCATAAAATTCGATGAAATATTGAATCTTCTACGATTATTTTCATTTTGTCCTATAAATATCAATGATCAACCTTTGCAAATATCACGAAACGAGAAACTTTGTCTCTATCCAACCTGCGATAACGACATTTCCTAATCCAACATTTTCCAGACAAGTACGGTTATTGAAAAAAAATTATTCGATGAAAAGATGTCGAAGCCGTGATTAACAGAATTCCATTCTGAATAAAAGAAATTGGACGCGGGTATCGACGAGCGGCAGGATGACCGTCGTCATTGGCTAGGACGAGGGGAAGCCCGGTAAACCGACAGCGATTTCATTATCAATTTAACCGGCTGCTGAAATATGGACCGATCGATAATCCATTCTAGTCTCGTTCGTTATCCGGCTCGCGAGTGCCGATCACCGCCAATATTTCAGTGTGAAACTCGCTGTTTCCAGCCGAAAGAAAAGATCTTAAAGGACGATCCGCTATCACGCGACCTCGTCCGTGCTTTTATGAGGAAACGAAGACGAATCGCGATGGAAAAAGGGTCGAGCTTGGTTGAAATAATTTGCTCCTTCTGCGAAGTAGAATTGGACGATCGTGGTCAGACTTAGTAGATGCCTCTTGTGAATTTAGAAACTCGTAGGGATGATTTTTTATTATTTTATGTTTCACCAATGGGATGTTTTTAATGCGAATAATGATTATTCTGGAATCTTATTTTTCAAATTAGATATCGATATAAAAATTTAGGGATAAAGTGAAGATAGAGATTAATGATATGATTGTATTATTACAATAATTATTTTTAGAGAAATGAATAAAATAGTGTAGTTACTTGATGAGAAAGATGATTCTTCGGCAAGTAATTTAACTTATAATTGGAAGTTCGTTTTTTCATTTTAAAGCTTTAAAATTAATTATAGGAAGCTATTTAAAGGTTTCTCGTCAGTGGTTCCCGATTAAAAATGTCGTCTTGAAAATTTCCGGGCTAAGAACTTCTCCGTAGAACATTCCGACTAAAATATTCGACTTCTCAAAGATATTAATTATAAATTTTCGCAAGCCTATCATTATTCTTACGGCTCTCAGAAAAGAGTAATGATCAGTTTCACGAATTAAAAATGCTTCTCGTACAAGATTAAGTACCGCGGCAGTTTCCTAAATGGAAATTTAAAAAAAAAAGCTCGCATTTAGAAGCAATTACCCGCCATTAATTTTGCATCTGCAGGTTCGATCGGGCACTGGCGATGACGTGGATCCATTAACAGCGTATTTTCATGACACGGATACGCCGGTTTCTTGCGCTCTTTATAATTTCAGCCCGGCTGGAATTTTCAAAAGCGAATCGCGTTCGAATCGCTCAACTTCGTACGAGTTCTCACGCCTCCGGGAATAAAAAAAACAAAAAAACAGAAAAAACCGAAAAATAAAAGGAAAAAAAGAAGAGAAACAGAAAGGGGAGGGTGGGAATTATCTTGCGCGTCGATTTCCACGAATCGCACATTTCGACGGGAGCACCACATCCATTAGAACAAAAAGCGTTTCCAGGTCATCGTCGACGTTTCTCGATGATTGCGAAGTCGAACGAAGCCGAAGTATAGCAAAGGTAGGATATCGCGAATCGTTGTTCCTGCGTGGCTCCTTTGATCCATCACGTGGTTCAATCCATTTATCAGCGAAATGAAAGCTACCGTGGATCGAAAAAGTCTCGTGTGATCTCTTACTTGACTCTCTTTCATTTTACATCATTTCTCCTCCCTTTTTATATTTCTTTTTCACTTTTTTTTTTTGCAGTGTACGTACAGTCGCTCGTACACTTATTCGTACAGTTACCATAAGAAAACTTATACGCACATGTTGTGTGTGTGACATTTAGGTTGCGCGAAAACTTTCTTTCGTTTTATGAGGAAATAATAGACGCACAACGTTTTTTGTTTTATATTATTTTATCGAATTACGTACGGTCCGTTCTGTTCTGTTGAGATAAACGCCGCGACATTTCACAGACTTGGTTTCACGTTTGTACGAAGCTGTATTGTTGTAAAAAACACGTTTGCGAAAGAAAGACACTTTCCGGACGACCTAATAAATTTCATTTTGATATTTCATCAGCACTATAGGATGTACCGAAAGAAGTGCGAAATATTTTAAGGTCTAAACGATAGAAAACGTTCATACAAACGTATGTCCTGTCTAATTCTCTTCTCAAATTATAACGAATTTCATTTTTAATTAACTTTAAACCTTTCATGAGAGGCGTTCGAAGTAGTTTCCTCGTGTTTCGGTGCAATTTAGCAGACGTATCCTCGATGGATTGTCTTCTTCTTTAGAATATAGTACATATGTATATAAAATAATAGATGCTCTTTAGATTGTAATTAAACTGTGTTTAATTCTTCAACGAGGTGCTTCCATATCGTCACTCTTCTATAGACGATGGACTCGAAGTGAACCCTCGAGTAGAGATGCACCGAATTTAAATCCGGTGAGCGTGCCAGGCAGATGGTGCTCCGCGACCTATCCATTTATTTGGAAATCGTGTGTTCAAGAGTTTTCTAGAAACACGGGTGGAATGTGGCGAAGCGCCACGTCCTGCATAAACCACATAACATGCAGTCGGATATCTTGCAACGTCTCGTTCAAATCCCACGTTAGAAAGTTATCATATGATTCCCCAGCCAGTCTATCGCGTAGAAGAAAGGGACCAATACGTCTACCGAAAGAAATACGAATCGCCAAACAAAATTCGCTCTAACTCGAAAACAAAGCCGAACAGGACATACGTTTACGTGAACTTTTCTTATTCTATAAATGTCCAGAAGCCACTCCTAAAATATTTCCTATTTATTCTGAGCTATACTCGTATAACGAGACGCGTGTGCCAAGATTAGCGTTCTCTTTTCTTTCACTTTTCGAGATCATTGCAAGATACTTGAAAATGATCAGCCTATCGTGAGTTTGGAAGTGTACAAGCTTGGTTGGATAATTATCGAACACTTAGCGGCGGATAGAAAGTTTTCGTCTTCTAAATAGTTCATAAATTGTTAAGTAATTACTCGGTCGCTACCTGGGCCAATAATAAAGTATCGACTAATTAGCTATGCGCTTATCGAGAGTTCTAGTATCCATATCCCGCGTGTATTAAGCACTCTTCCTTCTTACGATCTTCCACGATATACGTACATAATATTGATTCGCGAAATTTACGTATACTGTGATGGAAAAGTCGCGGAACTGGTCCGACAGAACGTGAACTATGAATTTATTTGTCCATATTTCCTTCACTTCGAGATAATCCTCTGCCAGTGCAATACGCTTGTACCGGTGTTTCTGCCAATTCTAATGAATCATCTTTGCCAATCCTCCATGAAGCACGTTTTATAATCGACTTGAGCTATGGCCTTGAGAATATACGCCTAACGTATTGTCTTCTAGCGCATTTATCGACTCAAAACGGTGTCCACGAAGCGGTAGCTTTAGCCGAGAAGATAAGGCAAACTAATGGAGGAGCTTGCGGAATGGTATTGGTTGAATTTTTAACGAAAAAGTTACGAACAAGAAGAGATGCGCGAGTATTATCACGGTACAAGATTCACGAATTTTCTCGCAACGATTCGGACCGGATTCTTACGGACTGCTTCGCGCAAATTACGCGTGACACTCGAATAACGTTCTTCTTGACAGTTTGATGAGTTGCAAACGAAATTTCGTTCCGAAGACAAAATTTGATGCAGATTCTTCGCTCGGCAAAATTTGGCACGTTACAAATCGCCGAAAGCACCTCTTCTCGATAGCAAGGCAACAGTCTGTTCGTAAACAAACAGTGGGAACGACGTAAAATTTTCCATAGATGTCAATAAGAGCGCTGGCAACATAAAAAGAAAATAACGAAAGACCTCTGGAGATTGATAAAACGGGACATTGAAATGAGACAGTCCCGATACTTTACGATCACAGAGTATCGTAGTTGATAAAAGTTGTGTTAGAAGAAAGTGAATAATCAATCGACAAAATGGAAAAGTTTCTGGTTCGACGGAAATGTATAATCGAAGACTGTTCGTAGAAAACACTGTAAGTGCCAAAATTGAAAATTTCCATTAGGAAACCTTCCACATACCAATGAGAATACCATAGTATAGAATTTAAGTGCAATTTCTCTTCCTAAATAATTACTAGTAACGCTAGAAGATTATACCGCAGCATCGTCTCTAGAGAAAAAAAATTACCAATGAAAATTACCTAATTGTTCCTTTGACTCTTGTCTGCGCCATCGATCTACACGAATGGAAGATTGAGTTTTCTTTCCAAGTAAGAGACGGCACATACGGGATTTTCTACGGATAGGCTTTCCTTTTTTCATGAATTTGAACTACATTAATGCATGAGTTTTCTTTCCCTCTTGAGAAACTTGTTCCTTGGCACTTACAGCAGTTTTCTACAACCACTCTTCGATTTACATATTTGCAATTTTACGAAGTTTCAAATTCGATGTAACTTAAAGCACCATTTGCGCATTTCCATTTTACTTACATGTACGACAGTCCTCTCTGAACATGTCCGGCAGATTTCTGTATAAATTTCGCTACTCTCTGTCCTGGCTGAAAATAATATCGTACAATAGTATCGCGTGAAAACACACGAGCGTAAAGTATGCAACGCGTAGTAGAACGATGAAAAAAAGGAGTAAGGATATTATGGGATCGATAGAAGATTACGTGGTCTTTGGTTACGGTAGGTCGCTTGGTCTATAATTACACGGTGCGAAAACAATCCGTAGTTCATGATGCATGCGTGTTCCACGGATCGACGAGGTAATTAGGCCCGTGGCCAACCGGCACTTCTCTCGAGCCATGCGCCGTTCGCGAACAATACGCCCATTCGGCTCGCCTTGAGAATTATGTAAAATTAGCGGACAGACACGGTACCCCGACTTGTCGATTAAATCGGCTCCTTTATCGGTGATCGATCGCGCGTCTCTCTTTCTTTTTACGGATACTCGATGCAGTGAGTCGACGCCATCAGCCGATCGATCGTCCATCCAGACCTATTTTGGTACAATGGAACGGCTTGGTTAACTGGACATCAATTAGCCGGTCTCGCGATTATACGGGTATTGGCTGGCTGATTGCACGGATGTATAGTTGATAGTCATCCTGAAGACGTTTCACAACTGCAAAGAGCTATTCTGTTGACATCGACAGGTAGATTAATATCGTGCGAGGTAAACGCTTGAGTTGGAGATGCTTGAGATGGTGGTGAGATCGTAGAGTCGTTTAAAGTTGACGTTTATACAAGGCGAATCATTTAACTCTGTCATCTAAATTTAACTGTGAACTATTTATTGCGTGAAGAAAGAAAATGTTTGGAACGAAAGTCGTTTGATATGAGCCGGACCGTGCTACGTAATAATTAGTTTTGCGATACTTTGCCTTTTTGTCGACGTATAAAGCTGACCTTGAGCTTTTGCATTAGAACGCGTAATATTTGACGTTGCGACTCGAAATAGTACCGGATACCGAGCAAATGATCGGTAAGGTGCATGGGGCCAGAAACTGATTTATTAGCCAGATATTATCTAGTCGATTTTTAACTTGAGTAATGTTCAAAATTATGTGCACCACATTCAGCGCAAATACGTAGTCGATAAACGAGTGAACGTGACACACGTCGAGAAGTGTTTCCTGAGTTATAGCATTACGTGCTTTGATGATACGCGTGTTGTGGATCCTTCGTGTCTTCGTGAGATGGCTCGCGATAAACTTCAGCTTTTAGACGACCCCATAGAAAGTAATCAAGTGGCGTCAAGCGTAGAGACCGAGCCGCTCGTGGAATTTGTTCTGCGTAAACTAGAAAGAGGTATTTTGTTGATATCGAGAGCGAGATTAGTACTGCATGGGACACGTGATTGAGTTGAATAGTCGATCACTATGAAACGATAAAGCGTTTAGCTTAAAGTTGACATCGATCTAAATTTGTCCAACGTTTTAGCGAATAAATCAATTGTCTTTAGACTATTTCTACCGTAGCGTCGCAGACGTTCTTTTCCTTTGTTTCCTTCACTTTGTTTCGTTATAAATTTCGTTGCCTATTTTCAACTCATTTTTTGTATCTTTTCCATTAAAACGTTTCATACAATTAACAGCACTTTATAGTTTACGTTATAGCACAAGCGAAATAGTATTGAGAAGTCAGGATGTAACAGTGAAAATACGTATCACGTTTAATACAATGTGATATTTTAAAAAATTGCAAAATTGAAGTTTGAATATTGTATCAATTTTCGATGGAATTTTAAACGCCATTTACGCGTTGGATTTTACCTGCAGTGCATTTTATATGAAAACTGTACTGCAGGTCTCTATATAGAACTGCACTCTTCTACGGCTAAAAATAATACGGTATCATATAAGAGACACAATGTTAGATACACGAACATGAGATACATAGACATAATGTAAGGACAAAGGTGCTTAAAAGCTTCATTAAAAAATTATAACAAAAATATGGAATACGAAGGAAACGATAATGATTTCAGCTACCATCAAAAAGCCTCGTAATACATGCCTGAAAGCGTTATGTAGAAAGTTCTTAATACTCGAAAATTCTTAATTTCCTATATTTTTCCTCCTCTACGAAATATCTAAATAAAACTCGTTCCATTGTCATCGTCCTGAATGTCCATTATATTGGGTTGACAACTAAGTGATTGCGGATTTTGACATTACCACCTAACGACAAAATCCGCAATCACTTAGTTACCAATCCAATATCTTCAATAATAAATATTTCTCAACACCCATTTTTTCCAAGATTCTTAATTTCTGTGTCTCTCAGTTTATTACGAATCCAATATGAAATTTCCCAATACAGTCGCTCATGATCCATCAACATCTATTTATTTCTCTGTCTATTTCAAATTAACAATCGCTACTTTTCAGATTTGAGATAAAACAGAAAAATTTCGTTGTTAATAAAAAGTGTCACTGCACAAACGTAAGAAATTTTAGCTGTAGAGAGTCGGCGATTTGTATTCGTGCGGATTTCAATCGCGTGGCATACGCAATAAATTTGCCTTGAATTCCTGGTGATTTCATCAGCCAGGACGAAAACAGGATTCGAGTAAAAATGATGCAAAGCAGAGACGGACAGAAAGGGGGATGGGGATGAACGAAACTCGGAACAAGTCGTGTTCCGGCCAAAAGTTGGTCGAGCACTGGTAAAGTTACGACTTACGCGGAACCTTTTGTCTCTTGACAATGGCCAACTTGCTTGCTCTGCGAGACGGTGTTCTGTTCGCATACTACAACCTTCACACTTTCCATGGTTAAACCCTATTCCGCGTGTCGTTGGTGTTTTCTGACTGATGGCAGCTTTACAAACGAAGCTTCTTCTCGTGGTTTCCTTTTATCTTCGTTGCGTGTACAAAGTTTGACGAATAACATCTTTGTACGAGAGAAATCTCATGCCAGTCTATTGTGTTCTTATATATTTATTGTATATTTATATTGTTATCTTGCTTGTTATATTATTTACTATAATCGATATTAAATTGATGAAAAGATAGATGCTGCTACAGAGAAAGATTTGAAAGTATTTATTAAGTATTTACGAGATAGTTCTCGAAATAGATAGTATATATCTGCTAAAGAGGGAATAATTCATACATTTAATATAATATGCGGTGAACTTGAAAACGGAGTTTCGAAGATTTCAATATTTGAGAAGAGAAAATTACGAAGATTTAGAGATACGAAAGTTCGAGAGTTTGTGAATTTAAATATTTGAAACATTTGAAAATTTGGTAATTTAGATATTAGAAAATTAAAAGAGTCGATAATTTGAAACTTATACGATTACTCTAATAATTCTCGTTACTTTGGAATTCCCATATGTAAGAATTCACCTTTAAATACGGTACGTAAGAAGAAAAATTATCCCATTTCCTCTACCTGTCCTTCCCCATCGATGCTCATCGTCGATCGTTCACTCTCAACCTTTCAACTCGCGTTTTATTTCCAAATTCCCTAAATCAAAAATGTGCAAATTCCTATCAACTGTAAAAACAAGTGTCCAAATGTTGTAGATTTTTCTAGTTGCCAATCTCCGTCAAATACCAGATCGAAAACGATTCTCTCGTCGTTGCGTTCACTCGCCAACAATATCAACAATTGTGCTTGATGAAATTGCAGGGCGATGAAACTCAAAACGAACAAAAATGTGGAAAAAAGGGAAAGAGAACAAAGTAAAGGAGGATCATCGTTGCATATTTAATAGAGTGGATTTACGTCGGGGTTTTAATGTCGCGCGAATAGCCTAGTTTTACGCAAGGGAGCGCGTTTTCACGCGTGCTGACGACATGGAAAATAGGTCGAGCGTGATTTACAGTACATACGTGGTTTCCGTAAATGAATATTAATGCGTCTCGCATCGGGTTCCGCTTTTGCACCTTCGTTTCGGCGGCGTTTATATTCGACCGTGCGGAAACGCGACATCTTCTGTTGCGTACCGTACGATGCTTTGATAGAGGCCACAGGGAAGCAGAGGGACCGTGCAAATCGGAGGGAAGGAATTCCACGTTTGGCAAATACCTCGTTGATTACACGTATCGAACAGTCATGAATTATGCATCGAGCTGGCTGCGGTTTCCATCGTGTTCGCTGCGTCACCTGCTGCTAATTATTTCCATTGTTTCGATGAAATCGAAGGTGGTTCGATTGCAATTCCAAAGGTCCATCGGTGGTCTTCCAAGTGTCATTATTGCAGACTATAGCGTAGAACAATTTGATAATTATGATCCAATGGAAAATCTTGGACAATTATTACATGTATTTGTATGGCAGCTGAAAAATCTCTCGTTCGTTACGTTTCCTCCTAATTCTACCCATTGTCTGGATGAAATCGAAAGTGGCTCGATTGCAGTTCCGAAGGGTTATCGGCGATCTCGCGGGTGTCGTTATTACGAATTTTTGCAGTGCTTTACTATAGCATAGAATAATTTGACTTATAATAGAATAATTTGAGTTATAAAGCCAGTGGAGAATCCTAGACAGTCATTATATTTATTTGAAAACTGGAAAATATATCGTACACTGCGAAAGTCGTACGAAATATCACGACCATAAATGTAAAGAGTTAAGAAATCGTCGTAGAAGACAAGGAAACACGCGAGGCGTTGTCTTTGTCTTTCATACGTTAGATTTGACAAATTAAAGTTACAGTATCCTGAGATAGGTTAACACATTTTCACTGAACAGTTCCATTAGTGTATAAAACATATGATTCGTTTAAAAAAATGAAATTGGTCTCAAAATCTCCTCCACTTACCTCATGTGCAAAAAGAGAAAAGAAATAATTTGCTCCATATGACGTGCCGCTTGGAGCCAAAAAATTTCTTCTAAAACATTCTTTTAATGACTTTAGTCCCTCGTGAGACACTCTATCGTTTAGGCGAAACACTCCGTAGACGAAGATTCGGATAAAAAAAAGTACCTTATTTATTCCATTTTAAAACTTAAAACGAGTACACCCAGTTTCTCTCAATTTCTCTCGTCTTTCTCTCGACTCGTTTCACCACTACACCATACGAACCTACCCCTCGAAATTATCCCTTCTTCTCAATTGCCAACGTCATTAGCAGGTCGTCACAGCATAAATGGTCGACTATACCTAACGTATACACACGTTCATTCGCCTATTTTATCCACATCAGGCAGCGGTAACGACTGTTGAAGCTGTTCTCTCATCTACGACTGAATGCACGTAAACTATTCCGCTCTACCTCTCTCGCTCTTATTGTCCATCTCACGCACTCTCTGGCAACGCTTATCTGTAGCTCCCCGAAGCCAGTCGGATGTCATCCTGTCGAGGAATCCATCATCTGGCAAGCTAGCTCATCTAGTCAGGCTAAATTGACTACGTGCACGAAATATCCTATCTGGCTGTTACCGAATGGTAGTGGGTTGCACGTGGACGAAAAGCGGCAAGATTAACGCATCTCGGGGCGAAACGAGCGGAAACGATGGTTCTCCCCATCGGTTTCCGGGGAAATACGTCCGGAATGTCGGCGTCCGTGTAACAGCCCGCGAAATAACGAGACGGAAAATTAAATCGCCTGCCCTGCTGCAACCGGCTTCTCCGGCGAAACATTGTCAATTAGGTCCGGTTAAGAATTTGATCTCTTTTGCCGTGCACTGGTTCGCACGATGGCTAACACAATTTACGATAAACGCAAAATTAACCAAGAGTCAGACACTTGCCAAAGTTGGAGCGTTAGAATATTCTACAATCCGGACAAGCATCTTGTATCGTTTACGGTGATCGATATCTCGTTGCGAATGAAACGAATTTTTAATGAAATTATCGATGCAGCGTGATATCAACTGCAACGAGAAGCATCGGACACGATGGAATTTGGTTTTACTAAAACAAGTCTCTGTTAGTGAAAGTCTTTACGGAATACGGTGTACATTTAATGATACATCATTATGCACTTTATACATTGAAGTATTCAATGAAGTGGACATTTTTGTGATCAGAGATAATCATCGAGAGAAGGAGAATGTCGGTGTCGAAAGTTTCCCAGTGAAAGGAGAATAAACGTTTTTTACATATGAAACAATACTTACCAGTATTTATGATATCTCTTTTCAACCTCGTCTTAACATTTTCCCTGAAACATTCCAAACAGTATTTTCTCTCTATTGAAACGAGAGTTACATTAAGAAATATAAGAATACAAAAATCGTAGCAGGGTTTCAGTAATCATCGATCGATCGTTTAAATCACCCTTCTTGTTATCATATTTCGTTCTATTTAACGCATCCAATTAAATATTCTATTTAAGATGGACAAATGCTTCTGTTGGGTGATGGAAATGGTTAACAAAAGCTGTTCGCAATGATTCGCAAGATAAACTAGATGCTCGTAAACCACACGTCCACGATAAATTACCTAATGGTTTTATTTGGCCGGATATTATAATGGCTGTTGGATGTTGAGGCAAGTTTGATGGAAATGCAGTGGAACCTCTGGTTGTCCATGGGAAGACCAACAATGGCCGTCACCGTGCATTATGTCGAAGCTTAAAGTGTGCACGCCTCGTTGTGTTCTTGTTCGTACTTGTCCACTAATAATTTAATCGCACGGCCAAAGGAAACTTTGAACTTGTCCGTCGTTCAAACATGCTAAATGAAATGCATTGTACTTGTGTACTGGTTTGACGAGTTTAAAATTAATTCCACGGTGACGTGGCGGAGTTGAGAAACGAGGACTGGGTTACGAAGGGAAATGTGCCGCTGGGGGTCCATTAATACGTTTAATATGGAAAGACAAATATGTATCGTTTAGCTATACTTACACGCGTACATAGGGACGATGGGGTTCGTAGGGTATTTATGGAAAAATCTAATAAATCAGAAATGTCTAATGACACGCGGTGGATATTATCAGGTGAAGATCTTTATGCGATTTCACTTCAACTTTTAATTCCGTTTCAAACTTATAAGAAATCTCTGTATGTTTAAACGTTACGTAATCACACGATAAAAATCTTAACAATCACGTGCGAATTAAATGAGATGGAAATTTGTTAGTCGATGTTAGTATTCGTAGGAATCGTGGATTATACTTTGAGAAGTAAACGATACGTATGAAATATTCTATAATGATAAATGGAAAGATTAATTAATGGCTTGTCGATTTTCGTGGTAATCGGATTAATTGTAGGATTTGTAGAAATTTTGGATTGTATTTCGAAAGGTAGATGTTCCGTGTGAAATTATTTTGTAATGATAAACGTAGAAGATGGTGTCGTATTATGTAATTCTTTTATTATTAGTCGGCTAAAATAAAACTGTAACGTTCTAGTTCGTTGGAAATAATTTTCAGTTCGATTGTTTTCTATTATTTTATTCTTGTCTTTAACGACACGAAAGGAAAGTAGAGCCCGCTGGTAATGCTAAAGTGTTCACGAATGTTCCTAAAAGACCTTTAAAATCGACGATCGAGCAAACGAGCCACCTGCTGAGCTCTCATTGAATATATCGAGCTAGTGGATACCATTTTGAGCAATAGCAGCATTTTGTCATTACACGATTAGGGATTCTCTTTACTGCTATCGTCTTCCTGCAATGATGTAGAATGTAGATAAACGATGATAATTTACGGTGCTTGTGGCTACGTGTATTCCACTCAAATATATCAATGCCACTTTCAATTTATTTTTTTTAAGTATTTTATATTTAATTTATACACTCTATTCTTTTACAAGTTTCGGGTTATCGTTAACGTTCGCTACTTGATCGACGTGTAATTAAACTTGTCGAATTTATTTTGTTAATTTGAGCAAAGGAGATTAATTTCCAACTTTCAGGCTGCATATTCTTTCGCCGAATAAGATATTCTAATAATGTTTGTACAATATCGTAAAATATTTTACTTTAAATGCTGCAAACGAATATATAGGAAAAATATATCATGGGGAATTTCATGCATGTCAAATTGCATGCGTTTATTTTTCATTCGCACTGTTCCCTCGACTCATACATAAATTCATTAATAGCCATGGCTTCGATTATCGAACAGTGATCGGGTAACTTTGTTAATCAACAGCGAATTGCAATTATCTTGCGGAAGCCTCTCAATGTCATGGTATTGCAAACTACGTTATGGCGAATTATTGAATCATCGGGCTGCAGCTTGCAATTGATAATCTTGTCCTAGATATTTAGCATTCGGTTTAGCATTCGAGAAATCTGATAATCTGATTAGCAAAGTCATATTTAATTCCACGAATTTCAACCACAGTATCGATAAAGCTTGATTAGTAAATCGTGATGAATTTTCGATACAGAATGTTGACGAATGAAACTTCTATAAAATTGATTTATTTATTTTTGTTAATAGAACAGATATAGATATAGATAGATACATGTAACGTAAAAAATAATAAAAATAGAAAAGATGAAAAGAAAAATAAAAGGAAAAGAGCAACAATAGCTACACAGTATAAAATAGAAAATTAAATATAAATGAAGTTACAAAATTTCTTTAATTAGAACGTAATATAAACAAGTGTGTGAAACTTCATACAAAGATTTCTTCAAACAATAAATAGAGCTACAGAAAACGATCTTATCTCTGCAAATATATCGATTAATATTAATATTCGATTAATTGGATCGTTTGAACCATATTTTACAATAGCATAGCGAAATGTGATATTTAAAAAGGACAATGTAATAGGAAAAAATAGTTCGCGAGTAAAATATCGAAATAAAATGAAGTAGATATTGCCTTTAATAAATCTCGGTGTGAATAATATTCGATTATTTCGATCTTAGTTGCAAATAAAATTCGTCCTCGAATAAATTAATTATCTCTATATGATCAGTGGACCATTCGATCATTTCACGTTCAGGATATAAAATAATTTATTTTACGGAGAAATTGGTCGTTTCTTTACAGTCGAACTTGTAGCTTGGCATTTATCGTCATCGATTTGTTTCAATGGAAACTAAATTTATAGAAACGGGTTTCTATTCTCGTTTTTTACAACTTATTTTTCACATTTTTCAGTCGTTGGATAGTTAATGGCAATTTCATGCGTACTTTAAATGGGATTTGGGTGTAATCGGGCCGGGCAGATTGTTTATAAAGCGACTTAGTGCGAGACTCTTCTTTTGGATGGCTATTCGCCTCGTTTCAATGAAATTCAATTTTAAGAAAGTTGCCAGGGATAGAATCGCTATACTTTAGGATAAAATTTCAAGATCTCGTGTTGCAGGATTTTTCTCTCTTCTTTTAATGGTTATTTAATTTTTGAATATAAAACCAAATAAATAATTTGTTCATTAAACAAAATAAAAGATTTAATTGGAAAGGAATATTAAATTCCTTATTAGAAATTCCTTATTGTAGACTTATTTTAATAATTTCGTGTTTATTATGTATTACATTTTATCGCGCTGAAACTTAATTACAGTAGGAGTTTCTCTTAATTAATTTCAACGAGTCTAAAGATTTTGTAAATCTCACATCTGCTGAAGATCTTCGTCAATACGATTCTACTCGTACGCTACGGTGAAAAGTTGAAGAAAATGATTGGAATATTTCATAAAATAATCATAGGCAAAATTGACCAACGCTAACCATATCAGGTGCGGTGAAATGACCGGTTTGAAAATTTAATTTAAGTTGTACGTTCGTCGTTATTTCTTTTATTCGTCTAACTTTACGAACATTTTTATATTATCTGATCCAATCAATTTCTCAATTTTTGTTCATATAAGAATTTACATAATGTTAGACGAACAAAAGAAATAACAGTGAATGCATAATTTCAAATTAAATTTTGAAACCGGTCATTTGACCGAGCCTGGTAAGGTTAGCGCTAACACACTTTCAGAGAAATCATACATCGACAATTTTATCGTACGCCGTCCAACAAAATTGCTGTGAACGCAAGCAATTCTGCCGGAATTTATATTAGATCGAGAAACATTCGAGTAATTTCAACTAATTCGGTGAAAAACCGCGAGCCAATTAACCCATCGGAAGGACATACCACTCGTTAACATGCTAATGAGAAATTCACTGTTGCCGTAACGTAATCGAAGCACGATAATTATCAGTTCACTTTTCCTTTTGTCGGCGCCCTTTTACCACGTAATTTCATCGTATCTTTTTCGTTCGTCGAATCGTCGAAGCAAGCACTGAAATTACGTGCAGCGTGTCGATCATCGAGAAAATTAACCGGAACGAAGGACGCTGGCCGGAAGGACCGGTGTCCTCCTGCCTTCAAACTTAATTATCGTCTGGCAATTAACAGGCGGTCTCTCCTCGTGAATTAGACAGTTTACGAACTGCAGGAAAGTTGGAGCACCGTCATGCCATAATGCAATTGGTCCGACTTGTGTGCTCACCTATGCGCATACGTCGTTGATTGCGTATCCATCCTGCAAATACCCGGACGCCTTTCCAACATTCTCGATCAAGCAGGTCCAACCGGAAATTGGTAAAAGCACCCAGTCATCGAGTTATCGATAAGTTAATTGTACAAAGTGTCCAGTGTCCATCTACTATGGTTATTTTCAGAGTATGATTAGAGGACGAAAGAGCTTCGCTTGTTGGCTGATGTCTCTCGTAACTCGCTTTGCATGGGTTACGAGAATTTTAGCAAAGACCAGACGTATAGCGATTACGAAAAGTATTTGTACGTATCGTATTGATTGGTATTGATAGTGGCAAAATTGGAAAAGTTTTAAATTTGTTTTCACCGAATGGAAGGTCTATTGGTAAAAGTCTATTTGTAGAAATTGTATCAGTTTTGCGTGAGCGAAAAAATTACTTGCTACTTATCAACTTGGCCTTTTAGTTTCACGATATTGGCTCATGTTCGGTTGTTTCGTCACGCTAGTGGAAGCTTGTACTGCTTCCGGAATAGTGGCATGTCTTGCGTTAAGTGAGCCTTGTGATGTCGTTGAAGCGACTCACGAAGATTTCTTTGTAAATTTTAGAAGACCTCTCATCTTCGAATTTTATATCTTTTTTAACGTTTGTGTAATCATATTCTATGTAATATATGACATAAATGTTGTAATAAATATATTGGCGTTTGAATACTTTTTGTGCTCATTGTACTGTATGTAAAACAGTGGTTAATTATTAATATCAACAGTTTTTATTAAACTCCAGTAGAACGAAGTTTTGCATTGTACACATAGGAAGTCCATTTGAAGAATTTTTATAAAACTCTTGACAGCAAAAAGGATAATTTTGGTAGATATTAATAAAATTGTTCTGTATCCTTAGGAAGCTCTTCCGAATTGCATTTACTAATTCATTTACTCGTGAATAGTAAATTAGTGAGAGAATTCGTTGATATGTACTTGTTCAATTTTACAAATAATGTTAGCTCTATTGTTCGTAGATACAAGGGGTAGTAAATGAACGAAAAAAAAGAACCTACCAAAATTTTAATTTGAGAAATAGGATTTCTCTCCACCCCTACGTAATATCATCGATGCAACGGGTGAATTAATCCCATTCGCACTAGTGAAAATTTTAATGCGATAAATAGCAGACGAATCGTGCACACATATTACAAACATAACACAACCTCAATTATTTTCAACATATTGCAACATAATCCGCTAAAAAATGTACACCCATACCTCTGTCTACTCCTACGTAGTATAATCGATGTAAACAGCGAATCTCCCGTTGTCTCGTTAATTCCAATCGCATCAGTCGAAATTTTAATCTATAAAATAGCAGAAGAGTCGCGTATATAACGTAAACCTGACACGATCTCAATTATTCCTAACGTTCTCCAGCAACTAAGAAATGGACCGAATCAAGCAGAAAGTTTCCTAAATCAGCTAAAGAATTTACACCCGTGTCCCTATCTGCTCGCATGTAACGCCATCGTTGCAATTACTAAATTTCTCGTTGGCTTGGGATTCCGGTCGCGTTAGGAAGAGTAGAGCCGCCCCTCTCAAACTGACAAGAGTTGCTACGTATCGGGGTCGTAGGTGGCACACCAGAGGGGTAAGATGGCAGGCAGAAAGGGAGAAACGGAGTTATTTAAAGCCTGGTTCCCTCGATCGTTTCCCTTGCTTCACTGGAACGCGCGAGACGTACCGCGAAGCGCGTACACTCGTCGATATCGTCGCGTGGCCGGACTTCTTCTTCTTGCATAGCCACGTTTTGTAGGCTTTTGCGGCTGGTCGCGCGAGGGCTTCGCCTTTATTGGATGAGCCCGTACGAGCGCGGCTAATTATGAGATCCCCTTAAGGACGCCACCTCGGCGAACCGCGCGCGCGGTCTCGCGCCGCCTCGACCAAAATAAACGCGCACGGGAGCCGGCTGAATTCTAATTAACTGCAATTTACTCGCCGCCGTTTCTATTTTCACGTGGTCGCGCGCGCTCCGCCCTCCTTGATCATCCTCCCCTTTTTTACTCTTCTGTTTTTGCATTTTCTGCCGCGCGCCGCTTTCTCACGCTGGTTATTCCGCGACGTCTACCGCGATAACGAGGGGAAAATGTTGATCATGGGTGGATTGGCATGAAGCATAATTGGGCCACGTTATGCAAAATCCTAGCGACGTTCGATGATCCGAAATCGGGTAAATTTAGTTGGAAGATTTGAAGTCGAGGGAAAAAGTAGCTTCGCTTTTATTGGGCAGGGCAAAGTTCGCTATATTGGAGCACTTGAGAAAGTACCTGCATAAATCGGAAACGTGCTGATAGAAATTTGAGCTGGGAAGTTTGAAAACAATTTTGAGCATTTTAATTGAAAGACGAATCTAATAGAATAGAAATGAAACGTTGCCTGGGGCTGATTACAGAAATATATCTTCTAAATAGCACCAATGATTAATCCCAAATTGGATCGTGTCCATTTCTCTTTATGTTGGGTAAGAAATTTTATTTAAATATTCACTTATGTTTTATAGAGAATACTTTTTTATTCTATGTAGAATAAGAAATAACTGTCAAAATTAATGCGAGTTCGAAAAAATAACCAGATAGGCAAATAGGTGGGTAGTTAGCGCAGCTCAAATGGATCAATTTCTTTCTTTCTCTTCAGAAACGCAGTGAACCCATTTTTCTCTCTCAACTGATTCCCAAAATGTGGACAACGGACAGAACAAAGGCAATTTTCATTCTCCGATTCGTTTGAAGAATCCTATACCATAAACTATCATTTTTTTTTTTTTTTTTTTTGTGAGATGTAGAAGCTTTGAGCAGAAGCCAGCTTTTTCTTTTTCCTGGATTCCAGTTCAGCCATAACCATGAACATTTTTGTTCTTAACGTCGATTCCATGGTTTAGCATAGCTTTTGTTACGTTATCTCCCCTAGCTATTTCATTTAAATCTGCGACACCATTTTTATGCGCCGTTATGACCCCTTTCATATTCTTCTCGTCCCATTTCCCATATTTTCCACGCTATGACACCTTTATCCTCGAGAAAAGAAAAAGTTCGATAATTTTGACCGATATAACTGAACTTATTAAGAATCGACCAATGCTTTGTCATAGCTTGTTACACACGATGTTTAAATCGTCATAAAAATTTCAAGAACCTGCTGGAACGAATTGCTTCGTTTGTCGTAAATTTTTAAATTTTGCATCTGATATAGATTTGCCATTTGGCCATAATATTGATAGAATCGTAAAAAGTATCCGTAACGTTAGGGTATCTTCTACGAGTAGGTTCCTCTAGATTTATTATTCCGAGAGGATCGGAGAAGTCATTTTCTCTTCGGCCATAAGGAATTATGATTCTTCCTTTTACATTCTTATTGATCTTATTTGTAGTCAAGCGATTTGCAAATTTTCTGCGAGATAAATATAATAAAAAAATGATCTTATAACGTAAGAGTTGTTCTATGTGGGTTGCTAATTAAAGATTACGACATTATGGGATCTGTACTGTATTTAACTAAATTTTTGTTATTTCGAGGGTTGCTAGGTCTTTGCATAATATGACTCGCAAATGACTGTCAGAAGACTAGGAATGTCACAAAGTAGATTTATTGGGAAAATTTAATTTTGATCAAAATTAAATTTTAACACATTAGAAAAGGAAGAATAAACGTACGATGAACGCAACTATAGAGAGAATTGATAAAACACGATGTGTTTTTATCTTATTTTGTTCCAATACAGAGAGAGGAGTCTTTATTTTTTAACTAGCACGTTAAAATATTTCATGGAAGTTTGATGATCTTCAGATGATGATGTACGTTTCAAACGATAATCAGGCGATTATCTCTATCATTTTGTCATCGTAGCGATTTATTTAAGATTTTTAAAATGATATCG